>CM031599.1:44392289-44426105 GCA_018398815.1 Conus ventricosus | reverse complement strand
TGGAAAGCATTAAATATTGTTTCATGGCGGTGGGGTGATGATGAATGCGCTGCTGGCAGTGTCATGCATGGTATCGCGGTGGAGGTTAGAAGTGTGGAGACCATTACACCATGTGCTGCAGTGGCAGATGGGTGACCAAGCGTCCAGAAGAGCACACCTGACACCATCGCTGATCGACCTTTCCGGGTTCTTTGTCAATTGGGGGTCATGCGTTTGTTTTTTTCCAGCTAGGTATTGAGTTTCGTGTTGCAAAGAATGTTGTACAAGTGAAGAAGTTGTATTGTCGTTTGTTTGCGGTTTCATTAACATGTCTTTCTGATTTTTTAAAGGAATTAAAAGTAAATTCCGCCGGCTAACTAGGACAAACAAATTACAGACAAACACACCTATGTGTTGTAAGTGGTGTTTTGCCTTGTTATCCAGCAAGTACTTTAATCCTTTAAAGATTTTAAAAAATTTCCGCATGCAGTCACCTTCACTTGAAACTAACTTGGTCTTCTGATTTCTTTATTTCTTTCTCTGAGTCTCTGTCTCATTCTGTGTGTGTGTGTGTGTGTTGTTATGTGTGGGTGGTGTGTGTGTGTGGGTGTGTGTGTGTTTGCTTGACATACAGAATATTACACAAGTACGAATGATACGTGAAAAGCAAAGATTGATAGTGCAGATATTGTCGATTAAAAGTTGTCAATGAATTGAGCATGATGGACTTCTTTCCGCTTTTAGAGTTCAAACTAAGTATGTTGTTTGAAAGTTTCAACTTAACCTGAATTTGACCTTCAGCTTACTAACAATTCATGTGTTTCTGAGTCTGCTTTGAATCAAATTGTCAGCAGAGGTTCAGTTCTATAATAGTTCTCTTAACACTCTTGTCACGTGGAGAGATTTTGGGGGATAGTTACCAATAATTACCACAATTGCCTTTTTCCAAAATATAAGACCAAACAGAAAAGAAGAGTCATTCATTTCATCCACCATTGATATGCATATGTGATCTCTCTTTTTTCGTATCAAGTTTGGGCAGTGATTTCAAATTAGTGTCCTTTTGGTGATGCAGACTTAGCCATCTCGCACATGGCACACCACCTTGCTGGTTATTCTCCGCTGTGGTTGTCTTTGAAAGAACATGGAGAAAAAGTTTTGATATGATGTTTACAGTAACTGGTGACAGTAAATGGAATGATAATTTCAGTTCGATTATGTGGATATCAGCATAATACTCATTATGGTTGAGAAATGCTGACTGATAAGTGATGAAACCCTTCCAAGCCCTTGTACACTAACCATGCACTTGTTTTTTTTCAAAATCATTTTGTATTAACACAAAAATTGGCCTTTATAAAAAAAAAGTTTGAATAAAGTTCTTTTCAGAAAATGTGTGTTTAATTTGTAGGCAGCAGCCATTGTAAGGCTAATGGAAAAAGTGTCAACTTTCATCTGATGTGGAAGCAGGAAATCGATTCGCCTTTGGGCCAAATAACAGTGCAGTTTTTCTGAAAGTACATTCTACTTTTGACCATTTATCCATCTAGAAACCACCATCCACAACAACCTTCATTAAACTAACCAACATCCGTATTGTCTTTGACCTAGACAAAACTTAGATACCATGTGGAAAATCAGAATTCTCATGACCTTCATATTCAAATTTCAAGGTCCTCAACCTCTTATCAAAATGTTCTAGCTGATAACAGTTACCGGTTGGCACCTCACTGTCATGACGCCCACAAGCAAGTGTTGGTGTACGCCAAGAGCATCCTTTCCCCTCTTCTCTTAGCATGAAAATTGAATTGTAGTATCAGTAAAACAAGTTCAAAGTTCGCTTGGGATGACCTTTTGCACTGTACACAGTTGGAGTTTATCTAGAAATGGTACTTTCTCAATACATTCCATCTGATAGAAACTTGAACGCCCATTAAAGAGACTTTGCGCCTCATTCTAAGACAAAAAACATCAATTCAGAACCTTCCCACCTTTCTTAATCTTTTGATAATCTTGAAGAAACGACTTTCCAAAACAATCCATTTGTACACCGTTTCGTTCAAACGAACTCCGAAGAACTTATCGCCTTGCATTCTTTGATTCACAATTTCAATGCGAATGACATGATCTGGTCAATGACAAACGCCTACTTGCATTCTCAGAAACGGCGCCTTGTTTGGTCTTTTCTATTTCATTTTGATACTACATGTAGCCTAATTATACCAATATCATTCCATTATACAATAACCATGCAAAGTGATAAATTAATAGAACACTGTGGGCCACAATTAAAAAATATTTTCTGCTAATGCTGCTGGTTACTGTTGCTTTTTGAAAGTGGATTTGAATATCGAATTATAATTCCAACCCAATGAAGGCCACAGATGTACAGTAATGTAATGTAGAGCTCTCCTGTTCATTTTATTTTCCAAAGAATGGTTGCCCACTGCGATGTGTAAAATTTTGGTTTGCACCACACAACATCTGCCTAGGCAAAGGTTCAGACCAAAACAGGACCCATGCCCAATCCATGCCAGATACCAGTGTTTCCAAGCCACTAACCCATCCAAATCACTCCATCAGTGACTCTGTTTTTGTGACTGCGTTGAACTGATCTTTCAGCATGATATGGGCTGCAGACCTTGTGTAAGTTTCAAAAGGACAGTGTCGCTGAAATTAGCCTGTCTTCTGCAAAATCTAGAAACAGCTAAAGTAAAATATCATGCGTCAGGTTGCAGATTATGCTCTACGCTGCTTAAATTCTTAAAATATGCTCGCTTCAAGGGGCATTGCCCCCCCCCCCCCCCCCACAACTTACCCTGATTGTTTTCAAAAGTTTGTTTTGGGATGTGTGTAATATGAAATGAAAAATAAGATGATAAAACAGGATGATGCCTCATGACATGAATATAGCATAACTTCATGTGAACAGGGCAGACTTAAGGATCCGTGTTTGACACTTTTGCTGTTGACCCCCTCAAATTGATAAATAATCTTTTCTTCTTCTTCATCTTCTTCTTCTTCCTTCTCTTTCCCCTCCTCCCCCCCCCCCCCCCACCCTCCACCCCCTCTCTTCTCTCGTCCTTCCCTCCCACTTTCCTATTTCTCTCTCTCTGCAGGATGGGTGCAGCATCTCTTAAGCTACTGAAATTTTCCTGCTAGGGTGACTTTTGATAGTGATCTATTGAAACCTCATCATCCCTGAACAGATACATTTTCCTCATGCAATTTTATCTGAGAATTATTGACAACCCTACCGATTCTGAGACCCTCAATCACACAACACTAATTGATATGTGTATCACTTGAACAACACGAACCAGATCTTGAAAAATTTCCAGTGAGTGAACCAAAAATCTGTTGACCACTTAGTAACATGCGTGTAAGAAGCACCAGGTTGTATTGTCTGATACATATAGACTTAAGCAGTCATCTTAAACTTGAAAAAAACACGAACAGTCCGCTTACTTTTTTCTTTTTTCTTTCTTTTATTTAAGTTATCGGATACAAATGATTATTTTTTCTTGGACTAAACTCTGTTCTTTGACTCATGTATCTTAGCATATTGATTTCTCTTAGTGATGAGCAGCACAGTAAAATCATAGAAACGATGGTAAGTTACAAGTTTTGAGAATGCATACAATGTATTAGAATTGAAGTTTATAGTCAGATTATATATACAGTGGTTGCAGACCCTGGAGTACACAGTGTAATAAAAATTCTGTAAGCAGGAGTGTGCTTCATACGAATAAATATATTGTACTGGAATGAAAATATCGAGAGTGCATCATGTAGAATCATGTAAGAAAGACTCTGAAAGAGTTAATATCAAGCTGGGAAGTCAGAGATGTGAAAAGGGTAGTGAACGTACAGTTTAAAAGGACTTGCGCATAAAACCGACATCTGTCAAGGTGTGGTTTAACCGCTGTTCCAAACATAATCATACATTCTCTTGTTCAAGTCAACAAATCCACAAGAATGTCAGCATCAATGAGTGAAAACTACGGGAAGAGACTAGTGAAACGCAAACAGCAGCAGACTCTACACAATGTTCGTATGCCACGATAATATCATTCTAAATTCCTGAGAACAAATCACTTGATCTTTTTGGGCTGTGAAAATCTGCTTATCAAGAGTTGTAAAGAAACCATCTGAAAAATTCATAGGGGTATCCCTCTCCAAAACATCAGTTTTCAGTCATCAAGGATATGTCACTGTTTGCGGACTAGTCAGTAAACATGCACACCAGATCGCTGAGTTTCGAGACCACACTGCGTAGGATTTGAAGCCTGACGGATATATGAGATACTGAATAGGATGAGAGAATTTAAGAAGAGAGTCTAGTGGCTTATGAACTTAGCAGATGGTCTGGCCTACGCAGTAGCCAAACTGCCTGGTCAGACCTTGAAGTAGCTGCCTAACACTGGTGTCTAGTATTTATCATTGTATGTGTGTGTGGCAAGTACACTATGGGCGTGTGGGGGGTGGGCCAGTGTATGCAGGCAGGCAGGAGTGCATGTGTGTGTGTGTATAGTGCGTATGTATTGTTGTGCATATGCTTTTCCGAAGATGTGTGTGCGTGCACATGCCGTGTGTGCGTGCATGCGCTTCTGTAGGTGTGGGTGGTGGTAGAATTAAGAACAGAAATGTGGACATAAACCGGTCGTTGTTTATGTGTTGAAGATCTCTGATGTAATGTTTGTATAATTATGTGCCCTGTCACAGTCAGAAGCTGCGTGGTGGAGAACAGCCAGCCGCACCAAGGGGGCCCTCACAATACAGTGCCACTCGAATTAGAACTGTGCTCATAATGCCTTGTGTCCTGGCGGCAGGCAAGGTTTGTACACCAGTGGTGTGAAAAACCCCAAAACCCGAGATTTGTGTACATCGTGATCAAAAACAATAAGGAGGTTTGGTTCACCATTTCTGCAAGAAACCGAAAGGAAGGGTTTTTTGTTTTTTTTTCATTCAACATTGAGTGAAACGGTATGGCAAGTCTATGCATCAATGTTTAGAGAAACAGTATGTCATGCATCTCTCCCAATAGAAAAGTACAATATCTCTATGTTCAAGACACCCAGTTATTTTGCACGAAAACCCCCCTTTTCACATCCCAATCACTCCATCTCAGATCATTTTGGCTAAATTTACACCTTTTCACAAAAATAAATTAACAATCCAAAAACCTCTAAAAATCGACGTAATCCATACATTAAAACGGGGGCTTACGTGCAAGATAAGATTATGTGATCGTGACATAGCGATATTTACATTCTCCTCCAGGCCCATAAAATCAACTAACATTTATATGGCTGACGTTTCACTTAATATTGTTTGTCGCAACTGCAAATACAGTTTCTAAATAGATTTAGCCCGGGGCCCGCTTTTGGCACTGCACTGTTGCACAGGAGCTTGCACCTAATACTGCATTATTAATCATTAACGGATGGGCAGACGTCCACTGGGTGCACGTTCTACGGTGCCAATCGGCAGAGGGTATGACATCATTTTGGGTCGCCCGGAAGTCGAGCCAGCTGCCGACTGCTTCCATTCTTGAGCGACATCTGTTAGTGAAGACGGTGGTAACTCTATTACTTACTTTCACTGAAAACATGGCAGAGTCAAGTCGGGAGGCTGGGCCGTCTTCCACCAGAAGTCACAAGGATGCTGGTTCTCACGAAAGCCAAACTGAGCATGTTGCTTTTATTCGGATGATCAAAAAGAATAATATTGAAATACAAAAAGTATTATCAGAAATGATTTCATATCTTGAAAAATTAGAACGTGGCGAGCCTTGCTCGAAACCAACCCCGCCGAAAGAGAGTTTGAAATCTTTTGGAAACGAAGCAGGAAAAACGTGAAATGACCAGTTAAGTGAACTAAATATTTTTTACGTAAATGTTTGTAGAGAAACTTAATAATGAGCCGATTGATGAAGGTTCTTTTATGAGCTGAAAAACAGGGCCGAAATTGATACCCTGTTATTTACTGAAAGCAGCTCTGATCAAAGCTGAAAATCGTAAAACTCCTTTTCGCAATCTTTGCTTTTAGGTCTTTGGCCTGAAAGAACAAAAAACGTTGTTTTAAAAAAAATCTAACCCCAAAGCGTCCTGGGATAAATTTTTTGAAAACTGAAATTCTGATGGAACCCAGGCTGTGTAGAAAACTGATGGAAGTATCATTTTGTTTTTAACCACTATCCAAAGTTTCACAAGCTTGGAATTTCTATCCACAGCTTGTTTGAGAAAAGAAAGCTCATTAAAAATAGATCAAAGCGAAGGTTGGCTTTCGCGAGTTCTGGCAGAGTATTAAAACTCTAGCCGCAGTGAAAAAATCATACTAGCCCAGCCCAGCCTATGGGAGGTAAACTCCTCCAGAATCTGGTGTCATTTGGGGCCCACGACCGCTGTCCTAGACAGGCCCGCAACAGGGCAAAAATTACTCCAGAACTGGTGTCATTCGGCCCACGACCGCCGCGTCCTAGAAAGGCCGCTCAACAGGGCCGAAAATATTACTAGGGAGGAAACGCCTGCACACACCCCACCCCCACACACCCCAACCCCACCCCACCCCCCACCCCAGCACGCACACACCCCACCCCCATCACAGGACCCCAACCCCACCCCAACCCGCAACCTCACACATCGCCCGCCCCCCACCCCCCACACACCCACCCCACCCCCAGACAACCCAACCCACCCCCCACTCACCCCACCCCACCCCACGCACACACGCCCACTCACGTTTTGACCAACAACGCAGTGCCAGTAAGGGGGGGGGGGGGTCAAGTCAAAATGATTGCAACTAATTGACCTAGATATTTAAGCCACACACGCGCCCCACCACCCCACTCACGCAACGCACATATAACTTCTTCTGATTCTTGCGCATAACAAGAGAAACATAATACTTAATTTTTTTAATTGATGATTTTAATCTGGTTTTAAAATGAACCGACCACGTAGTTTATAAAGCTTACCGAAATATTTGATGGTTTTGGTGGGGGCGATTAATGCTGGAGTTTGAATAAAGAAGGTTAAAGACATGTTTGATGAAATTTATACAGACCTGTTGAAAGCTAACTATACGAAAAAGCGTATTGCAAAGCCGTTAGTAAAATCCCCAAAGTCTGCCTAAACCAGTTTATAAAGCTTTTGCTATTTTACTTGATAATATTTGCCCTCCGAAGAAAGCTGACCTGCATGTTCTGATGACCTTGAAGGGTAAAACTGTTACCTTTAAACCCTGATCATTTTTGACTATTAGAATAGACCAGAATAATAAACGAATTTACAATTATTTTTTTATTTAATTTTAGAATTAAAATGGCTTGCCGACTCGGTGAATCGATTTAAAGAAATGTAAATTAACTATTTGAACAAAACAATGAAAGTGTTAACCATTGAGTTTAGTGAATTTGGTGTTTTGAGAATGATGTAAACAATATAAAAAAAGATCCATAGTGAACTATTTTAAACGTAGCTACCAAAGTGATGAACATTGACTGTAGTGATTCAGAAAAAGCTAAAATATTAGCCGGCGTTATTGTAAGTTAACATGCATGAAGTGTTGCAGGCAGTCGCTGGGCAAGATAAAAAGCGCGTTTTTAACTTACTTTTATGTTACATTTATTTTTTTGATTTATGTAAATATGTGGTTTAAAAATGGCGACCACATGTAAATTCGAGGATGGAAACAATTACGATGAAGAATTATTTAATAGTGACAACCATTAAGCAATATGTTTAGACGAAGTAGACAGGGCCATTATTAACCACATACATACGCTCATGAAGCGTGACACAATGCTATCTCTAAAACCCAGAGTCCTCTTCAACCCCCGCGAGCCGCAGTCAAAGTGCTGTTGGCCGTTCTGATTGATTATATAACGGCCTGATGAAGTAACATGCAAGTCTGGGTTTCAACTAACAGAAAGAAGTTATTACTATCACGACTTTAACTCTGACTGGCTGATTACATGCTTTACACTGTTTAACCATCAGTGAAGAGGCAAAGTTAAGGGTTCTGGCTGGTCTGAAAGGAACAGTCCTTGAAATTAGATTGAGACAAACAAAGTTCTATCCTATATTGGCAATTCTTACCTTCCACTTCCAAAGAGTTAGTTTTAAAAACGGCAGTCTTAAACAGACATAAGTCTGACGTTAACATGTGATTTAGTGGTGTTGTTTTAGCGCATTTACATGCCCTGTTAAAACCCTCCGGGGTTTCCGACCTTGTCGAGGTCGAGGGCTTGCCGGTCCCAGTGATCCCTTAGCTTGCTGACAGGGCATCAATACATGGAATCGCAGGTTTTTTAACTGCTTCTAGGTCCGAGAAGCCAAGATGCTGTCTGGCCTAAGCGGTAAAAACGTGGGGTAAGAAGTTGATGCCCTGGTAGGGCTTCCCATGTAATAGGCTAAGGGTGAGATCCTGACAAGAGTAACCCGCCTTTCTCCTTTTCTGTTTGCTGCCTTTAGTTGGCCCTTTTCTATCTTCGTCTCCATCACGACTGCTTTTGCACACATCCTTTTCTCTCTGGTCTCCTTAAGATCCGCCGTGTTTGCCGTGCGGTGCGACCTGTGTCGGAGGGGAAATGAGATCCTGGTGATGAGAGGCCAAGCCGCTCTCAACACATCACTTTGGCCTCGGACCTCGCCTAGACAGGAGTACACTTGGGCCCGGTGTACTAATCCTCCCCCTTCTTGGGGTTTGCTGGTCAAGACAACTTCCCCTGCTGCCAAGTAAACTCCTGCAGTGCTCAGCTCTCTGTCCCGGGAGTTGAGCATGATCAGGGGGATAGGGTTGGTAGTTTTCTGTTTGTCGTATATCTCTCCCGAAGCCGGGAAGGGATCAAGACATTGGTTCTTGGCCCTGGCCCATAGATGGATCTCCAAGGTGGTGGTAAGGGAGGGATGAAACACAATACACTAAATATGGCCTTTTTCAAAAACTATCCCCACCAAAAAGAGAGGAAGGCAGCATCCCTATTAAGGGGATTTCGATCTGACAGCGACTCGGATATGGAGGTACGACAGAAGACAGGTTTCGGGCTTCTCTCAGTTATGGAAGGAACGGAGCAAGAAAGACCCCTTCAGCTCTGAGACTTTGCGATCCAAAAGGGCTTTCAAGTATAGCAGTGACCCTCGGTCCATCAAGAGGGTTGAGAAATGGCTCGTTTCTAATTCAATGTAAATCACAAAAGCAATCTGAACAGCTGCTGAAGGCACAAAAACTAGTGGACAGGGAGAATCAGGTAACTCCCCACAAAACAGTTAAATTCAGCGAAAGGGGTGATTCGCTGCCGGGGATTTAATCAGGTACTCCGAGCAGAGATCAAAACGGACTGGCCTCCCAGGGTGTGAGACGGAGGTGCGGCAGGGTACATAAAGAAGGGTGCGGAAAGAGTGGCCACCAGCACCCCTTTCTGACAATCTGCAACCCTGTGCTGCCTCCGGTCATCAAATCGGCTACCTGAATGTCCGGGTTCCGTTTATATGTTCCGTCCCATTGAGTGCTTCAGTGCAAGAGGTTTGGCCATGTCAGGGACTGCTGGCTGGGCAGGAAGGTGTGCGGTGTTTGCTGCAAGGCAACCCAGTGGGCCGTGGTGCAAATCCGGCACATGTGCTAACTGCGGTGGCGACCAGTCCCTCCTCTTCAAGAAACTGGTCCTCTTGGATTCAGGAATCGCCATTCCAAGAATAAAAACTGAAAAGAAAATTTCCCTTTTGAGGGCCCGCAACAGTTGTGGGGCAGTCAGAGTACGCCGACAGCCTCTTACCAAGGCTTCGGCTGTAAAGAAGTTCCCAACAGTTCACTCTCGATCATCTGCTGTCAGACTGATGACTTAACGTTTTCGAAGACACTGCAAGGAAGAACGTCACTCTGGTGAAGCCGGTCCACCACCTTTCCAACCCAAAGTGACTGCCCCCTGGTGGAGGCAAAAATCCGCCACCCCTCAACTGTGCCCAGCAGTCTTAACAAAACAACAACTGCTGCTGGCAGATTTAAAAACCAGCAATCCCCCCTCGAACTCCTCTGTCCAGTGCCCCTGCGGGCAAGGGGGAGTTTCAACCCAGTGTGGAATGGTGAGATGAGGAAGAAACCTCCACCATCTCCACAAACCCCAGACCTTCTTCACCTGTGGCAAGCTGGCCCAGCAGTCTGAAGACCCCAGTCCCAGTGAACCTAAACAACAAATTTACACCCTTTAGACGCAGATGTTGATGAGATACCTGATTTCCTTCCTTTTCGCCCTCGCCCCAGGGAGTAGTACAATATTCCATTGGAACATCCGTGGACTAAATTCCAACTCGAGGAGCTGCAGCTTCTGTGGTCAATCTAAAAAACCTTCCGTCGTGGCCTCCTTCAGGAAACATCAAATTCAAAGCCATAAGACGCTTTCTCTTTCTGGATTTAATATTCTTCAAAATCGGCACAACCATCCACGTTGGACTGTCGGGCGGTGTTGCCCTTCTCCTACAACAAAACGTTGTTGTATAGTCCCCGGTCGCTCTGTCTACCTCCCTTCAGGCTTGTAGCTGCGAGAGCTCACGCTCCACAAGAACTGTGACAATCTGTTTCCCTTTATCTCCCACCCTTCTGTCCCGTTGTTGTCAGACCTGTCAGTCTGATAGAGACCTTCCTCGGCCTTTTTTGCTGGTTGGGTGACTTAAACTGTCACAATTCCTCTTTGGGGTAGTGTCAGTACGTCATCCAGAGGTCTGCTAATGAGATGTCCTTGCGGATTTAGATTTTTGTGGCAGAAACGACGATCTGCAACTTAACTCACTCTTCCACAGGTTCACTGTCGGTTTTAGATGTGTCGTTCTTGTGACACCGTCGCTGGTCCTGACTATGAGTGGGCTGTCCATGACATCTGCACGGACGTGACGCATTTCCCCTGGTCCTCCTACAACCTGTAATACCTGAACACTCTCTGTCCATCTTTCTCAACACCTAAATTATTATGAAAGCAAACTGGATCTATTTCAGCCACGTTTCTAGGATTCCAGGACAACTGAAATTTTCTACAGAGTCCGGACACACAGAATCACTGACTAACACTAATACAAGTGTGCTACCGCTTGTAAGTCCAGTGTCTTCCGATAAACTTTCAAATGCCAAAACCCTACCCGGTTTGATACAAACTGCCAACAAATTTCCAAAGTTCGAAAACGGGCTCAGCGTCAAGGTGTACCAACGGACCTTCGGGTCCCAACGCTTCGAGCCCAGCAGAAAACTCCTCCGGGGCCAAATCGAGACACCACTTTTTAAAATCAGTAAACGTCAGTCGTGGAGAAGTTTCGCTACCAGGCTGTCATCGAAAACTTCCCAAAAAAAGTGTGGAACATCATTTAGAAAATCAAAGGGGAAGAACACCTGTCCCACTGTGAACCATCTCAAGGTTTCGGGACTCTTTCATAACAGACAAAAAAGCAGTTGCAATCTGCTTGCTTCAACCCATTGAAAAGAATTCCTCCTCTTCAACAAATCAGCAGCCGACTTTGTCAAAAACAAAGCCCTAAAAGAAAAATCACCCTGCACCTTTTCGTCGACAAAACATGGAAGACTACAACGTCCTTCACGTAAACGAGCAGCAATCTGCCCTTACTTTCTTGCAGCGATTCCTCTCCCGGTATAGATGAAATTCATTATCAAAACTATTGAAACACTTCCGCAAGAAGGTCTGAACATCCTGCGACAGGTAACAACCATGCGTTGGACACAGGTTTTCTTCCCACCCTTTGGCGGAAGCCCCAGTTTTCCCATCCCCAAACCTGGAAAAGATCTTTCTAATCCATCAAACTACCGTCCCAGAAGCCTTGACCAGCGTGGTCTGCATATTGATGGAGAAAATGGTCAATGCTAAGGCTCATGTGGAAACTTGGAAAACCGATGGCCTTTTGCAGAAAGACAGGTGGGTTTCCGCAAACATCGGACTACCTTGACTCATTTATTCGTCTGGAATCTACACTTCGAACGCCTTTCTGAACAAAACAGCAAGCAGTGGCAATTTTCTTTGACCTGGAGAAGCCAACATACCACCTGGAGTCCGGGATACTTACATGATCTTCCATGATCTGGGTTTTTGAGTCCATCTTCCGCCTTTCATTCAAAAAATTTTGGCGAACGACAGTTTCAGGTCCGGTTGGCACGACTCTCTCTGATGTCCACGAGCAAGAGTTGGGGTGTTCCACAGGAGCAGACTGTCTCCTGCCCTCTTAGTATTAAAATCAACAACATTGTTCAATCAGTTCAGCAGGTTTTCAGACTGCTCATTGATTTGTGGATGATTTTTGCGTCTACGCAAATGGAAGCCTGTACCCCGAGTGTCCAGCGCAGGCACCAGCTTTGCGTAGATAAAATCCATCGTGGGCAGATGAAAACGGTTTTCATCACCTTTTCTGCCAACAAAGACGCAGTGGTATTCACTTCCATAATTTCCGTCTTTTTTTCCAGATCCTGAACTTCAAGTAGGGAAATCTCCATTCCAGCTGTTAAAGAGGCCAAATTTCTGGAGTCATTTGTGACCAAAAACTTAACTTTCTCAGCCTATTAAACACCTCAAAACTGCTTGCCAGAAAGGCACGGAATATTCAGCGGGTCGTAGCACACACCGACGGGGCGCTAAAAGAAACCTTTATTGCGCACCTCTACAGACCCTGGTCCGTTCCAACTGGACGTACGGTTTTGTGCTGTGGTACGGCAACCCGCAAGATCATCTTTACCTCAAACTATAGGACCCTATCCCACCAACAAGGGCTTCGTCCTCGCTTGGGCGTTCCCGCACCACCCCGTTTACAGCCTGTAACGCAGAGGCGGGTGAACTTCACGTCCAACCGCAGGCGAACTTGTCTTTGAATTATTATATCCGACTGTTCTCAGAACAGCAGAATCCTGCCTAGACTGTTGTCTTTGACCCTCCGTCCAAAGTAAGTTTCGAAAACAACCCGAAATGTATTTTCAGCTGTTTGTCTGTCGTATGCGGCCTCACGGCGGATGCAGGTCTAGAACCCTAGGATTGTGTCCGATTTTTCCAAGTTTTTCCGGATCAACCTCCGGGACCTTTTGCACACCAAGATTTGTTTCGTCCTCGCAATTTTCGCAAAGAGTCTACCAGTCTCTCTGGCGTACAAGGCTTTGTATGCTGGAGCTCTGTTTCCAAATTCCCACCCATCCTATCAAAAAGTTTTCACTAACGGTTCCAAGTCTGAGATGGAGTGGCCTGTGCAGCCTACTGCCCCGGGGGCTCCTTCTCAATACTGTTTGGAACATAACATTCAATGCTTCTGTCTTTTCCGCAGAACTTTACGGCTCTGGTACTGGCTTTGAAATAATTCTCCCATTCTTTCGTAGAGGGCTTTCTGGTTCTGTCGATTCGCGTCAGCTTTGGAGGCCATACTGGCCGCAACCTCAGCCTCCCAAACTTTTACGTTTTTTGAACTTTTCTTAGCAAGTTGAAGGCGGACGGTTACAAACAGTACTTCTTGCATGGGTTCCTGTCATGTTGGCATCGCGGGAACCATGGTTGATCGATAGCCAAGGAACCGCCACAGAGAGAAACTGCCACATTTTATATCCCCTGCTCAGATGTGAAACCCAAAATTAACGAATTATGTGAGAGACCACAGGCAGGAGGATTAACACACAGACGAATAACAAACTCCTTCAGATCCGTCCAAGACCTTAAGGACCTTATTCCTCCCATCTAACGTCGGTGGTCAGTAAAGAGGGAAACGGTTCTGTGCCGCTTGCACACCGGCAATTCTATTTTACCCATCTTATCTTTTAAAGAGGTGTGAAGAAGCACCGGGTGCATTTCCATGTCATGCGCCACCTCACAATGGAAAACAATTTCTTTTAGAGTGTTGGACTTGCTCGATTTGAGGCACCAAACATTTTACAGCGGAGTCCATGAAGATCCTGTTTCAGGGATGCCCGCCAGACGTGCTCCTTGAGTTTTTGAGAGAGATTAACATTTATCATCTGATTAAAGATTTTATGGAAGAAAATTTTTAACAAAGTTTCTGGACGTTTCTAGACGATGTCATTTAAAAAGAGATGTGTGAAAGGGTTTTTTTTTTTTCTTTTGGACGTGAGTTGATTGTAACGTGGTGACAGCCCGATGTGGCCCTTTGCGGTCGGCTGGGCTATAAGCAACATTATCTATCTTATCTTATCCTGTTAAACATCCATGCAAACAGAGTTTCTAATTATGAACAATATAAGCAAGAGCTGAACTTTGATAACATAACCATCCAGTATGTATAGAATGATATCTCAAGGGGGGGGGGAAGGGAGGGCAAAACATGCCATCACTGGAAACGTATACACATGGTCTGTATCGCCAACCTAGTGCCTCCTAAGGATTCTCCCAACGCTCCTTACTTTTGGCGAACCACTTGACAAGCATTGTAACTTGATCCGATTGCAGATAGTACAAAGAGTCATATGTATAATTAGAACAATTAGCAGAATTATGCTTTAGACACAAAAGACAATTTAACAAGAGCAGTGTAAAGATGTTTTGGTTAAATCCCAACTATAGAAGCAGCTGCCAGTCATAAGAATCATTGTAAAAGTTTTGTAAGACTGAAACTGAACTCCTCAACACCTAAACCATGGGGTCTAAAGTTTATTTTTAAGAATGAACACAAAATGCAGAATGAGCCCATGCCCCCCCCCCCCCCGTAGTTATGCTGACTTTGGAATCAATCTTGCCACAGTACTGCGGCCCACAACAGCAAGAACAAAAAACAACCTTATTTATACCCACCATCAGATCTGTTCTTATGCGTTTAATTGTTGTTAGGTCAGATGGGGCACACACACGCCCTGAGGATTTCAGATGTCCCAACGCAGCAGTAGAGTTTTAGAGCAGATGAAACTATTCGTAGATCATTACTACTCAACCACTAAATCTTCAGAATGTTATGACCCCTGAAGACCCAGATGTTTATGCACATCTACACACTGTTGGATTTGCGGCTTAGAGGCGAACACCTAACGAAAGACGTGACAGTATGAGACCACGATCACATTACTGGAAAGTTCAGAGGGGCCGCGCACAACATTGAAATCTTTCCAACTTAAGGTTGACCCCCAAAAATGGAAAGTGCCTATCTTCTTTCAGTAACTTACGAGGCTAGAACGATTCTCATTTTTATCATGCAAGCAGTGACTTCTGAATAGAAGAGGGTTTACTTGCATTGCACAGTCTTCAAAAAGTACTTGACCTTTATTCTTGACCTGCTTATCCTTTTATGAATCATCCGCGGATCATCTGAATGGCAAGTTTGGATAAGTTAGCGGGGTCCCTCGCAAAGACTTTCCAATCACTAAACAATACTTCGATCCATCTTTTGGTGCGTAAAGGTGTTTACCCACTATGAATACATGAACTCGTGGGAAAGAGGGTTTGACGAAGACTCGGCGTCCGCCTAAAGGGGCTTTCTTTCTAGTCTTTGAGGCAAAGACATAAACTGACTCTGCCTATAATCCGCCAGAAAGCCTGGACAGAATTACACAGTGAAACAATGGGCGATTATCGACAATCACTACCTTGATGGCTGACGTGTGTTTATAAGCAGAACGTCTGTCAGAATTACAGATCTACTCAAACAGTGAAAAAACACTACTGTCTAGACTCATCACATTACATCTCTGCGCCTGGCACTTTCGTGGGATGCTTTCTTGAAGTCTACAAACATCAAGAGTCCTTAATATCTGATCTGCCACACTTCAGATGATTGAAGACGGTTTTAAGAGGAGGTATTACATGGCCTCACATCCTACTGCTAAGCCAACAACACGTATTTAGATGATTAGGAGCCTACTAAACCAGACCAACTATCTAATGTACTTGGACGCCAACAATCTGTATGGTGGGACCATGAGTCAACCGCTTCCCACTGAGAAACTTTTACAAAAAAAAAATGATAAAAGGGCCTCATGATGTAATACTGTGTTAGATTTTTTTTATTTCACAGGTTCTTACGTCTGATAAGCCAGCAGTGACTAATCTTGGAAAGTAGACTTAGAATATCCTAAAGAATTATACACGATCTCCACACGATTACCCACTAGCCCGCAGAAAGAATAAAGATGAGTTCCCATCGAGCCTCCTAAACTTGTGCCTAAACCTTTTAAATAATACTAAATATGTGTGTCATACAGACTCCTACAGTTTTACCTAAGACGCGGATTAAAGCTGGACAGAGTGTTCACGAGAATAATTATCTGTAATCAAAGCCCCTTTATGAGGCCAAACATCAAAGAATACTGAGCTTAGAACCCAAGCCACTGACGCTTCAGAAAAAGACTTCTATTAAACTGATGAACTACAGCTGTTGTGGTAAGACGATGGAAAATCCACACAAACGTAAAGATGTGAAATTAGTTACAAAAGAAAAACAAGCAATTAAGTATTGCCTCTAAACCCTAACTATCAAGACTTTAAAAGATATAGCGACAGCCTGGTTGGCATATGATGAAGAAAAAATTCTATGTTACGTTAGACAACCGGTGTTTATCGGCTTACAGTATTAGAGTTGTCCAAAGTTAGTGGATGTTGAATTTCTGTACGACTACTTTAAACCACTGTACCCCAGAAGTCAAGAGTCCTGTACACAGACACTGATATTTTATCCTAGACATAACACTCCCCACAGAAGACTTTTACAAAGATTAGAACCTAGTGGCTAAAGGAACTGAGGTGGTTTGACACATGTGACTATCCTAAAGCCAGTCCTTTACATCAACTGTGAACAAGAAAGTGATTGGAAAGATGAAGGATGAACTTAATGGGACAGTTTTTATAAAAGACTATGTTGTTTGAGGTCAAAGATGTACAAGCGTTGCTAGCCAGACTTCTGTAATGAAGAAGGCTAAGGGCATAAGTAAAGAATGTTGTCAAAAAAAATATAACTCAACGATACTACAGAGTCAAGCAAGCTCTCCTTTGAAACAACAGTATTCAACACAAACAAATGTTAATCTGGCGCCTCTTCTCTTCATCAAGTAGAACACACTTCGTTAATAAAAATCACTAGTCTCTGAAACAATAACAAGAGAACTTCCGTCATCCTAGTTTCATAGCTGGTAGGCATTGGAGAACTTTAAAAGATTAACTTGACTGACGTGACTTGTACGTAACTTAAGAACCTAACAGTACTTACTTACGAACCTAACATTAACTTAACAAGAACCTAACTAGACTTAACTTAAAAACCCTAACTAGTACTTAACAAGGACTTAGAATTTACTTACACATAACTTGTAATTTACTTGCACTTAACTTCAAAAGTACTTTCTAATAACTAACTTAACTAGTATTGAAACTTGTACTTATCAAGTGCTTTCTAGTTCTTTATTTATGTCATTAAAACTATTCCATAGAAAAGGGGTCTACAGCAGGAGGTTGCACTTTTTTTGCAGAAGCAGGCTCCTCTTCTTTTGTACTGTGGGTCTTGTGAATTTGTTGCTAAGGTAGGTGTTAGGTATGTGTATGCTAAAAACCACCCCAGCAACAACAGCAGCAAATACATAATAATACTCTTATCGTTTTTTATTGTGATTGTGATTGTGTTGTAAATTGTGTTGTTGTTAATTGGGCGTTGGTTGTTGGTGGCGATGTTTGTATTACTATCTAAACAATTTTATGTTTTGTTGATTGGTTTTAGTGCTTTTTGCAGTCTGTTTCCATTCAGAATAGTCCGAATGACCACCGCAACACGCCCAGGACTTTTAGACTATACCCATTACTCACTTGTGGTACATTCACTTGTGGTACATTCACTTGCTCCTGTCGGAGGGTCCAGTGGAGTCGCAAGCTTCTTCTCCTGATCCTCATTTTTTTTTATTGCAGATTAATTTAATATGATCAAAATGAATATGATTAAAAGTAAATTAATCCAAGATGAATTGGACATAACATAGTCCCAAATCTGTAGTACATGGTCACAGCAAGATTTCTAGCGACTTGTTTAAAACCGGATCTTGTGATAAGTCATATTTTAAATCTTCTTCTGAATCAACCGGCCGCCAGCTTACTTACTAACTTAGCATATTATCTAATCTTTGTCTGCCCGCCACCTCTTTCTGGCAGCAATTAGATGTTTAGTATTTTGTGGTCGATGAAGAGAGAGAACGGTATAACACATGCATGGTGATTTAGTAAGGCCAAGAGAGATTATGAGAAAAGACGACATTGCTCACTTTCGACTTTATTAACATAAAAGTTTAGAGAGGGGACATTGCAGAAGCACATTTACAGACGTTGATGACTCAATGCATGAGTATTCTTAGTGACAGGAATGAAGTTTTAACCATCCTACAGCCAGAATGTTGTATTTTTGAACATCTGAGGAACAGAAGATGCAGAGATAGTTTTTTATTGCAGTTGGGCATGACCTCAGTTATCTTGTTGCTCACTTTCTTGTCTTAAATAAAATGCATTTAAAATATGGAACAAAATATATTATTCTCCTAAGGGGTTGGGAAGGAAAGCTGGATTGAAAAAAACTATGTAAAGCTGCTAGTGTCTGAATCAGATGCGAATAGACTGGTTTCAAAACAAGCAATTTGGAATATATTGCTGCCCATAAGAATAATATAGGCTTGTTTAAGTTAACTAAGTTCAAATGACACCACCAGATGGCGTGCGGTATCTTCCAACAGAATATTCAATCATAACATCAACAGAATATCCATTCAACACAAATTGACAAATTCGCAAGCACCAAAAGTGTAAGGATGCTCTGACAGTTGTTGATCTTGCTTAGGTATAAAGAGCTGAACTTTAACGGATAAAGCTCAACTGCTTGGCTGAGGCTTTACAACAATATACATGAGGGCATTAAAGTTTCCAAGGATGATTCAAGTTGATGATGGAAAAGACTTTAAAGTTCTGTAAACAGATGTTTTTAAAGCATCATGCTACAGTTAGAGAGGGATCCGGGCACATCGATCACATGCCCTAGTAGAAAACTTTATAAGAATCTAGTGAACGCTTGTTTACTTATCAATATTACAGAGTAATTATAGATAGAGAAGCAACCTGAATGGTTAGGAATTGCCAGCAGTCTTCCGTGTATGAACAATGAGTATTTAAAGAAAGGGCGTTAACCAGTAATACGCAATCAAATTAAAAAAGAATTAGCATTACTGAAGATGCGTGGGGATAAAAACTCTTGCCGTTTAGACTTAAAAGAAGATAATTGTTGATCCGGTTGGAGGCAGAGAGCGATGTTAGAATTAGAGCCACAGATCTATATGGAGCGTTTGACGTAGGATGAAGTTTGAACGAATTATGACAATACCCCTCCCGTATATATTATTTAAGAGAGACTCTTTCTGCTAAAAAGCCTGCTCTAATAAGATTCGTTTTTCGCGAAGCGTTGCAAGTTGTTCACCAAACCAGTGGGTTAAACAAAAAATAGTAATTAATTTTGCTAAACTTATTTTTTGTTAAACTTTTTTTTTATGTGCCATTTTGGCTTAATGATCATGTGTTGTTTTTCAATGTTCTGTTTAATTGATCGTGTTACCTGTGTGAAAAGTAAAAGTCTTTCTCATCTTTGAAGTTCATTTTTTTGCCGTCTATAATCTCACCATGGCCATAAGCTTCTGAAAATTATGTCTGTATGTTTTCATCCTGAATGATTTGCTTATTCTTCTCTTAATGACAAAGTTTTGCTTATGCTTTTTTATTTAAAGGCCAACAATGGCTGTGTGCTTTTGTAATTTAGGAGTTAAATTTTTTTAAATCAGCACTGACTTCCTAGACACAGCCCTAACTAAACCAAGGCCCCTAATGCTAAAGTGGCTGGCGCTCAACCCCAGTCGCTAAACAGCAACACTAGACCAGCATCTTACGCTAGCTACAAGCTGAAGAGCGTAATTAATAAGAAAGAGTATTTAAAGCCTTTAGCATATTTCTTTCTATGTAAATCTACTATCCAAGTCGCTTTATATTTTGTTTGTTGTTCAGTTATTTGCTTTAAATCTAAATGTTGAACCCTCCATTTTAACTCACATTAATTTTGTAAAATGTTATTATTTATCCTTTCTGTGCACTTCACCAACAGAGTAAAAAGAATAAATCAATCATACTTAATGAAAATAAGTCGGTATGTTAGTTTGTCTTTGTTCACCATCAAGTACCTTGTCAGATGATAAGAAAGTGTTTATTTCATCCCGTTTTTAGTAATGGCAATAACAAGCTTAAGAGGCCATCAAGTTTCCAAGACGTAATAGTTTCTCCCCGGTAACATGTTGTGGCAACTAGAATTAGATCCCTGGAGTACTTCTACCCACACACATCAGTAGCAGTGATAGGCATTGGTGGGTGTTTTGGGATAAATTCTAGGGTTACTGTGTCATCCCCATTCAAAACGGACTTTTTGCTCAGCACATATTCACGTTTATATGTATCTATTACAATCTGCATTTTCTGTTGTGTTCCTAGACAGACTCGTTAAGAAGGGATGCATTCAACGCCTTTCTGAAATTGTGTTTTTATCTAAGTATTCTGAATGTGGGGCTTCGCAAGTCAAATTTAAAATCCCAGGTTTTTTCAGGACGCAAGACCCAGGTATTGTCTTGTCTATAAAGCTGTATTCATATTTGCCGGATCAGTTGTTTATTGATTTTTGATTTGTTTTTGTTAGGATATTGCTGTCGTTTTTGTCTTCAATTTCTGTGTTTGTAAACCCATCATCTGTGTATTCAAATCCTTAAACATTTTCTATCACCCCTATCAGGATCAAACTAGGCTGTGTCCTGTAGGTCTTTTCGCTTACTGCAAAGCATTTAGTGCTAGCTGCGCTTTTGATTCTGGCCCTCAGAGCATTTATTTTTATATTAACATTTTAATAAACTATCTACAATAAACAACGTTTGGTAACTGGGGGTCTGTCCGCACAAGCATAGCTTCGTGCTTAGATTTTTCTAACTGCTTCTTTTATTTTTTTTTTTTTTTAGCTCTTCTTTGTCCTTATTATATTACTTTTCAACTTAAACATTCTTCTAAACTATCTTTGTCCTTAGTGTAAATAATACAACGTTTTTAATGTGATCTAAAGTCTTTTTAAGACAGCATTGTATTTTTGAGTTAAGAGCCACACGAAAAATAAGGCGTGACGGCACTATAAGGTTAGCTTTGACCAGAGCTTTTCTTTTTTTACAATGTCTTCGTTGCTGAACTGTCATCAATAATAACAGTGTTTCAGTTCCCTCAAATGTCTATAGTAAGGTTCTAAACTGTCGCTCATGTCTGTTTGTCGTAGGTTCAACTAGAATTATTCTGCTGTCAAATAAACTTCCTTTCTTTGTTCAGACTTGTTTGCTTGATGGTTGTGCCAGAATATAATCAATGTGTCGTAATGAAATGTATTTTGTTGTAAACATATTCAAGTACGAGACAGTTTCACCAACACCAGGTATACCGCAGATAAGAGAACACGTGCGGATTTTGGCTGAATACTTCAACTAGATTGTTTTAATAGGTTATTTCTTCTGCATTTTTTAATAAGCAAGTCTTTTGCTGTTTTTTCATGTTTAACTGAGCATCACAAACCATAAAAACATGCATTTGTTTGGTGGCGTTTTTTCGTCTGCTTTCTTATGGAATTGTTATTTTTAAACATCTTGCCTACCCTTTCTACACTTCCAAATTCTGTTGTCAAATGTAGATCTAAAATCCAGCCTCAGCCAATATTTGGTATTAAAAGTCGTTTCGTATGTCTACTTCATAAAGGCGAGTTTTTTACATACACGATCATCTAGCAGGATCCCTTTGCCTACCTCAGCAAACATCTTTTTGATTTCATCAAAGTGTTGGTGAGGTTGTTAAAAGTCACGGACCGAATACAACTGATCAGGACTTGCCATTTGTTGCACAGTCAACCTTATAAATTTTATGATTATAAAACGCTTCTGATCTCTATGGAAATGGAGTTTGTCCTTCCAGTAAACAAGAAACAAAATTCTTTTAGATTCATAGATGATTTAGTTGTATGTTCAAAAGAGTGTCTCGCTTGTTTCTATTTTTCTGAGTGGAGTGTATAACTTTTTCATAATCAATATGTTTTATTTTTATACTGGGTTTGATTGTTTGGCTGTTCGGGGTGTAAAATTCAAATCAAGAGAAATGTCGCGGACTGTGTATTTTGTTCAGGGGGTCTTCATACTGGAACAAAGAATCGTAGGATTAACTGTCAGTTCATAGTAAGTTTTTCTTTTAGTGACACATGGTATATGGCATATGCGTCTTTATCAGTTCAAAAATCTTAGAGGGATGCAGGGAATCTGTTGCAATGCTTTGTACTGCCTCATCTTTACATATCTTTGACTCCGTTTAAGGCCTGTTGCTATGAGGGGTTTGGGCTTGTATTCCTGATAACTTTCTCTTTTTTCTTTTTTAGGCAGCTAGTCAGAATAGAGAGCAAAAATGTCTGACTGTTAGTACAAAGACTCTTTCCTCAGTTTGATTTCATATTTTAATATTGCCCTGGCAAATTAGCAACAAAGTAGATTGGATTTGTCGATTTAATAACTATTTTGAATGTTAGTTTTAGCAGTGCCTGGCTTTCAATCGAGGCCAAGAAAGGGACTTGATATTTAAAAGTTTGTATGCTTAATGTTGATGGGGTATTTACACTAAATTACTTCTGTTATCCTATTTACGCATGGGGTTATCTTTTTCTGTATGGATCGAGGTCAAAGTATGTTTTTTAAAATAAAAAAAATTTTGGTTGTCCCACCGTTATTGGAGTTCATTTTTACTAAAACAAAAGAATCTAAATAAAAAATATGGATGAAGATTTTGGACGCGTTTAATCCTATTGAAGAAGAGTAGATGAAAACGAACTGGGCCCTTCTTGCAAGAGAGCTTGAAGGAGCGGGTTCTTTACTCCTAGACAACGTCATGATACTATTCGATGATAGAATTCAATCATTCTATGAAGATAGGAGAGAAGTCCAGGGAGTGCTTGATCCTAACGATTGAGGAAGATGGTGGGCATTTGTATTAAGAACAGGCGCAGGAGAACGTGTAAAAGCTACTTCAACGCAAAACCCAAACAAGTTTTTAAAAAAATAATCACAGAGGCGGTAAACTCCCTATTGCTAAGGCAGACTAATAACCTTTAGAGCTTAGAGCGAAGCGTTAGTCGGTGTTCAGAACTTAGGATGAGTGCAAACAATCTAAAATACCAAAAATACCTCTTCAATTAACTCAAGAAGCAGATGAACTAATAGAGAAATTGAAACTAGTTTAAATGAGGTGGACACAAGTTAAAAACAATTGACGATTCTCCATTGCCCATGCGTGAATATCCTGGGGCTTTAATGCTGCTCTGCGGAACAATAGGGGTGTGTGATACTACTATAACAATTTGCTAAAACATTGGTGAGCTAGATAAGCTAGATAGTGAGATAGAGAAGAAAATATTAAACTCGATGTATGCAGATGATAACAATGTAGGGCGAGAAGAAAGTCGAGAAATACAGCAGAAAAATAAAGGATTTTCTTTCATCTCTTCCTGGGACGGGGTGGGGGGGGGGGGGGGGGGGGAGGGGCAGTCTTTTTCCGGGGGGTTCTTGTCAGAGGTGTGGGGGTTTCGGCACCATCTAAGGTGGTGTGTTTTTTTCCCTATTTATTTACAGGTTTTATGGGCGGGGGTGGGGTGAAGGGGGGGGGGGGGGGTTCGGGGGTCCCTTTAAAAAAAAATTACGCTTTTTTTTCTTCATACTTTTAGCTCGTGTGTGTGTGTCGTCTGTGTTGTGTAATGGAATTCCTCCCTAAAAGCCCACCCCCCGGATCTTGTGTGTGCGAGTGTGTGTGACTGTGTCGTGTGTGGACACTTGTTGAGAGAGAGTGAGCGATTGACCAAGGGGGTATTAATACATGTAACAACAAAATGTGCATTCCCACCACCCCCCTCTTTCGAATGTAATCTGTTTTGCGCTGTGCTGATGTTTAATTCAACAGAATATTGTTATTCTTGACTAGTAGTTCTTGTAGGGGACCAGTGGTTGCCAGGTTACATGTCCCCATCGCCAGATGGATCTGAGTTTTAAAGGAAATGGTATTTCCACATTATTTTTTTTTGGATGTTACTGATAATGACTGATATTTAAGTTTGGGAAAATGGTATTAATACATTAACTTACACCCCCCCCCCCCCCCCACTCCCTCCCTCCCCCTTCTTGTTTTCTCGCTTCTTTCCAGTTTTTTAATAAATTGCCTTTTTCAGTGTAGTAGAGCTGTGTTTCACTTACCGTTTCAGCTAAAAATGTTGTTGAATGATAATTCCAGCTTCAAAAACGGCGTGTTCTTAACCTTTACTCACCCATTTCCCACTATAGAACGAGCCACTTCCTGACAGTCTTGATTACTAGTGTATTTCCGTGTGCCTCGGTTCCAGTATTATTCATGATGAATTTTCGTCTCCGTACAGGAAAATAAAACTGCAACCTACAAAAAGAGGGAACTTGACTCTCTCTTTTTTCTGGAAAAGGGCCAATTTTGAAAAAAGAATAAAAAGAAAGGAAGAAGAAGCGAGATTGGATGTGGGGAGGCTCTTCTTCACTTATACTATTGTTTTTTATTTTTTTGGGCAACATATCCAGTACTATCCCGACTGTCGGCAGCATAGACCGGGCACTTACTGACTGTTCGCATGCAACGTTGTGTCTTGCGTTTTTCACTATAATATGTATGTGATTGTATCGAAGTCGGTCTGTCCATAGCTCTGGGTTCATGTGAATATTATTTGTTCAAGTTATTGGGGAAAAATACAACTGCTTCTTTCTTGTTGCATTTTGATGTTTTTTCTTGTTCTGCTGGGATATGTGAGTAGCTGTCCTCAGCACTTAAACATGCAAGGCACACAGTTTGGAACCGGGATGTTGCGTGATGCATTTGCAGCCTGGTATTTCTGCCAGGACAGTGCCATCTCCACCTTGCGCCAGCACGGCATTCTCAGCGTGCCATACTGGAGCAGTTTCCACATTGAACAGAAATTTGAAAAATAGGCTTAATTTTATGATTTCAGTCTGACGAACACAAAGAGTAAGGATAAATGACGCCACTTTCACAAAGATCAGTGTGTACTAAGTGGTATACTCAAGGCAGTATCAGGACCCATACTTTTTCACTATATTCATAATCGATCTTCCACGAATCTGTCCAAGCAAAAATTGTTAAGATTTTTGCTGACAGAAACTATGGAAATTTCTAACCTATCATAAAAATCAAAGGGATGGTATATCATTTCAAGAATGGTCTAATGAATGGAACTTCATTTCAAGTATCCAATTGTAGTGTTATGCACGATGGTCACCTCCATATTAAGTATTTATATGAAGGGAACTGGACAAGAAAAATGATATATAAAGAGTGTGAGGAAGAAAAGATCGTGGTGTTATTTTTGGACCCTCTACTTTCTTTCGATGTACATATCAATAAAATCATCAATTAGCAAAACAAATGATAAGACTTAATAAGGAGATCTTTCACATACTTGAATAAAGATTTATTATTGTAATTGTACTAAGTCTGGTACGACGCACTTCTTAAAATATGAAATATATATGGTACCTTATCAAAAGGCAGTCAAAAGGCCTGTTCGAGAAAGAATGAAGGGATGCAAAGCTTCTTACGGGAAATGCAAAAAAGTATGATATTATGACAACGGGTAAGAGTCGTAAACTTACACTCATTAAAGTAGAAGTTCTTCCGCGGTGTTATTGATCATAAGTCTTACAAATTTTGTATGATTTGGTGGTTTTACAAATAAAGCATTTTTTCAAAATTTATATATGATAGTGTTACAAGGAAGCCAGATGGGGAAATCATCATTGATCATGTTAGACAAATAAAAGCAAAATGGTTTTTGGATATAAGAATAAACTCATCTTTGGAATGATCTACCATTTACATCAAGTTTGCAAATCTACTAACTCATTTAAAAATCTCTTGATGCAGAATAATCTAAATTCACTAAAGTGTTATTTGAATTGGATTTAATAAAACTATATTGCGCATACGCAAAAACCAATACAGAATACTAAACAAAAAAATGGAATGGGATTCAAGAAAGGACGCGAGGCCTAGGCTACGTTATTTCAGACTGTCGATGACTTACTACTATACTACTACTCTACTACTTCTATACTACTACTCACATCTCCACACTGGGCCAAAGAAGTTGCGCTAATCAAACGATGTGTCAACAAAGTCCTGATACGAGATATGCACAACTGCGGACTTATTTACGCTAAATCAACTATCCTTTACATCTTCTACATGCTACATACGACTTGTACATTGACTTCTTTAGTAATTATGCATTCTTACCAGGAACTTGAATTTCAATCGTTCTTCACATCGAGTGGCAAGTACGGTAGAGCAGTGTCGGCTGGGATCCGTGGATCGTCTGCGTACGTCTCGAATTGGTATGGCTTACAAAAGTCTCTGGTCCTTCATAGATTCACTGTCGGTTGGTATCTGACGAGAAGGGTCGTAATCAATGATTTCTCATGACAAGCCCAACTCGGCTCTTTGAGGTTACAGATCTACGTCACAGAAAGGGACGCTATATAATCTTTTCGTGTTGTTATCGTTCTTGCTCAAAAATTAGGTGCGAATTGCGAACTTCGGTCGATCGATATTCTATTGATCTGATGTTCAACGAATGTAAATGGGTACGTTTGGGGTACTGTATTCCATAATATCCAAAAGTGAAGTATAATTGTGTCTATTGTAGGCCTTTAAGGATCTTCCCTATCCCTCAGACCTTGCACCTCCGTTTCAATTTGCATTATCAGTGTGTAAGTGAAAATGACTGTATCAGTTCTTCACCGTCTCCATCACTTTCTCAGAGTCTTGCTGACCCCACCCAGTTTCAACATAATTTCATCATTAGTTGCACCGGTTTCAACTAGAGAGAGAAAACCTCGTTGTTGTCACCATACTGCGACTGTCTGAAGTTAGTTTCTACTTTCCTTGCTGTCGAACTCGGCACTGTTCTTGCATAGGAAAAGTTCACAGAATAGTTCATCTTCCGTCTGCTGTGTATCTCCTCCTGAAGCCTTGCACTTCTTACTGCTGGAACTTGGAGGAGGTGTATTGAAGGAGGTGTCCGAATTCAGTAGACGCTTGACTTTGCACACTGCTTTCTTTTTCTCTCCATGCATGTTCGATGCAGACGTGCAGATATAACAATGGCACTTCCGAGATCGCTTGGCGCTTACGGTTCCTTCCGCCAAATTACGTGAATAATTAAATTTAAAGTGCAAAACCCATCAAACCTTTATGATTGCTTAATGGCGGGGGGGGGGGGGGGGGGGTGGGGGTCAACTGTGATTGCACTGCTAATGAGAAATGTGGCTTCTTAGTTACTAGAGTGAAAATGCATTTTCTCCGGAGCTCCAACACTGTCGTGTGCTGGCGACGTGACAGCGCTTCACCCAGACTGTCCACCCCACCTGATCCATCTGATCCTCTTATCTGTCAACACCACCTGACCAACTGATCCTTTACTGTCCACACTCCTGACAACTGATCCTAGACTGTCCCAACTGGGTCAATCTAATCCTTTACTGTCACAATGACCAACTGAATCTCTTATGTCAAACCGGACAAACTGTCCTTTACTGTCCACACACTCCTGACCAATGATCTCTTACTGTACCACATCCTCCTGACCAAATGGATCCTCTTACTAGTCCCACACCTCCTGACAATGATCCTCTAACTGTCCCACACTACTGTCAAATGATCCATCTTACTGTCCCAGACTTGCATATGATCTCTTGCTGATCAACATCCTCCTGACCAACTGTTCTCTTATGTCCCACACTCTGACCAAATGTTCCTCTCACTGTCCCACACCTGACCAAACTGTTCTCTGACTGTCCCATCACCTCCTGACAAATCTGATTCCTCTTGAACTGTCCACACTGACAAAATGATCTCTTACTGTCCACACCTCCTGACCAACTGTTCCTCTTTCTGTCCCACACCTGAACCACTACTGATCTATCTGACTTCCCACAATCCTGACCAACTGATCCTCTTACTGTCCAACACTCTGACCAATGATCCTCTTACTGTCCTCACCCTGACAACTGATCCTATTTACTGTCACAACTGATCCAATTGATGCTCTTTCTGTCCCCATACCTGACATCTGATCCTTTACTGTCCCCACCTGACAATGTCCTCTTAATGTCCACTACCTGACATGTTCCTCTTTCTGTCCTACCTCCTGAAATGTTCCTATTTCTGTCCACACCTCTGACCACCTGATCCTCTTTACTGTCCACCTGACAATGATCCTCGTTCTGTCCACACATGACATCTGATCCTCTTACTGTCACCACCTCCTGGTACTTTCTGATCCTCTTTACTGTCCCACATCTCCTGACTCAACTGATCTCTTACTGTCCAAATTGGACCTCTTTCCTCTTCACTGTCCTGGCCTCCTGACAACTGTTAACTCTACTGTCCCTCTCCATGCCTGAACCTACTGATTCCTCTGGGACTGTCCCAACATAACTGACCAATGATCACTCTGACTGTCCACACCTGACAATGATCCTCTTACTGTCCATCACTTGACCAAACTGATCCTTACTGTCCACCATCGCTGACCAACTGATATCTTACTGTCCCACACCTCGTGCACCAACTGATCTATAAATGTCAACACACCTGCCAGCTGATTCTCTGATGTCCACACCTGACCAACTGATCCTCTTCTGTCCCACACCGTCCAAACGGATCCTCTTATGTCACCTTTCCCGGACCACCTGATCTCTTACTGTCCACACTGACAACCGCTCCTCTTTTCTGTCCCTGGACACAGGACCCAACGGATTCTTACTGTCCCACACCTCCTGACAATGATACTCTTACTGGTCACTCCTGACCAACTGATCCTCTGACTGTCAGCTGACCAATGGGATATTACTGTCACACACGGACCAACTGATCTTTACTGTCCACACTCTGACCAATGATCCTCTTAACTGTCAACACCCCGCTGATCAAATGATCCTCGGACTTTCCCACACCTCATGGATGACAACTGATCCACTTACTGTCCACACTGACCAATGATCTCTTACTGTCCCTGGTCCTCTGTCCAACTGATCCTTACTGTCCCACACCTGACCATGATCCTTTATGTCCCCACCTCTGTCCATCTGGTTACCTCTTACTGTCACACCTGACAACTGATCCTCTTACTGTCCCCATCTGAACAACTGATCCTCTTACTGTCCTACTCCTGACAAACTGATCTCTTACTGTCCACACTCCTGACAACTGATCTCTTACTGTCTCACACATTCTCTGACAAATGATCCTCGGACTGTTACACCTGACAACTGATCCTTTCTGTCCCACTGACAACTGATCATTCTTACTGTCCTCACATCCTGACAATGATCCTCTTTTTTTTTCTGTCCCACACTTTCGACCCAACTGATCCTTACAGTCCAACAACATCTGTCCACCTGATCTCTTACGTCCCACACTGACGCAAACTGATATCTTACTGTCCCAGACAACATGACCAACTGAATCCTTTACGGTCCCTCACTTGAACCAACCGATTCCTCTTACTGTCCACACCTGACCAATGATCCTTGACTGTCCCTGACCTGTCCTAATGATACGCTTACAGTCCCACAACCTGACCAACTGATCCTATTACTGTCCCACTCCTGGCCACTGATTCCTCTTACTGTCCCATCTCCTGAGCAATGATCCTTTACTGTCAACACCCACTGATCATCTGATGTTGACTTTCCCACTCCTCCGACCTGCCAAAATGATCTCTTATGTCCCACACCTGACAATGATCCTCTTATGTCCAGTCCTCCTGGTCTGATGATCTCTTTCTGTCCACACTGACCAACTGATCCTCTTACTGTCCACACTCCTGACCAACTGTTCCTCTTACTGTCACACCTGACAAACTGTCATTTACTGTCCCACTCCTCCTGACCAACTGATCCTCTTCTGTGTCTATTCACCTGACCAACTGAATCCTTTTCTGTCCCACACCTCCTGACCAATTTGATCCTTTTTCTTATTGTCCACACCTGACTAATGATCCTCTTCTGTCCACACTGATCTTATGATACTCATTCTGTCCCACACCTGACCAAACTGATCTTTACTGTCCACACCTCCTGCACTATTATACTCTGTACTGTCCCAACACTCCAATGTCCAACAGATCCTCGTACTGTCCAACTCCGATAACTGATCCTCTTACTGTCCCACTACTGGCAAATGATCTCTTCTGTCCACACTCCTGACAATGATCCTTCTTACGTCCCACACTGACAAACTGATCCTATTATGTCCACACCTGACCAACTGACTCCTCTTCTGTCCACACTGACCATTGATCTCTCACTGTCCCTGATCCTCCTGACAAATGCGCTCTGACTGTCCAGACCTACTGACACTGATCCTCTTACTGTCCACACCTCTGTCAATGATCTCTACTGATCACACTCTGACATGTTCTCTTACTGTCACTCAACTCCTGACCAACTGATCATAATACTGTCCCACTCTTCTGACAATGATCTCTTTATGTCCAACCTCTGACCAATGTTCTCTTACAGTCTCCAGACCTCTGACAATGATCCTCTTTCTGTCCCAGACCTCCTGACCAATGACTCTCTTATGTCCAACACCATGTCCAATGATCTCTTACTGTCCCACTCATGACTCAATATCCTATTACTGTCCCACACTACTGACCAACATGATCTCTTCTCTTACCGTTCTCATCTGACAAATGATCCTTTTACTGTCCAGAACTCCTGACAAACTGATCCTTTATGTCCAAGACTCATGACCAAACCTGTTCCTCTTCTGTCCCAGACCTCCTGACAAATGATCCTTTCCGGATCCACATGACCCAAAGATGCTCTTACTGTCCTCACACCTCCTGACAACGATCTTCTTACTGTCCCACACTGACAACTGATCCTCTTACTGTCCACACCTGACCAACTGATCCTCTTTTCTGTCCCACACTGACCACTGATCTATACTGTCCCAACTCCTGGTCCAACTTATCCTTTTACGGTCCCACACCTGACCAACTGTTCCTTTTACTGTCCGACATCTGAAATAAGGATCTCTTTCTGTCCTACATCTTGACCAAATGATCTCTTACTGTCCCACACCTCCTGACCAACTGATCCTTTACTGTCTCTCAAAATGACCAACTGATCCTCTTACTGTCCCAACACCAACTGTACAATGAGCCGGTTACTGTCCTCACCTGTCCAAAATCTGATCTCTTTTGTCCCACACGGACCAACTGATCCTCTTTATCTGTCCCACCACTCTAACAACTGACTCTCGTTACTGTCCCACACTGCCAACTGATCCTCTTTCTGTCCAAATAATGACCAACTGATCTAGTTATGTCTCACACCTGACAACTGATCTGTTTACTGGTCCCTCTACTGACGGCCAACTGATCTCTTATGTCCCTTCAATCCTGACAACTGATCCTCTTTCTGTCCCAACCTTCTGACAATGATCCTCTTATCTCCCACACTCTGACAACTGTCTATAACTGTCCACACTTCTGACCTATGATCCTCTTTGTCCCACACCTCTGACCAACTGATTCCTCTTACTGTCCCACACTCATCACTATATGTTTCCTCTTACTGAGCCCACACCTTCCTGACCAAACTGATCCTTTACTCTGTCCCACACTGACCAACTGATCCTGTTACTGTCCACACCTCCTGACCAAAATTATCCTCTTTACTGCTCACTCCTCCTGATCAACGATCCTCTATGTCCACACCTCCTGATCAACTGAGCCTTTTTCTGTCCACACCTGACCAACTGATCCTTTAAACTCCACACTGACCACTGATCCTTTACTGTCCCACACCTCCTGACCAACTGATCCCTTTACTGTCCTACACCTGACATAACTGATCCTCTTACCTTTGTCCAAACCTCCTGACCAAGCTCTCTTACTGTCCTAACCTGACCAAGGAGCATCTTTACTGTCCACACTCCTGACAACTGTTACTCTTTCTGTCCCTCACCTTGACCAACTGGATCTCTTACGTCCCATCACGGTCCAACTGATCCTCTTACTCTCCCTCACATCCTGACCAATTGATACTCTTACTGTACCAACTCTCCTGACCAAATGATCTCTTACTGTCCCACACTGACCCAATGATTTTACTGTCCACACCTGACCAAATGATCCTCTTTACAGTTCCCACACTCCTGTCCAATGATCCTCTTACTGTCCCACACCTGAACCAACTGTTCATTTACTTTGTCCCACACTTGACCAATGATCATCTTTTTCTGTCCCACACTGACTAATCTGATCATCTTACGGTCCACACCTATGTCCAATTGATCCTCTTAACTGTCCCACACCTGGACAACTGATTCCTCTCGGTCCACACAGACCAATGATCCTCTTACTGTCCAACTCTGACACACTGATCCTCTATGTCCCAAACTGACCAACTGATATCTTACTGTCCCACACTTGACAACTGATCATCTTACTGTCCCACACCTGAATAAGGATCCTCTTACTGTCCACACTGACCAACTGTTCCTTTAATGTCCCACACTTGACCAATTGATCCTTGACTCGTCCACACATCCTGACCAATGTTCCTTACTGTTCCCAGACATGACCAACTGGATCTTTACGTCCCACAGCTCTGACAATGATCATCTTACTGTCCCAGGGATCGGTCTGCTTTCCTATTCAGTAGTGGGCGACATCACCAACCCGGGGGGTCCCAGGGGGCGGCTAGGGGGGACGGCCCTCAGATATGGGGGTTTAGCTGCGAAGCTGTCCCGGACCAGGCCAACTGACCGATGTTCCTACCTGGGACGGGGTGGGTCAACAGTGGCGCTGTTTGTCCTCTCTGAAATACCAATGTTTCTATGCGGGCTATCATGCGGTCAAGAAGGCGCGGTATACCTCTAGCCCGCGGGTGGGATCATCGGAGAAACCAATCTATCTGTGCTCACAGGGCAGGACGTCGGGCATGAGGCTAAGGGTGAGGCACAAAAGAAAACTCCAGCTGAAGACGGGGTTATCGGGCATGGCGCAAAACTAAATCACGGATACCAGATCCACGCTTCCATGATGTTGCCAGTCACAGATTCGGATGTGGCGCCGACCTTCGGAGACCCGACGGGGCAGGTCGGGAGCCGGGCCTATGCCTAAAGGGGCCCACCCCAGCGGTCGGTGGTATGACAAGAAATCTGCATGCCAATGCGCACGAGAAGGAGACCTCAATCTCTGCTGATTTGCCAAGCAATCAGTACCGCCCAGCAAGTCTTTAACATTCTCCAGGGATGGCAGAAGGGGTGCATAAAGAAACTTGGCTTGGCAGTACTGAAAGGATGCATCAAGATATATCGATTTTCGCTGTGTCAAGAGAACATTTTGTCGTTAACAGAGTTTCAAGTGAGGGGTACGAGACATAGGTGGGACCGTGTGGAAAGATTGCAAAGTAGGCGGGGTTGATTATCTTGGTGCGGCATTATTCGCGCACATGAACTAAGCGCAACAAATCAACAGGCAGAGATCAAAGGGGTTGATATTGTCTTAAGGAAACGCCTACATCAGGATTACTCAATGCCTATTGCTCTCTGATCGTGCTCTTAAGCAAGCTGAAGTTTCCCCTTAAAATCCATCTTCGGGGAACACAAGGTTATTAACCAGCTTGAGGACTCTGAAGCCAAAGTTGTGAGATCACCCGGGCCCCAAGGTAAAGACTGGCGAACAATGG
>CM031599.1:44285951-44392189 GCA_018398815.1 Conus ventricosus | reverse complement strand
AAAATTTTAACTAAAACAAAAATCAAAGTAGCAGTGTTAGGCATTGGGGGTTGGGATAAATTCTAGGGTTACTGTGTCATCCCCCACTTCAGCTAAGGGTTTCTTTCTGCTCAGCACATATTCAAGTTTATATGTATCTATTACAATCTGCTTTTTCTGTTGTGTTCCTGGGACAAGACAGCAAGAAAGGGGCCTGCATTAAAAGCCTTTCTGAAATTTTGTTTTTTTATCAAAGTATACATTGGGGCTTTGCAAGTTAAATTTAAAATCCCAGTTTATTTCAGGACGCAAGACCCAGTTATTGGCTTGTCTATAAAGTCTGTATTCATATTTGCCGTAATCAGTTGTTTCTAGATTTCTTATTTGTTCTAGTTTAGGATGTTGCTGCCGTTTTTTGTCTTCAATTTCTGTTCGTTTGTAAACCCCATCATCTGTGTATTCAAATCCATAAACATTTCCTATCACCCCTATCAAATCAAACTCGGCTGTGTCTGCCAGGTCTTTTAGCTCTACTGCAACGCATTTGGGAGCTAGTTGCGCTTTTGATTCTGGTCCTCGAAACATTCTTTTTAATATTAAAATTATAATAAACAATCTACAATAAACAAACGTATTGAACTGGGGGGTCAGTTCGTAAGCATAGCTTAGCGTGCTTAGATTTTTCTAACTGCTCTTTTATTTTTTTAGCTCATCTTTGTCCCTTATTATATATTTTCACTTAAACATTCTTCAAAACTATCTTTGTCCTTAGTGTAAAATAATACAACCGATTTTAACTGCGATCGAAAGTCTTTTAAGACGGCATTATATTTTTGAGTTAAGAGCCACACAGAAACTAAGGCGTGGCGGCCGCTAAAAGCTAGCTTTGACAGAGCTTTTCTTTTTTTAACAATGTCTCGTTCAGCGAACAGTCATCAATAATAAACAGGGTTTCAGTTCCCTCAAATAGTCTATAGTAATGTTCTAAACAGTCGCTCAGTTTGTCGCTAGGATCAACTAGAAATATATTCTCGTCCGTCCAAATAAACCTCCTTTCTTTGTAAGACTTGTTGTGCTTAATGGTTGTGCGAAATATAACAATGTGCTTGTAATGAAACCTGTATATTGTTTGTAACAAATCAAGTACGAAGACAGTTTTCCCACACCCAGTAATACCGCAGATAAGAGAACAGTGCGGATCTTTTGAGCCCAGCCACAGCCCATATTTACTTTTTGGCGTCATATACTGTACCATGTCAGACAATAGCATTCACGGCAGTTAGTCTGCTCTGCCAGGCCGAAGTTTTTGTGTGGCTAATGCAGTAATAAGACAGTCACGTGGTGCCCAACCCACTTCCGCCGTCGGAAGAAGCCAGTGTCAGCCTCCCATACCTCAGTCTCTCTCGGCCTGCGTCCAAGCAAGATAAGTCTTGTGCTCTGTCTCGCCTTCTCTTTGCCATTGTGTTAAGATAGCTTTGTGTTTGCTTCTTTGCTTATTTGTTGTGGCTTGCGCGCTTCACCTTTCATTCTTGAGCCGGTGGGGCTTTTGGTTTGGTGTGCTTTATTCATTTATTTAACCACGCCATCCTCGCCTTTGTGCCTTTGTCTCGGCACTCGCGACCTCGCCTTCCGCTCTTTTCGATCTTCGAAAGTCGGAACTCCATCGCCGGTTTCACCCTTTCTGCCCCATTTTTGGCCTTTACGGCCCTTGTTCAACGAATCTCAGTCCCTTCTCCTTCCATTCGGACTCCCGATTCGTCTAACATGCACGTCGTCCACTCGTTTTCCATTTCTCTTTCGCCGGATCGATCCGCAAATTTTTTTTGTTTCGACCGGCCAAAACCTCGTCACTTACGATCACCTTCCTCGATCTAACACTGAGATCTCGTTACCTTAATACACTTTCAGTGTCTCACCCAGGTGGTTAAGCTCTTTATATCCCTCGAATCCACCTCTTTGTCTCCCCTTTGCGATCGTGCGTTCCGTGTTTGTTCCCCCACCACCAGTGCCGCAAACAGTGAAGGACACTAACGGCTCGAGACGCTCCCCTCTTCGTCAGTTCGCCTCTACCCCGAGGGCCGCGAGTCGTTTCCACGTGCAAAACCGCATCACCTTGCACACTAATGAGCGTACGGTCGGTGAAGAGAGGTTCCGCGCAGGGAACGCGCGAACCATCAATTCCGCATTCCCCTCTACCCTGCCGGCGGACTAACACATCGTCGGCGATCGATCCAACAGTCATCCCAGTCGATGGACAATCCTGCGTCAACGCCGACTGTTTTTCATGCTTCTTCCCTAAGCCCAAATCCAAGGGCAAGGCTCCCATGAAAGGACCTGCCCTTTTTTTTTTTTGAGGTTTGGTCATTTTATTTTATTTCTTATGTTTCTAAATCTTCCCGTTTCCTCCCCGACTGGTTCGCCTGTTCGAGCTTCGAACAGCGTAAGGAGACCCTAAACCTATCATGCCGCATCCGGCGATCATCGGCCCCAGGGGACCCGTGCCGAGACCCGGACCGGCACGGTGCGACTCGCGGACGGAATCAACCGCACGTCACCGATCTGTTGAAGACTCGTGACGCAAGCACACCACCTCCCACTAGACGACACCCAGCTCAACACTGCTCTCGCCCCCAACCGTGTCCGGGTTCAGCCACGACCCGGACACGATGAGCGTACAACACTCCGCTGAGGGACTGTGGGCCAGTCTTTTTGGTGGAACCACCCCCACTTACCACGATCCCTGGTCGGAGGACGCAGCAATCGAACTAGCTCGGATCGGCGCCCTCACCCCGACGGTCGAACACACCCCGATCGATCGTCTCAATCTCCCAATAGGGTACAGGACGTTGGGGAGGCGGACTATCTTCCGCTCCCCTATTGGGCAACGTCCGCGTCCCGAACCTCCGGGGGGAGAATGACCAGCGGGTCCAGGGGTCACCTTTCGTTCCTTGAGTCTTACTACGCTCCGTCCTCCGCCATCCCGTCCGCTACCACACGGTCCAGAGGCTCCGGCGACCGTAACACTCACCGACCCACTGCCACGCAGGGGCCGGCGCGGACCGCCACCCGGAGAATGCAGAGGCAGTGTGCCCTCCCAGGGTGCGCAGATACCCTGTTCCCCGAGTATACTCTTCCTCTGGGCCCCGCCACAGCCCTTCTTTCTCCCCGGGGACCGGTGGTTCTATTCCCCCAGAGGAATCAGTGGCTTAGCACTGGACTCTTCCCCTGACTCCATCTGTCTTCGTCTCATTGGCATCCGGCCTCCCAAGCTGGATCGACCTGGGCCCCCATTCCCCAGGCCGCTGTCCGATCGGCGGTCCCCCTAGTTTTTCACGCCGATTATGGAACCAAACGGGAGCCGTCCTCGTTTTGTTCCCCCTCTTTCCCAACGAGGTCACGACTGCTCACAGCACCCCTGACCTGGCCTCCTAAGGTGGACCTGAACTTCCCCTTCACCGAACATACTGGACGCCACACTGAGGAGGGGTCTAGGATTTCCTCCCCCAGTCTGGGACCTTTCCATTTTGGAGAGCTTGCGCCCAGATCTTGTGCTACGGATCCCCTCCCTCTAACAACATCTACTACTTTCCGTTTCAACTGGGTCCCTCCCTACCCAGCGAGCACGCCAAGGATTGCGCCCCCCAGACCATCACTCCTTTTTGGGACAGATCCGGCCTCTCTACGCCAGGGGTCACATGCCGTTCCCCCACCGGGATTGACTTCTTATCAGCCCCCAAACGCGGGCCCCAGTAGAGTATTCCTCAAGACTCGCGTCAGGCCCCTCCATGTCTTTTCTCTCTTTTTCTGCCAATCCGGCCAACCAGGGAGATTGCCTTTATCCCGCTGACCTCAGGCTCACTCCCAACCGCCCCCACCTCCCCCCATCCTCCTCTCTTCATCAAAACCCCTGATAGAGTGACAGAATCGCCAGGGCTGGCATTCTGCACACCACCGCGGGGCATTGCCCTCTTTGACAGTCCTACAGCGAGCAGAGGAACTCTGGCCAAAGGAGAAGGCATTTGTCCTCAGCGTCTTTCATACTACCCGACGACACGGAGGCATGCTCCAGCCTGTTGATGACCCCCTTATCTTTCTTGTCACAAGATAGCGCACCACCTTGGGGCTGCGGCGGACAGCGCAGCCAGGATCACTTTAAAAATGCCTTCTGGGCATGAGAGATGCATTGCTAATCACAGGCCCACACTCCCCAGCGCTCAAGCGGCCTTACGCTGCATTCCGGGTAAGAGCAGTCGCTTTTTCAGCCATCCTGTCGACTATTCCCCTCTGCGGTCATTACCCATGGCCGACGAGGAGCGCAAACAGGCAGGAGCCGCACTTTTGCGACCGAAAACCCTCGTTCAGCATCGACCTTCTAGACCATTCTTATCGTCAGCCCTACCACAGCAGACCCCAGCCCAACCCCAAGCAGGGCGTCCCTCAAGGCCCAACGCGCAAACACCCTAACGGCCGCAAACGAAAAAACCCCTACAGAATTTTCGGATTCGCCCAACAGGCCCGCCCCGGCAGGTGACTAGCGACCTCACCTACCGAGGGGCGGGAATGTCAGTCTTTCCGACACAACCTCGCCCCTCTGGCCCCTCTGGCAGGGCAGTCTGTCCCGGCATGCCCCACCATTGGCGGCGCAGGACGCAACCCCTGGTGGTATCTGTTCTTCAGGATGTGTTCCGTCTACCCTGGGCACACGAGGACGCCCACCCCTTCTGTCCTCCCCTCCTCCTTCCCACCGCGATCCACCCTCCCCCCAGGCTGAGGGCCCTTCGCCTGGAAATAGAGAGCTCTCCGGGAATGGTCAGGCCATCACCGAGGTACCACAACACCACCAACCCCGGTTTACTCTCGTCTCATTGTAGTCCCAAAGCCTCGGGCGGCTGATGCCCCTCCTCGACATTCCCCCTCTCAAACAGATTCCTCAGGCCAACCAGATTCAAGAATGGAGACCCCGGCCCAGATCAGGCCGTCCATCCACCAACCGACTGGGCCACCTCTAAGATCAGAAAGAGGCCTACTTTCAGATCCTCCTCCACACCGTCCCACAGACGATACCTTCGTTTCGTCTGGGGCGGGGCCTGGTGATTTCAATTCAAGGCCCTCTCCCTTCGGACTCTCCCTGGCTCGCCTTTCCTCTTCACGAAGGTAGTCAAGGAGATGGCCCGCCCTTTGCCAGACAGGACGGACATTTCGCCTCCTGTCTACCTCGTTGACTGGCTCGTCTTTGGCTCCCTCTCAGGCCCTAGCCCATCCCCCACCTCCAAACTACTTCATCTTTGCACCTCTCTGGGGTTCGTCCACCAACCCCTCAAAATGCAGCTCGCGCCCAGTCAACATTCACCTTCCTGGCTGAGCTTTCGACACCGCCCACCTCCATGGTAGACTCCCCGACCCCGGAGAGTCCGCTCGCCTAGTGGATCACATTTCCCACCTTCTCGCCTCTACTCCCCTCACTTCGGCAAGGACAACATTCATCCCCTCCTGGGATGATGGAGTCCCTGTCTCCTCTCATTCCCTAGCAGAGTTCCAAAGCGACAGCTTCAATAGGGAGTTCCGCCCCCTCCCCCCCCGTCGTTGGTCCCCAGACCAACGACAGCTGGAACCAGACCATCCCCCTATGGCCTTGGTCTTTTGGGCCACGGAGATGGCTCAGCCCAATCCACCCTGGCCCACCGGCGTTCCCGATCTCTCGTCCCATCCCAGCCCCTGATACTTATACAGACGCATCCAACTCCTCGGGCTGGGGGGCCCATTTGGAGAGCATGTCACCCTCGGGAGTTTGGGATCCTCTACTGCTCGTCTTCACAGCCAACAACTTTGGAACTGAGGCGGTCAGCTCGCCCTCCCTCCAATCCAGTCACATATCGCCCACCGATTTGATCTCCTTTTCACGGACAACACATCGGTAGCTTGTTACATCAACAAATGGGGGTGGGGGGGGCCACACTCCATCGGCCTCTCCCACCGTACAGAGCCCTCTCCACACGCTGGTGCAACGCAGGGGTCACACCTTCGCAGCGAGACACATAGCAGTACAACACAACATCCTGCAGACTCTCTCAGCCGATCCAAGTCTGTCCTCCACACGGAATGGACCCACAGCCAGGCATACCCTTTCAACCGTGTGGGGAACATTGGTTCAGACCAATGATCCGACCTGATTGCCACACGTTCACCCATCGACCTGCCAGTGTATGTTGTCCCGCCGGTCCCGACCCTCAGGCTTACAGCCTCGACGCCCTGTTCCTTTCGCCTGGTCCGGCCTCATAGCTTACGCCTTCCCAGCCCTTCCCGATCCTCCACAGGTGTTTCAGGAAGGCGAGACTCGAGAGACCCAGCTCATTCTCATAGCCCCAGGAGGACCACACAGTCCTGTATCCCGCGCCCCTCAAGTTCCCGCACTCACGAACCCCCTCTCCAGTTGAACACCGTGGGACATGCTCGAGGCAACCCCGTTCGGGCCTCCCTCACTGCCAATCCCCAGATACTTCACCTCCCCGCCTGGCGTTACTGTGTCAGCCCGTCTGCGAACATCTAAATCCTCCTCATCGAACGTACAGGTCCCGGTCCGTCCTCAATCCCCCTCCTCCTATCGCCGGGGCCGCTCAGGAACTCCGAGACCTAGCTAGCCATTCCCCTCTCTGCAGAGCTAGCACAGAGTCCCCTTTACAGATTTACAGATGAGGAAAAGGGTCTCATGGTGCAAAGACTAATTCTGTCCCCACATTCGACCCACACAATATCCAGATGGAAATTTCCTGTCCCCACCGTTAACCTCTCGCTAGCTCCATCCGGGCTACAGTCCGCCATCTGCACGACATCCCCAAATGGCGTACCTTCCTTTGAGAATGATTTCCTTCTCTGAGAGATCTCAGGTAGGAGGGCTTCTCTTCGTGAGGCCCAATCCCCTAGACGGGTTCCCCTTTGGGACCTCTTCACTGTTCTTGACGTCCACATAAACCCCCCTTTGAGCTTTTGTCCCCCTCCCATTTCCTTCGACCTTCTTCTATGAAGACTACCTTCCTCCTCGCCCTTCCTTCCGCCAGAACGGCGAGAGCGGGATCCATGCCCTTAGCGGGGACCCCCATAGACATTCCTTCCCACAGAGACGGCTCCGCACTCCTAAGTTCCTTCCCGAGTCCAGCTAAGAACCAGGTACCCGCAGTTCCCTCCCCTTACCACCGTCGTTCCATCCTCAACCGCTGCGGATACACTAGGTGCGACATCCTCTTCGACATAGCCCTTTTGCCGCCTCTCGATGCTAACACACTACTGGGAACGCTCGCCAGGCCCCAGGCGCGTTTTCACAAGACTCTTCTTATATCCATCAACCCAGTAACACAAAGACATCTCAGCTGCACTGTCTCTAGTGGCTCTCCAAGATGGTCAAGAACGGCCTATTCCCAGCATCCAGGACACTCCCCCACTTGTCCCCCCGGTCCCATGAGTCAGAGCGCGGCCACTGTTCGCAGCATACCAGCACACTGTTCCAATGCGGCCACCTCCTGGAGGCAGCCTCTGGCGTTCGAGAATCCTTCCAATAAAATTAATTTGAGGGACATCCGCATGACAGAGCTGATGGTTCTAATGTGATATCCTTTGTGCGGCTAATGCCATCATTCGGGTAACCCCATGAACCACTAGGCACTCGCCCGTCCTTCCTTTTCCTATGAATTCTGTATGTCCTGACATGGGTACAGTATATTACGCCAAAGATGGGGATTTGTATTAATACCCCTGTTTGGCTAGTATAAACTTTAAACATTTCAGACTCTAATGCCGCCCGCCCTGCCTTCCCCGCTAGCAGCCAAGGTTCAGGGTTACTTGCGCGCAGGCCTCGCTTGAATGAGTAGGGAGGCTGACACTGTCTTCATCCGACGCGAAGTGGGTTGGTCACCACGTGGACTGTCTTATTACAGCATATAAGCCACACAAAAACTTCTGCCTGGCAGAGCAGACTTACTGCCGTGAAATCTATTGTCTGACCTGGTAGTATACTAGCCCAACCAGGGAGTAAAATACAAACTCCCCATATTAAGTAGTCTTCAAGTCTTACATCCATAAAGGCGAAGTTTTTTTACATACACGATCAGCTGCATGATCCATTTGCCTGCCTCCAGCGAGACAACTTCTTATTTCTCGAAGTGTTGGTGATGTAAAAGTCCGCGCCCCGAATACAACCGATCAGGACTTGCCATTTTATTGCACTGTCAACCTTCTCATTTTTGATTATAAAACTCTTCTGATTCTCTCTGACAAGATTTGTTTCTTCAGTAGATAAGAACAAAATTCCTTTTAAAGACTTAAAGAACGATTTAGATGTATGTTTCCAAAGAGTGTCTTGCTTGTTCAATTTTTCTGTAGTGGAGTATATAACGTTTTCATCATAAATAACCGTTTAACTTTTATTACCGGGTTAAGATTGTTTCTGGCCAGTTCAGGTTTTACTTAACAACATCAACCGCAAGAGAAATGTCACGAACTGTTATTTTAGCTAAAGGTCCTTCAGACCGAACAACAGAATCGCTAGGTTAAATGTCAGTCTATAAGTAAGGTTTTTCGTTTAGTGCGCCTTGGAAATATGGCATATCGTCTTAAAAACCAGTTCAAAAATCAAGAGGGATTCAGAATCTGTTGCCAAATGCGTCTGCTACTGCCATATCATCTTTAACATCATTCTTCTTTGCATCCCCCCGCTTTAAAGCCTTGCTTGAACGTTTGGGTTGTGTATTCCCTGATAAAACTTTCTTCTTTTCTTTCTTTTTTAGGCAGCCATAGATCAAATCGAGGGCAAAAAGTGTCTGCCCCGCCTAGTACAAAAGACTTCTGTGCCCTCCAATTTTGATTACAATATGGTTAATGATAGCCCTGCCCAAATTAAGCAACACAGTAGCATTAGGATCTTCGATGTAATATCTATTTTGAATGATAGTTTTACAGTGCTTGGCTTTAGCATCATCACGGCTCAGCGCCAAGATCGATGAACTTAACCTAGTTAACGATTGGCCAGGCTCAACTGGTTGATGGAGTATTTACACTAATTACAGTCCTGCCTTATACCTTTTACTCCATGGTGTTCCTTCTCTTTTCTGTAATGGATCGAGGTCACAAAAAACCCGTATGTAGTTTCATTTTTAATAAAACAAAAAGAATAAACATAAAATTATGGTTGAAGCTTTTGATGCAATTGATCCTGTTGGTGAGGAAGAAGAAGATGAAGAACTAGGCCCCTCCTTGCAGAAGAGCTTGAAGGGGCAGCAGCGGCCAGGATAGGGTTTAAGCAAATACGATAGCTGAATAGAATTAATCATTATATAGCCATATGGGGCGAGAGGCACAGCCCACGAAGCACTTAGTTGTTTCAAATTTTTCAACAGATAAAACAATCATTTGTATGTAATGAACCGTTAAAGAAAGAGTGGTTGCGGCTTACTGCAAAGCCGACCCAACCCAGTTTTAAGCAGGCCAATAAAAACAATTCTTAGAGATCACCCTGTTGTTGACCAAAGGCAATAAACTTTAATTGGCGGTTTAAGACTGAGGCTGTTAGTCTTTTACAGAACTTGGCAAGAGTTGCCAACACAACAGAATACAAAACAAACCTCTTCAAGAACTAAACGCACAGACAGATAGAACTAATAGCAGAAATAGAACCAAGATTATAATGAGGAGACACAGTTCAAGAAACAATTGAAGATTCTCCATTGCCCAAAGCGTGAAATCCTGGGCGTATGAGGCTCTAACGACAATAAGGGTGAACAACCAACAATAAGGCAAAACTTGGTGATCTGGATAGAGAGATAGAAGAAGAAAAAAATCAACTCGCTGATAGCAGACGATAACAATTTAGGGCGAGAAGAAAAGGCTAAAATACAGGCAGAAATACGATTTACTGATAGAAAAGGGCAGACCAGGTTAGAGTGCTGTCTACTAACAGAGTGCGGCAAGCATGCACAAACAAGCAGAATAAGAGAAACTATAAACAGAATACTTATGAAAACACAAACGCAAGCTGAAAGACTAGGACTGTGTTCAGAGAACAAGGGATTCAATAGTTAGCATATTAACAGCCGTTGGGTGGCTATCTCTAACGCTCGTTTATGCTTTAACCGAGTGCGCGCAACAGGTCCAGTAGCAACCTCCAACACCTCAGCCTGGGTAAAAGTTGATTAGAAAACCAATTGCATCATCTAGCAAACTTATTAAAGAAGTTAGCAGCCCAAGCGCTTGATGCTCTGCCAGGCATAATAGGCAGGTTGATAGTGGGTTTTGTCTACTATAAGGTAACGTTGCTGGTTATATGGCCTGCCCAACTGTGGACATTAGGAGTGGCTGGCTGCCTGGATAAATTAAGTGAAATAAAGTATGGCTAATCCAGTAAAAGTTAAAATTACAATTAAGGGCTGTCCTTTTCGGACAAGTATGAACTGTCATTGTGAGGCAGATCAACAGTGGTGTCTTTCAGGACTGCTTTCTGGCTGTAGGCGCTTATAAACTGGAATCGGTTTTTCTCAGGGTAGGTACGTTTTTTTAAATGGATGGTGCAGGTTCTTGTTTTAAGCCTTGATAGTGACCTAAGATTTGACCGTCTCCCAGCTATGTAGGATTTCATTATTAAAATTCTGTATCAACCAGACTGCAGTCCTAAGGTCAGAAGGTAGCATGTATAATCCATGGTCTACAACCAAGTCAACCTTTGACCTAGCAAGGCAAGAACTCTTGATACCTTTGTAAGCTGTCAGGCAATCAAACCGCGAGTTTAATAGCAACTTCTAAATAGGCTAGAAATTGTTTTTGGCATCAAAGCCTGTAGATTGATCTACTATCTAGACTGGTCCTGTTCTTGTGCTCCTAATAAACACCAAAACGATGTCCATCATGGAGTCATTAATCCCATTGCACTCCTGGCATTGTTAGACCTTCACTTTCCTCTAGATAAATGTTGCCCAAGCATTAGGATGTTTTTGTTCTATGGATCCTAATCGAACTTGTTTACCTGGTTGAAAAGAGGTGTGGCCAGGCCAGTAGTCAAAATCATATTCTCTTTTTGCACCCCACAAATACAATGTGCCTAACCCATGATTGCGGTCTAACCTTTGTCTAAGCCAGTTGAAGGATTAATGTTAAATTCATTGCAAATTCTTTCATATGCATTAATGTCCATTGGGCTTGTAAATGGATTAAACGCGTTGTCGCGGGGGAGGGGCACTTGTAGTTCAGTTAGTATTTGTCTGTACTGGTAATAAACATGAAAGTTATATACTGACCTTACTAAAAGATTGGGGTGGTTTAAATGGTTTGCATATGAAACACCGCAGCCAGTAGTTGCGCAGTAAATGGCAAAATTTAACTGATTCTGGAAAAAAGCCATAGGACGGGATGACCATGCTGATGGTACTCTGTCACTCTTTATTGGCGGATTTAAATATCTAGTTAGTGGGTTTACAAGTCTGACTTGGAAGCCATATGATTCGTCTACTGCAATGGTTAAATTGCTGAAGTCTAAAGATTTGGGGTTATAAAACGCTCCTACATTGTAAGTGACACTTTCGTTATATTTAAAAGGTTCCATTTTTTAATTAGTTTTTTAAATAGTTATAAAAAAGATGTACATCTATATAACCAAGCAAAACGAGCGTGTGTTCTTAACATACCCAATTGTCAATTGGCGCGGGAGTTGTAGGATTGCCCTTAAAGAAATTGGTTTTAAAGTTAAGTGGGTTAACATATCTGAAAAAACTCAAAATAATTGGATTAATATTAGTAACGAGGGGGCGGCCAAGTAACTCATGTAAAAATACCAGAAGGTTATTACAACTTTGTTCTTTTAAAAGAAGTACTTAGCGAATTTGGTATATTATTAACAATCAACGAAGCAAACCTCAGAATTACTATGCATTTCCCACTAGAAGAAAGAAGAGAGTACACTTTCCCTAAAGACCTGGCTAAAATCTTGGGCTTCCACAATAGTGACAGAGCTTATAGATTTAGTACAAGAGAAGATGCTTATCAATTTGAAGGTAATAAACCTGATTTTCTCGTAAACCCAATTTTGTATGTACATTTACAACAGTTAAAAACAGATACTAATTTGTTTAATGGCTATCCATCTACAGTTCTACGAGCACTTCCGTCAATTAAGGCGGGGTTTTGCGATTATCAGTTATATAGGTTTGACGGAAACGGCCAATTTAAAGAATTAATTGAGGGGTCTATAAATTCATTGGATGTAAAAATAACTAATCAAGATGGAAGGCCAGCTGATTGTTCTGATTTATTAATAGTGCTTGAGGTAGAAGAGAATATTAGAAAAGTAGGGAGGGCTCAGTCACGCGGACGTCCTTAATTTTTATGTGCCTGGAGAGAATGTAAATATCTTTGTTCACGATCACCAAATCTTATCTTGCACGTAAGCCCCCGTTTTAATGTACTGATTACGTCGATTTTTAGAGGTTTTTGGATGTTAATTTTTTTGTGAAACAGGTGTTAATTTTAGCCAAAACTGATATGAGATGGACGTGATTGGATGTGAAAAGGGGGGTTTTCGTGCAAAATAACATGGGTGGTCTTGAACATAGATATTTACATTCTCTCAAGTGGTGTGAGAAATAGTAGGGCAAGGTTTGTTCATCAGTAGTGTGAGAAGCAGCAAATGTAGGGGTTGGACACCGATGGGCAAGAATCATTAAGGCAAGGATTGTACTGTAAATTTGCATAAAACCGAAAGACAATGTCTGCACACAGTAACAGTGTGAAAAACAAAAAGTCGGGGTTTGTGCACTGGTGGTATGATATTACAACCCAAAAAAATTCGGGGATGGGAATTGGGGAAAACATTAATTAAGAATTTTGAAACACCAATTGTAAAAAATTGGGCCTCAGCAAAAAAACAAAAAAAAAGGAACTCAAAAAAAAAAGAAGCTCAGTTTTACTAAAGGATCCCAAGACCAAGGGATTTTATCGCGTGCACCACTACCCTCCAAAGCGTAAAAAGTACTGTTTAAAAAACCACGAAACATTATTCAAAAAGTGTTTAATAAAACAAAAGGGCACAACCAGTTTTCCCGAAAGATTTTTTCGCTCCTTAGATGGACCTATGCGGTAAGAATTTGGGGAAACCAAATGATTTTAATACCACTTGTCGTTGGTTTTGGGTTGTGGGGTTTTTTTGGGGTGTGTTTTTCATTAATTAACAAAGTGGGAAAAAAGTCGGGAAAGTAAAAAAAAAAAGTTATAAATCTTTATGTCCTGAAAATCAGGTAAAAACGTTTACTCGAAAGTATATAATATAAAAAAAAAAAAGAACCTCAGAAAACCCCCCAAATTTTTCATTTTGTCCTGGGGGAAAAAAAGATTCGGAGAGGGGCTCCCCAACCCCCCCCTCCCCTCCCCCCCCCCCCCCCCCTCACCCCCCCATTTTTTCCGTCCCCACACCCCCCCCTCCCTCTACCTCCCTCCCCCACCCCCCTCCCTAGCTCTCTCCCTCTCCCTTTTTTTTTTTTTTTTTTTTTGTGGGCTTTAACCAAAAACCGTGGGAAAAAACAACTCTTTATTAATGGCCACAAATTTACTGGCTTTCTTTTTAAAAACAGGATTTTGTGCCTTAGGAACATTTTTCAACATTTTTGTTTTTTGCCATTGTGGGTTTTAAAAATTGTCTTTAATTCACAACAAACCCGGGAAAAGCCCCAGAACTGAACCAGCTGCTGCGAGGGGGCCGATTGCCCCGGGCCACTCTCTCTGCAATAGGGTTTTTTTCCAAAACAGTTTTGTTTGGGGATGCCAAAGCAGGGAGGGGGAAAAATAAAATCTTTGCGTGTGGGTTTGGACGTCTCTTGTATGTTGTTTGTGCGTGTTTTGAGTGATGTGTTTTTGTGTGTTTTGCAGGGGGTTGTGGGAAACTCATCCTCTGGCAAAGCCCCATGTGCCGTTCCCACTCCCTCCCCACAGTACATCCTGTTTCTTGCTAAAGCCCGGCCCAAAACAACCACCGGGGGCAAATCTTGTTGGGGACCGTAAGTGAACACAGTTGGGGACACTGCAAATGCGCTGACTCTCTTCCAGATGTTCATGGGGCCTTTTCCATCCCCATAAGCAGGGCAAAAAATTTACCAAGCCCCCTAAATGACAAGCTTCCCCGGGGGCCGACCCTGTCCATCCAGCAAAACCCCATACTGCCGAACTTGACATAAAGCCAAGGGGAAATGTAGCGAAAAATTTAAGCTTAGTCCTTGAACAGGGGTTTTAAGGCCACAGAACTTTAGACTTTTTTTCTTTTTACAAACATAGGATGTATTTCATTAAAAGGCGTGCATCATGCATCTGAGAGTTTTTTAATTTTTTAAAACAAATTGATGAGGGTGTTTTTTCAAAAAATCGGGATCTAGCATCGAAATGCATGCTTACTCTTTGGGGAAAGCATTTGTATCTCAATTTATCACACCTAGAAACAACACCTGCAGGTTGTCAGAAATGGGGGCACATTTTTCAAGGTGCATCTATTGGGGATGAAACTGGACTGCGTGGTTCGCTTTTTTTTCCCTTGAGCCCATTGTAAAAACTCGGGATTAAAACTGTGGGGGGGAAAAAAAAGGTTTTGGGAATCAAACCCCAACCTCCCGCTGGGAATTTGTGATCAACTAACCACGCGCCATGCTGGCTGGGAAAAAGATAAACTTTACTGTCAAACTGAAGTTATTTAAATGGAAAAAGGGTCTGTTCATAAAAGGGACAACCCTTTTTGGGGAAAAAATATAGAAATTTTTGTTTAAAAACAATTTTTCCATATACCCACCGTCACCTTAAAAAGACACAGAATAGTCTGAGTAACCTAAAACCTTTCTTTAAGACAAACAAGGGAGCAACATAGAATCTTCACAAGCCTGGAAAACTTCATCAAAACCAGGGGAAGGTCTTGGAAATTTTTTGATGAACGCCAAAGGCTCAATAGCCCAATCACAAATTTTAATCATTTATACTGCACTTTTGGTGATCCAAATTTTTTTTTTCCTCTCCACTCAAAGCGGTCGGGACTCAGTATTGGGAAGTTTTATTTTTCATTTAAGGGGGAAGTTATGCTCATCCGTATTAAGCCTTTTTGTCTCATATGACTGTGTAGATGTGTTTTGATTGTGTTGGGGTTGATTGCCCACAAAAACGTCGAAAAGTGGGGACAAATTGTCCCTATGGCTCCCATGATGACCAAAAGAGTACTCATCGACCCGGGTGCTAAAAAGTGCAGAAAAGAATTCTCCAGAATAAAATCCAAACCTATCTGTCTCTCCAACCACTCGCAAGCAAAACAGAAAGCTGTTGAGTCTCTGAGACAGTAAGAAGATATTGTCACTAAACCAGCAGCTCCACATACAGGAAACAGACAACTGTCTGACACAACACTTCCAGCTTCACCCCTTCCTCAACACCAAAACCTCGTTTCAACCACAGTCAACCAGTGAATCGAAGGCAACTCCCCAAAGACAGCCAAACTCCCTCACAATGTCAGACACCAAACAATCCACATTTTACCTACTCCCTAAAACACTCAGACCTGACCCACCTGACAGACCCATTGTCTCTGCTTGTAGCTGCCCTACAGAACACATTTCACAGAACATGATTCCCTCTTCCAAACCATAGTGCAAAGCCTGAACACATACCTCAAAGACACAACTCGCTCACTCAACATGATCAGCTCATCTAACACAGATCCCACTTTCGAACCCAAACTCCTCTTTTACTCTAGATATTGTCTCAGTTTACACTTCATCCCTCACGCTGACCGACTGAAGGCCCTTACTTTCTTCCTTGACAAACGGCTTGAACCAACAACCCCCACCCCCAGCTACACTGGTAACACCCATCCACAGCTAACCTGTTATGTCTTGCCTTCAGCCTGGGATTCATTCTTAAGCCTTCATACACCCAGTTCGAAAAGATAAGTAAACGTCTGTTCGCCCTTTGTTTTCATTGCCCTGAGTGTTATTTGTCTTGCCTGAAGAAAATCAAATAGATCTAGTTGCAGAGTGAGATGGCTGCAGGTGGAAATCTAAACAAATCTTAAATAAACGTTAGCGAACCGCCAAGAAAACGTGGACAAATGAGTCACAAGACAAAAAACAAAAAAGGTCTTGTGACTCGTTTGTCCACGTTTTCTTGGCGGTTCGCTAACGTTTATTTAAGATTTGTTCAAATCAAATGGGTCGAAAAGTGCTGCATTTGTTTTGTACATTTATTAATTCTTTCGTTTGACATCCCAGTAATTAAGTGTTTGTGCTTGTTTCAGTTTCCACCTGCAATCAGCCCATTTTGACGCCAATGTGATTGTGTGTATCGTCCGTGTAGGTGTGTGTCTGCATGCATCAAGTATGCACATGCACTTATGCTTTAGTGTGCGTACATGAGTTTGCTTGTGAAAGCATTTATGAATGTGCAGGGTCCGTACGCTCCTTGAAACTCTGTGAATTCTGAGAGCCAATTTCTAGGCCATGAAAACCGTTGAAAATCAGTAAAATGTGGTTCTGTTGACCAAACCTCCTTGAAAACCTTTGAAAATCAAGCCATCAGCTCAAAAACAATGTTAATGTAGCAAAAAAGAGAATGGCAGTTTGATTTTCTGCGTTCAGGTTGATGAAAAATTATTTAAAAAAACAAATTTTTACAACTTTGTCACGATCCTGCATTGTGGTCTGCTATTTAACCAAAGGAGATGATTTAAAACTTTGGCAATTTTTAAACTCCACGCATGTGCTAAGATATAGCACCTCCTGCTTGTTCAATTCTTTGTGACCGTTGGTTCGTGAACCGAAACTTGAAAATGCCAGGGAGAAATGTGCTTTCAACTGTCTGTGGTTGGATAAACCCGAGTTTTCTGACTGGGCGAGAGAAGACAAAGCAAACAAATATGCCTTCAACTGCACAGTCTGCAAGAAAAGTTTTGATGGGCGAGCAACAGGAGAGAGTGCCCTGGCTAACCACAGCAAAGGAAAAAAGCACATGGCTCTGTTGGCGTTGAGCAAATCATCGTCGGCGATACCCATCTCGCACTTTCTTACAAACAATACGGCAGCAGCAGCATCGAATGCAATGTTGTGTCGCCATTAAATCCTGATCCTGATGTGTCTGTGCACAAATCCGGAACCAGCTCTTCAGCCACAATGGACGTGTTTTGTTTTTGTTTTTCTTTTTTTTTCTTTTTCTGTCCCATCTTCTGTGCCACCTCAGTGGCATTGTACCCATGCCGCTCATTCCGACACCCCGTCCATCACCACAGCCCAGTCAGTCCTGCCGCAGCCCTGGCACCGGTAATCCACAGGGAGCAGTCAGTGTCAAGTCATCAAGAGGCAACCCACCGGAGGAGACACTGCACTGCTGCCGAGTCACTTTGGTGGTGTTCAGTGGCGCCTGTTCTGATCCAACATACGCAGGACACCACCTACTAAGCCCCCAACTGACGACAATAATTGCTTAGTCGCAGAAGCCGGCGTGAGTGAGCTCTCCCTCCAAAGGGCACCACCACGTCCATCCAACGACAGCCCACCTTGGACTCGCCGATACTGGTAATCCCGACTGAACCAAACCAAGGCCACAGATGTGGAGAGGACAACGAAACTGAGGTCATCTTGAGAGCAGGGCATGAAAGGCCACAGAATTTGAGATTTTTTTATTTGCCAATAGATGAGAATGAGGATGATTAAGATGATGCTACAGATTTCCATTCCGGTCTGAGAGTGCATGACAGGGCTGTACTTAATGCATCCTTTTATAATATATCCTGGCATCAACAAGGCCCAAGAGGTACGGACACCTGCAATGTTGGTCAGGAAATTTGAGCAACACTCTCGGAGACGCATCCATTAAGTGGATGAAACTCGACTGTGTGGTCCCAGTCTTCCCAACTGAACCCGTAGCAAACTCAGCTCTGGGTAGGAGCCAGTTGGAGCAGAAAAATCCCACATGACTCTGATGGGAATTGAACCCATGACCTCCCAGTCGGGAGTCTGTGACGGTAACCACTTCGCCACGGCGGCTAGTACAACGGACTCGTTTTGCTCAAAGACAGATGTGGTGAAATCTGAAATTCTTTGAACACTGCACACTGTAAACTCACACCAAAACTTCAACTCTAGTAAACAGAATTCTCGGCTTTTCAAACGTTTCCAGATAGTCAAAGGATTTCAATGTGGTGAGGGAAAAGGGAAAATACAGGTATTTGGCATTGGACCTCACTTCCATTAATTGTTGAAAAAAAGAACACAAGAAGAATCAAACTATATGCTATTGTTTGATGAAAGTGTCTAAACTTAGAACTGAAGCTTTAAACAGCTCGAAATACATGCGCGCATTGAACTTTACAGACTTTTAGCAGTTCTTTTGTGTAAAATGACATTCCAGTTAGAACTAATAGTACTGCTGCTTTCTGCTGTGTGAAGTAATAGCTGATGAAGTTGACAAAGGGCAGAAAACATGTAAGGGGTGTATCCATTTATGCATGTGTTGTAGCCTTGAATTAAAAAGAAAAAGTCCTTGAAAATCCCTAGAATGTTGTTCTTGGGAGTCTGTAGGAACCCTATGTGTGTGTGTGCAGGTTCCATGGCTATGCCGTAAGCTAAGTGGATTGAGCAGCCACCACCACAATCAGGTGTACATCACCAAGCTGCTGAGCAGCGTCTGTCCACGCAGTTGTTACCTGCAGCAACGCCTGGCCTTCCTGCTGTTGTACTCGGCCCTCACCTCCAAGCAGCTCTCTGATCAGCAGATCCATCAGTTTAAGGTGATCTGATGGGAGTGGAGAAACTGTAACCTTTAGGTGGGCTTGCTTGCCATAGTTCCACGACTCAGCTGACTCAAGTTTGCGGCATAAGCTGCTCAGCAGATGTAGTTTGTTGATGTTTCAGTAACTACCCTGTAAATTGACATACCCACTGAGGAAGTGTGAAGATGCGAGGTTCTAGGCTTTTGTCGGACTCCCCTCCCCCCTCTTCCAGCCTCCCCGCCTGCCTTCTATTAGTCTGAGTGTGAAGGTTTCCATTCAGACTATAAACTAAGGTCCCCTGTTCTGCAAGCTTCCAGCACATAATGGGTCATACCACAGCACAGGAGGTGCCTCATACAAAACCATTCTTAGGCAGAGAAAAAAATGTGCCATACAATGGCCAGATACATTTAAAAAAAAAAAAGCATAAAAGCTGACTTCGAAATTGAAACTCCTAGAATGCTGTGCTTATGTTCCATAAATAACTTAAAGCATTTCTCTCTTCTTTTTTTTAACCTGGATAGAAAATGCAAATGCACCTAAACCCACTGGAAGGTGATGCATTAGGCCCATCTCTAGTCTTTTAAAGAAAAATGGGGGGGGGGGGGGGGGGGTATTCAGTTTGTGGCAGTATTTTTAGTGATGTATGCCTTGACTAGTGGGAGCATTCTGTGCCAGTCATGCATGGAATTCGGAACATTTTTGGTTATGATATAATAACGCTGAAATTGTTACAGTTGGCGGACCTGCTTGCACTGATACCGGAGTTCAGACATGTCCTGCAGAATGACAACTACCACGTGGCCAGTCTGGTGCAGCTGCTGGACCTGAGTGTGGGTCCTGCTGCTCATCATGTTCCTCCAGAGGGTAAGTTCTGTCCTGCTTTTTACCACTTAGTTTTGGACATTGCACATGAAGGACTTTTAAGACGCACAGCCACTTTGTCACAGAGAAGATATACTCTTGCAAAGGGTAGGTTACATCGTGATTTTTACCACTTATTTTTGGACATGGCACCTTGAGGACTTTAACGGCTTAACACACTGCCTCTTCGTCGCAGAGAAAAACATACTCTTACAGAGTGTCAGGACTTGCCTGATGTCGGACATAAACAACTTTACAGTAGACTCCTTTAAACCCAACCCATTTCAGAGACGTTTGACCATATGTGACTTTTGAGTTTCTTGAAGATTACGGAAGAAAGATTTTAAGAAAAGTCTGCTGTGCTTGTAGAAAATCTGTTTCAATGGTGTGTGTGTGTGTGAGAGAGAGAGAGAGAGTATGTTGTAATCGATGTTGACAGTTGACTTCAGCAGGGTGACATCCCTGATGTGGCCCTTTGTGGTATTCTGGGCAATAAACCGTTGTGTCTGATGCATTTTAAGTGAGAAAAAGAAAAAAGGACAGAAAAAGAAAAAAAAAAAAGAAACCTAGGAGGAAATGACCTGTTAATACAACAGATATTATTATTGAAATTATATTCACAAGAAAACAAAAGATATACAAGTGTTGCATGTAGCCTGAAGTGCGTTTGCACCATTCACTTCGGTTCTGATAACTGATGGGAATGTGATCTGACTATTACTATGAAAAAAATCCATGGAGTTGGTGACCATTAGCTCTCCCATCTGCAAGACAATTGGAATACACAAAAACACACTGCAGTTGTGAAAAGAAGCCAAGAAATTGATGACCATAAGCTCTCCCATCTGCAAGATAATTGAAACACACAAAAACACAGTGCAGTGTGGTGTCGGATGATTGTGACAAAACATTAATACCTACAAGTACAATTTGAATACAGAAAAAGTCAGCAAGCACCATTAACACTGATATGTACAACAGATAGTTGAAACGCTCCCCGACTGATATATTCACATATGTCGTCATATAAAGTTTCGAACAAGCAAGAGAATGTCTTCACAAAAGTGTATAACAGTTTATGGTTCATTTAGAAATAGACCGACCTATATGTTACGTTGGCATTTGCAGGCATTATCAGTAGTTTGAAACCCAAAAATTATTTTGGCATAAATGAAAATTCCAGGTAAATGTTATCAGACTGTACTATTTTTTTTCCTTAGGGGTGGAGTGCGGGTGGTGGCAGTGCATGGAGTGTAGGTGTAAAACGAAAAGTGTATTTATTGCATTTTTTCTTCCAAGGCGGTTACTTGTTTTGGGAATCGATCATTTGACCCCTTACTTTATCTTTAGTGTGGATAATTGCTACACTGATTTTCATCGTTCCTCGGAGTGCAGTTTGTCACAGTGCCCCCAAGTCTTCATATATTCCATCTTGTGATCAGTTATTAAGCCTTTTTATGACTACTCAACTGTAAACTGCCTGTCTGCCATTAAACGTTAACTACCATTCCGCCCTATACTGCACTGCAAGGATGACCTACCTGTTGGTTCCTATAAGAATGACGTTGGAACCTTCGAGCGTTAGATGCAACACCATTTCAGGATAATGGCCATTACAGAAGTGGCCACCTTTTATAGAGTGTTTTGATTTTACTCTTTAAAAGTTGTAAAATATCTTTCAGGTCATATTATTTGTGATGATGAATGGCAACGGTAGGTAACCGTCCGTTAAACACAGTTGTGATTAAGTTAACACCTCCGGTCACAGCTGATAACAACAGCTCAACAAGTCATGTAGACTGTATTGATGTATTTGCGCTTGCTTGTGTGAGAGAGAGAAAGAGAGAGTGGGTGATGATGACTGTCAGTTGTCACGTCACAAACTCTGGTATTGGTTATTGACTTTTGATAGAAGATGAGTGGTTTTTTTTTTTTTTTTTTTTTTTTTTTTTAGAAGATGAATGTTACAGAGGCCTGTATGTGTTTCTGTGTGTTCTTCTACCACTTCTTCTTTCTGTCTTTCTACCTAATCCCTTTGGTTCATTCTTTCCATATTGTCCCTCCTCATTCAGGTTTTTTTGTTTCGTTTCTTTTTTTTTTTCCCTTCGTTGTGCATTTGTGAGTGGTTTTCATCCATTATCCGTTCCATCTCCTCTTGCGTTTATTAGAAGTTATGTCGATAAAGAGGGAGGTTTAGTTCAGAAATCTTTTTTCTTTGTGAGGAGATCTAGATTGTCATGCTGAGACTTGCCCCTACCTGTTTCCCTTTCTTTCTTTGTCATGCGTGTGAGTACAGAAAAGTGAAAGTTAAACTGTCATGTGGACTGTTGTTGGACAGGTGCAAGGGACAGCCTTGAGAACCCCCATGATCAGTGTCTCTCACACACACACACACACACACACACACACACACACACACACACAGAGCAGAGTACATCCAAAACAGATTTTCACACAAACATAGGTGTGAGGTAGATAAAGAATTAGTTTAAAGATTTTTTAAAGACAGAAACTGGGCTTAATGAAGATTTGTTTCATGCTGTTATTAAGGTAATTTGATACTGAGAAATGTTGTATAAGAAACTGCTGGTGTAAGGGCTAAGGAGCTAAATAAAGGGAAATGTCTAGCTGTGCCTGATGATGCAGTACATCCAGATGAAATCGGCTTTTTTTATGCAGGTATGATAGAGCAACAACAGGAAAATGCACATTTCTATGAAATATTTTTATACATGTATGATGGTTCATAATTTCAGTACCAGAGATTGTACACTTTTAGGTAAAGGGTAAAAAAAAAAAGACTCCTACATTTAACTCACCTGTTATTGTTGTGACACATGCTTGTCTTTTGTTGTTTCAGAAACAGTTGTTTCAGTTGCTTGAGGCTGTGCGATTGATCATATCGGAGATCAGAGACAGCATGATGAGATTGGATTGCACCAAGGTGAGCATTACCCTGGCCAGTTGAGCATGTGCCTGCCTGTCGTTTCTTTTTTCATAGTACAGTTTACAGATTTAATCTGTGACTACTGATCCACTCATTCATCATCCCTGCACATTGTCAGTTTAACACTAGTCCATTCGTTTCCACCTGTCAAGGGTGATCATGCATTTGGTTTCCATGTGTTATCTTGGGAAGCTTGGATGTCTAAGTTTAAGCCTTTGAAGGCATTGGTTAAAGTAAAAGTCGCTATCATATGCAAAATGCCCCAATTTGGGTCAAAAAAGTTTGAAGATACCTTTTGTCTGCACATAGGGAATGTGACCCTGAGTGACAATGAGCAGGAACTGCACATTTCACACAGTTTTGAGGCCCAGAAAGTGACGTAGGAATGTGTAGATAAACGTAGCCCTTTAAACTTCAATGGTAGCGTGTGACATGGCCAAGAAAGATGGTAGTCAACATCATTTTGCAGATTTATCCCAGATTTTCCGATTCAAGTGAGTGACCACAGTGGTCAGTTGTAAGCGTCAACAGCACACACACCACACACACACACACACACACACACACCACACACACACACACACACATGCACAGCAAATTACATACAGTACAGGATTTTTTTTACAGGATATTGTTTGATTTAGAGTAGGGGAGGGGTGTCTGTGTTAAAACATTACCCAGTTTGTTAAATTTGTGTTTTAAACCCCTTCTCTGCTGAGTGCAAGTGCACTCTATATGCCTGAGAATAGATTGCTATACAGTTACTTGCTATGTTAGATTCTATATGGTTACTTGCTATGGAAACTTCACTGTATCTTATAAACTACTTGGAATACAATCTTGATATGGGGTCCTCTGATTAGACATATTGTAGATTGCTTTCATACAATCTCAGATGAAATCAAATTAGGAAGCATTGATTTTTTTTTCCAAAATGGTGTCTGTAAAAGAATCACCAGAGGTGCAAGCAGAACCACTGTTCAGTGATTTTTAGAATTGATAACAGCGCATTCCATTTCAAAAAGTGGGTGCAAAAAATCTAGTAAACATCAATAGATGTTTTCTAAGCTCTTAAGTCATTAACTGAAAAATATTCTGCTTATGTAGAATATCTAGATGTGCAAAGTAGCTTACAATTATGTCATTCCTTGCCAGTAATGTGTCATAGTTCTGAACTTGTGGATTTGTGAAACTTATGTCTGTTCCTGCCTGTTCTGTAAAAGAATTCCATTTGTTTAGTGCTCATATGATTTACTGTGTTGTCATTTGATAAGAATGTTTTACTGTGTGTTTCACCAGACACTGAGACATTTATCATTGAAGATTTGTTATTGTTTTTTTAATAGTAGAATGCAAAGGATATATTATGTTCATAGCAATTGATTTAAGTACAAAAGTGTTGTTGTTTAAAGTTGAAAACGAAAATATATCCTTTACTGTAAGGGGTCCAAAAAAATAACAACATCCAATAGAAAAATTATTGCTGGTGCAGTAGTTATGATCCCAGGATTAATGATTTGGTTGATAGTAATATGTCTACACTATGTGATTACCTATGTGTATGCAGGTAAAAGGCATGCTGCTACACCTGTGCCTGAATATATGTGATTACCTATGTGTATGCAGGTAAAAGGCATGCTGCTACACCTGTGCCTGAAGTGGGATCTGGCAGTAAAGTCCAACAACATAAAGCAGGTAGCAAGCTGTTACCATTTTGGCATCCATTGCTTTGTGCTGGTTGACTGGGGCAATTGTAATTTTGTTTTTCCGGTAATGTGTACATAGCCTCAAAGAAACAAAAATACCGTGTAAAATGCAGTGCTGTCTGTCTGTGTCCTTTGCTAGCTGAGATTTTGGTGTCATTCACTGTACCGTGTGAAACCTATGCAAGCCACAACCAGTTTGCTGGCTGTTGTTGTTGTTGTTGTTGTTGTCGTACCCTGGCTAAAAGACTCCAGGGATCATCCGAACAGCCGAAGCATTTGCACACTATGGCACAAATGCATCAGCTGGGGATGAGAACATTACGTGTGTGACCGTTTTTGATTACCCCGCCACATGGGCAGCCACACTCCGACTTCGGGGGAGTTTGCTGGCTGTGTGTTAGGCTGAGTTTTCATAGTTAAGACAGTGCTAGCTTGCCCAATAGACTCTATCACTTTTGTCCTCTTCAGCACATGACCACATCCATTTCCTTTTATTCCATGGCCATCCAGGGTAAAAAGAATACCCTGGCAGGTGTTTGTTCTGCCTCTCCTGTCAGCCTGGTGGCATTGCGATGCACTGTTGTTCCATCGTGCTGTTTTTACAGTGACCTCTGCCTGGCTAGGTTTTGTTCTGTGAGAGTTGTTAAACAAAAACAAAACAACAACAAGAACAACAAAAAGAAAAAGAAAACTGAATTTGCGCACAAGTCTGAGAATGGATTATTGAGACTTCCAAACACAATGAAACTTTTTAATGTTTTGTTTAAAATGTCAGAGTTTTAGGTCCATCCCATCACTAGGTACATTCAAGCCCCTTTGTAGAAAACTAGGGAGTAATCCTCCACAACAATGATTTACAGGGGTACAGATTGAACTGAAAAGAGTATCCATTTTTAAATTGCAAAAGATCACATTTTAGCTGTATTGATCAATTACACAACAACAACTCTTCAAAATGTTTGAACAGAATTGGATTTTACTTGAAAAGTTGCATGGAAATCTCTGAAAATGCGTTCATAAAGGTAGTCATTGTAAGATTGGTTTTTACAAATCAAAAACATATGCCAGCACAGTACTAGAGGAAAAACATGTTAGACGGTGGAAAGAGTTGAAAATTACAGACTTTACATTGTTGATACTGACAACATTTAACACTGTATCACCAGTATTCTACTCGGTGGCACTGTCTTGTGCATGCTGCCTATATGTACATGTCTGATATGCTTGCATATATTTGGTATATTGCACAAATGTGTTTCAGAGGAAGATCTTCAGCTGCTTAGCCAGCATGAGCCAGAGTATGCCCGTGGAACAGCTCACGGATCAGGGCCTAGCCACCAATGAGGATGACAATACAGTTGACTCTGCTGTAAGTTTCAGCGACAGTGATCTCAATGAAGAAGACACAACAGTGCCAAGAGTGAAAATGCTCAAACGAGATTCAGGCTCTGGAGATGTAAAAAACCATGGTGATGGTGACAAACATCAGGTTCTTGCACAAGCCGGTGAAGACTGCAGTGTGGAATCCATTCCTTCCAGAGATGGTGGTTGTGGTGAGAACAGCAGATTGAGCATCTTCGAGACATTCAGGCTGAACAAAGCTAACAACTTGGCCAGTGGTGATGGTGATGTTGAGGCAGATGAGACAATGGGCACACCGAGGTGTGGAGAGGCTGGAAACAGCACTGCAGGGACACTTGATTCTCCAGCTGAAAGAGGCACGGCTTCAGACACACCAGGGTTGTTAGGCTCTGACAGACCAGATGATGTGCACACAGATGGATTCATGTGCCCTTACAGTACAGGAACTGTGAGTGATAATGACAGTCTTCCAGAGCTGTAGCGCCGTGTGTCACCAGTGCATGGGTAATAATCTCGTCCAGCCAAATCTACAGTGAACTTGGCATTCAGTCAAGTGGTTAAAAAAACCCAGCTGGCTGCAATCAGGTAATGGCACCAAGTAGCCACAGGTTCAGACCTGTGTAGACAAGGTCTTCATTATATTTGAAACCCAAATATTGATGTGTGCGTGTGTGTGTGTGCTCATTTCAAGCTATGGTTTAAAACCTTTGTTCTTATTCATCGAGAGAGGAAACCAGTCATCAGTTTCATCTCCTTAACTCGTACATAAATGTGTGTTTTAAATGGCATTCCAGTCCCATGAAAATCTAACGTTTTGTAAGAGGGAGTATATGTGTGAGAACAGGACATCTGCACATGGTTCATTGCCAGTCATGTGTTTGTAATGTTGCACACAGTGTCATCATTTTTTTTTTTTGTGTAAAACTCATCACCAAAATGTTTGTCAACTGCCAAAAGAAAACATTAACGCAAACTGACCTGATTTTGTACTCATTCAAAGTCGAAGCCAAGTGATTCCATTGTTTTAATGCCATTATGATACAGAAAAAGCATAGATTGATGTAGAAAGACAAGCATACACTATGTGTATGTGTAGTTACTGTTGTCTCATTCCCTTCCCCTAGGGGGCCGGATAGCTCAGTTGCTAGAGCGCCGGACTCGTGATCCTGGGGTTGCGGGTTCGAATTTCGGTATAGGGGGATTTTTCCCTCGGAGTTAACATTGGTTCTGACTCCATTCCCCATATAGTCCTTCGAATGAGACTATAAACCGAGGTTCCGTGTGTGAACGCACGCATAACATCTTGCACACACGTAAAATCCCATCACCAACTTTCGGAAGAGAAGGCCAGTTTGGCCGTTGGTATGGATGACACGTGACACATAGCATGCACCTTCCCCGAAGATGGAGTATGGCTGCCTTAATGGCGGGATAAAAAAGGGTCATACACACAAAACTCCACTGCCTGGCTATACAGGGAGTGTCCGCAGGAGTATCAGCCTGCGTACGCAGAAAGAAAGAAAGAAAATTCCCTTCCCCTTCCCCACCCGCTACCACCCCCTCTTTTTTTTTTTTTTTTTTTTTTAAATTTGAGGGGTTCTTGATCAATTGGTTGTAGTGTTTGCCCATGGAGCTGATGGTTGCGAGTACAATCCACTCATGGGGATGGATTTTTTTTCCGCTTAGAAACCCTCTCTGTCCACCCAGGGAAGGTTAAAGGTGACAAGAAGGAGATGGATGGGCGCCACCTTCCATCATGCCTTGCCCTGGACATGGTGACCCTCATGACAGTTCACTGCTCACACAGCCAATGGGCTGTATGAAGTTTTAACCTTAACCCGTCTCTTTTGCCTTTGATTGGTATTAACAGAGTTCTGTTAAAAGAGTTTCTAAAATGGTTTTAAAAAAATAAATAAATAACTGCTAAAAAAAAATTGGCTGCTAAGATGATGAATTCATTTTTCATGAATGAGAGACTTCAGACTTGCTGAATGTGAAAATAGTGTAAGATGGGAGGAAAAAGCATTGCGAATGATATGTAAATGTTGGTACCTCCAGGCCACTGTTCTTTTAAAAGTTCAAAGATATCCTTAGAGTAAAAATTGAGTATGCAGCATGTGTGTGTTGTTTGTATGTGTGTGTATGTTGTGCGTGCGTCCGTATGTTTTTGTGTGGGTGTATATATGAGTGTGTGTGTTCGTGGGGGGGGGGGGGGGGGGGGGGGGGGGGGGCACGGTTTGTGTGTATGTGTGTGCATGAGAGAGAGAAAGAGAGAGATTTGGTTTTATTTGTTTGTGAGCATATATGTGTGTGCACGCATACGTGTGAGTAAGGGAAAGAAGTGTGGTGTTGTGTGTGTATGTTTGGTGGTGTGTGTGTTTTTTTTTTTGGGGGGGGGGGGGGGGGGGGTTGGTGGTGGTGGTCTGTGAGAGAGAGAAAGATTTTTAATTTTCAGTGCAGTCAAGATGTAATTTGTTTTATTACCACAATTTCTGATTTTATTGATTTATTAAATAAATGTTAAATGTTTTCCTGTTAAGTTTTCTTTATGATTTTGATGTCATTCAGATGTTATTTGTATTATTTTCATTTCTCATTAATTTGTTAAGTTTTTTTTTAAATGTCAGTACAACAATATGTTAATCTGACAGTAAATGGTTTCAGTCAGTCAGTGTGTGCATGTGTGTGTGAGTGAGACATACGTTTGTACTGAACAAAGGGAGTCTGAGATACAAAAGACCAAGTGGTCAGGGTGATTGGGAGAGTGAGGTTGAAGGTAAGGTTGGGGGGTTGGTAAAAAGAGGTGGGAGTGAAAAGAGCATGAGTGGGATGAAAGAAAGGGATTTGAGAAAGTCGTCCATGCAGAAGTTTTAGGAAGAGCTGAGATTTTCTATGATAATTTTGCAAGTCAGTTTTGTCTTAGAATTTGATTATGTATTTTGTTGTCATTGCATTTCTTCTTTTCATATGAATATGTTGTTGTTCATCAATTTTGGTCAGTCTTTCCTGAGTGAGATTGATCCCAGAAGTCCAGTTATTGCTTTTTTTTTTCTTTCGCTTTTAGACTGTGTGGTTACTTTATTGATTTTCACTTTCAGTCATTGCAATCCTGGTACTGTTCCAAATTGTTATTGTACACATCCAGTAACGTAACTGGTCATTATGTAACCTTACTTTTTGTTGATCATATTTTTCTGTATTTGTGACCGAGTCATTTTCCCTCTTCGTTTAATACATACAGTATTTTGTATAGTAAACAGATGTACTGTTTTCAGTTCATATGAATGGTGCGGACCAACCTTTTGACCTTTTACTGAATGTAAACCAAAGTAGAGTGTGTACTTAGTAAGGCACACTTGAACTTACCTGAAAATCTAATGTTTTTGAATGCCATGGTGATCATTGTCAGCATGGCAGGTAGGTCCACTTGTTTGTGGACCTATGAGGTATGGTTTGCTCTTTGTGTGTGTGTGTGTGCGTTTAGTAGCTAAACTCATTTAGACCAAATGCTGACACATCACAGTATTTTGCTGTGACTGAGGAATGCATCTTGTGCTTCCCTCGCAGGCGGTAGGGATGATTCAGTTTCAGTTCATGTTAATTGCTAGTGGTAGATGCCATCTTTTGATGGGCAGTGGTATCTCTGCTTGATTTTGAGTAGTGTCACCTGTTGATGGTGAGATCTCTTCTGTTGATGGAGAGAGGTGTCACGTGTTGATGAGGGAGATGTCACCTGTTGATGGAGAGAGGTGTCACCTGTTGATGAAGGGAGATGTCACCTGTTAAAGGGAAATGTCACCTGTTGATGGAGAGGTGTCACCGTTGATGGAGAGAGATGTCACCTGTTGTGGAGAGAGTGTCACCGTTGATGGAGAGAGTGTCACCGTTGATGAAGGGAGATGTCACCTGTTGATGAAGGGAGATGTCACCTGTTGATGAGGAGATGTCACCCGTTGATGAAGGGAGATGTCACCTTGTTAGGGATTTGTGAGGAGAGTGTCACCCGTTGATGAGGAAGATGTCACCTGTTGATGAGGGAGTGTCACCTGTGCTGAAGGGAGATGTCCGTTGATGAAGGGAGATTTGATGAATGTGATGTCACCTTGATGATAGGGTGATGTCACGTTATGAAGGGAGATGTCACCTGTTGTGAAGGAGATTACGTTGATGGGGAGATGTACCTGTTGATGGGGAGAGATTCACTGTTGATGGTTTGGTTTTGTGCCTGTGTTGAAGGGAGTGTCAAGCTGTTTGAGAAGGGAGTGTCACTGTTGATGGAGAGGTGTACTTGATGGAGTAGAGTTCACTGTTATGGATAGGTGTTCTGTGATGGGGAGGATGCATGTTGATGGGGAGAGATGTCACTGTGATGAAGGGAGATGTCACTGTTGATGGAAGGTCACCTGTTGATGAAGGAGAGTCACCTGTTGATGGGGAGGGATGCCACTGTTGATGGAAGAGTTGTGCACTGATCTATGGAGGACAGTTGATAGTGAGTTGTCACCTGTGCTAATGTCACCTATAGTTGTGTTATGTAGCATCGCAACATTATGTGGAGGGAAGTTGCCATATTGAGAGAGAATCTTTAGTTTTGGTTTGTTTGGTGGCTTGAAATTCAGATTTATCTGGGAAATGATGGATTTTTATATTCATGGTAATTGCTGCATAGTTTTAAATATAGCTTTTCAGAGTTTGGAAAAAAATGTAAAAAATTATTCATTGTGCAAGTGATCACGGAGGAAATAGCTTTGAAGGGATTATTCTGCCTGCATTGTTGCTATCATTGCATCCTCACTGGCAGAAGTTAAATGCCGGGCTGGCTGTCCTTTCGGTTTACTGAGTTTTGTTTTGCACCAAGATTGAATGTGGGGGAATTTCAAGTGAACTGTGAATCTTGCACATCTGCTTGTGTTCTGTTTTTGTGTACATTGAAACAGATTTTTATCTGAAGTCTGTGTTTGTATTTCAGGTTGTTGGGACACTGCTGTGCCTGAAGCATTGCTTAAATTGGAAGAATTACCACGTTTAGTTATTAGGAATGAGAGCAGGCTTAACCAGTATTTTTTTTTCTTAGAGTCTTGTCTCAAGAAATAAACATGTTTCTTTTTCCCCGAAGATGGAGTATGGCTGCCTTAATGGCGGGATAAAAAAGGGTCATACACACAAAACTCCACTGCCTGGCTATACAGGGAGTGTCCGCAGGAGTATCAGCCTGCGTACGCAGAAAGAAAGAAAAGAAAGAACATGTTTCTTCAGTACTGTGGAAACAATTCTCTTTTTAAAAGAAAGGTTTGTGTACTTATAAATTTCAGAGACTTCAGTATTGTGTGAGTAGTCCCACTGTTAAAAGCAACATGTGCAGATCTGCAGCAAGGAGAAATCTTGCCTTGATCTAGACTCCCTGAAAACTTGCATACTTTTTTTTTTTTAACATAAACTCAACATTTTTTTTTTCAAAGATCACTGAAACAAACTTTATGTGCCATTATCTGAACATATCCAAGCTAATGTTGGGAATTATTTCCTTGGATTCTTCAAGTGTTTGAAGTCCAGTACCACAAATGTGGGTACCCGTAGTTAGATGTTGGGGAGTGATTTGTGTATCTATGTAACATTGACAAGTAGATCTCAGACTAGCATACGTCCGCCAGTGGCTGTTCATATGGTTCTCCAGTTGAACTTAAGTGTTGATAAGACAGACAGGCAGGACAGTTGAAGGCTGAACATTGGCATCTCAGTCTGGTGATCATCAGCTGCCAGGGGTCTCGACCAGAAAAATTGTCTACCTGTTTGGAAGACCTCAAGACGTGTCAAACCTAGACAGGCAGCTGTCACCAATGAGAGTGTCTGCAGTGACGGAAGACTTGTGGGAAAGGCCGACAGGAGCCCTTTCAGTGGAAAGGGTAAATTGCAGTGGAGTCTAGGTGACTCAGTTTGAGGGTACAGCTACAGCTACACTGCCTGCATTCCCCATTTGAGATTCAACCAAATGGGAGGACTCGAGACCAATGTGGTGTCTTCGGGGTGGTCAGTATGACCATGATGATATAGACTGATGAGAGAAACAAACAGTTTAACCAAGGGAAACAGCTGGCTAGTTGCAAATGTTTCTCTTTCTTTTGTTTTCATGTGTGCATAGCTAGTTAGAATACTGGAACGTTGTGTTTCACTTTATAATAAAGTTTGACTAGGAGAAAAGGATGCAACCAGTGGATTATCTGTATGCTGTTTACATTTTGTATGACACGGATGAATGCGTTGTTTAGTGACAGGTGGGGGATAGGTGTCAAGTTGTAAATATTTCAGTTTTGCAGTATTATTGATGTCCCTTCACCTTTATGAAGGCCTGATGACAGTGAAGGGGTGTGTGTGCCCATACAAGAGCAGAATTCGTAGGTGCATAGTGAGACCACTTCTGTCCATACTCCCATACATCCCTGCATAAAATTATCCTATTTAAATAAGGAGGGGGAATGGTGGGACACCCATCACATCTTAACAGTCCTTCCATCTCCCACCCCACCCCTTTCTGGATTGCCTTTAGCTGTTTTCATTTTGTATGGTAATGCCCATGTTCTTGCAGGTGTGCATATATTCATTTGTGTGTGCGTTCATGCTTGTGTGCTCAGGATGATTGCTGTGGTGGCGGGTAAACTGGGATTGAGGGGTTGAGGGAGGGCATGTGATGTCCACACATGCCCGAGAACTTGACCAACTTTTGCATCTGAGGGTGTTTTCATTTTGGGGGTAAAACTAGTTCAATATGTTATCATTGCCTTCTCATTCTCTTTCATGATTTATCCCAACATTTTGTTGATATGTGTGTGTGTGAGTGAGTGAGAGAGAGAGCGAGCGAGAGACCACATTCTTCTCCCTCCCTCAGTGAATTTGTAAGTACGTTGGGCTTTATGTGATAAATGTACATGACGATACCATTGAAAATAAAAAAATGGTGGTATTCGTGAATTTTAAGTGTTTGAACCTCCTTTTTCATCATACACACGCATGCTAGAGCACAATTTTCTTAAACCACATGCACTGATACAGAACAATAAAACAGTGTGCATACATTTGAGTGTTTATGTGAAATAGTGTCTGAAAGTTCACATAAACTCTTCGGGTATAAGGAACTTGATTCTTGGCGTAAATGATTGCAGTTCGTCTTGCCTGTCTTTCTCCTATGCAACACTGCTGTCTTGATGGTACCTTGCAATTCTTGTCCAGAACTCGACTAAAGCTTGACAGTTACATCTCAGTGGAAGCTATTTTCTACAGTTTTCTCCTTGTCCTTTCATGCTTTCATCATTTTGTCCTCACGCAGACACTGTCTCCATGTCATATCAGGAGATCTCCAACCCCTGCAGTCATCTTCCTTTCGGAAAAGCAAAAATTTAGAAGAGGCGATGATGATGATGATAATGATACCTATCATCTGTTGTGGTGGTGGTTTAATTTTACGTCTTTTCATCCGGCAGATGATATTAGACGGGGGAAAAAAAAAAGGGGGGGGGGGGGAGGACAAAAAACAAACAAACAAAAAAAAACCACTTAAGTAATTTCAACACATACATCTGCATACCCTTATGAAAAAGAAAACAGCATATCAGTTAAGGACCCTCATAATAGTCTAGCTACATCAGAACTGGCTAAAGTGGCGGCAAACTCAATTATGCATGAGTCAGACAGAACTTGACTCTCATTTATATATTTGTCAAGATTGATACCTTTCGCCTTATACATTTTAGTTAAAACTGGACAATCTAATAGAAGGTGATGAGAGATGAATTTTCCACAGACATACACAACTTCAGGAGAAAATTTGGTCATCCATGTGTTCAGCCTTAATTTTGTGATAATCTTAGCAAGATGGAGTGAGCAGCTAGGCAGTGTGTAGCATTTTTCACAGAAAAAGGTTTTGTAAACGTAGTGTTCCAGGTTGAATAGTATTTCACACTTGGAAGGATGTAATGGCAAATTTAGCACACATTCTGAACAGTTTTGTGCACCAAGTTTAGCTATATTATCTGCTATTTCATTCCCTCTGAGACCACAATGTGAAGGAATCCAACAGAAGTCTACGATTATACCCTGAGACATAATACAGTGTATCAGGTACCTTATTTCATATAGTAAATCTTTTCTGGCCTTACAATCCCAAGTTTGCAGCGCTATCATCTGTTGTTCAGTTTTCAAACTACTTGCAGTTCTGCACATTATACAGACATGAAACAAGGAAAGTAGTTTGGTTTCAAATTCACTAGGGGATGTGCAGGTAAGTCCACATTCGCTACATTAAGTCTGCTAAACCATGATTTCCCAGTGTGTTGAGAAGACAGACTCATGGAAGAGAGCTAACAGGTGCCAGGCCTACACCTTTATCCAACACGTTAGCACATCAGTCAAACCTTGAGTGCCATGTTAACATGGTTTGTGCAAATTGTATTGTGTGCGTGTGTGCTTGTTCACACATTTGCATGCATGTATGTTCACATATATATACTGTCATTTCTGGGTTTAAAAGCTCATTGGTATGTGTCAGGCGCACCCACCGAATTGAAGAAAAAAAATGAGACATATGTCACTAGCACTACCAATTGATTAGCCACAAGAAAATAATAGTCAAACATGAGAGAACACAACACAGCATAAACAAAGCCTGTGTATACTGTCATGAACTGGCAAACAGAATATAGCGATAAACACAGAGGGAAAAAAAACGGTTTTGCGTGGAGAAAATGTCAGTCACGATTCTGCCTACCTTAATTTCCCATGTGACATATGAATAAATCACTTCCTTATCTTAAATGGTTGACTATTCTTCTCTCCTCTCTCTCTCTCTCTCTCTCTCTCTCTCTCTCTCTCTCTCTTTGTGGACTGAGCTCTTGTAGGTGTTCTTTGAAGTCATGGGCATGGTTTTCAGCTGATAAAATGGCCAATCCATCATTTCTAAAAAGACTCCAATTTTCAGTGTTTTGTTTGTTTCTGTTCCTCTTTAGGTAAAAGAGCTACGTTAATGAATGAGACTGAAATTATTATCTAAATTATTACGCAATTCGCCCATATATATATCCGTATAAAATCGCATGAAATTGCCGACCCCAAAGCAGTGTCATGATTTGGAGCTACAGAGATTTTTGTAGCTTTCTACATAGGTATATAGACAGACGTTTCTCCTAAGACAGATTTGTAATAGATGGCAGATTTGTAATGCATCCATAATACGATCATTGGATGTTAGAAATGAAGTGGAAAAAGCTCTGGTGTGACAGCATCCTCTAGTGTCTGGGTGGACAAAGCCATGTTGAGAGTGAAGGTCGACATCCAACAACCCTCCATGGCTTTAAGTATCCAGGAGGTGGGGTGGTTGGTTTTGGATTCTACCTGCTGAGGAGCCAGGCAGGCGACATCTGTGTTAGTTTTGTGTTGGTGAGAGTCTTTCCATAGGCACTGTTCCCTAAAAGTTTTATCATCTCTGCCAGGATGGCTTTGCTATCTCCTTGTCGACGAGCATTGAAACATTTTCTCCAAAAGTTTTGAAGCAGGGCATGGGTACATACTCAATGACTCGGATGTCGTGTGTCACCTCATGACGATGGTCCATGTACCATAGCAACAGGGGTGTGACCAGGAAGATCCGCTTTTCAAAGTAGCTGGCGTTAAGTGTTTGTCTGGGCTGGGTTCAGCAGATTATGTTACCAGGCGGACTGTTTCATGTAGTCCCCAGCATCTTGATGTTTTTGAAGACAGATTGCAGTTCACGGAAGCGATCAAGATAGATTACAGTTCACGGAAGCGATCATGGAGACTTCAGTGTCACACTGGATCCATCCAAACAGGTCTGGTGATGCACATTTTTCAAAATGTCTCTGGGGTGATGGTGGGGATTGGGGGGAGGGACTTGGTCATGATGTAAGGAAATCGACGACGGCAAAACCACGCACCTTTGGGTTTTTGCTGTTTGAGTCTCTTCCACTCACACTCGCAGATGTGAACCACTCAAACTCTTACCTTGTTTGTCTGATACCCTGTAATCTCTCAAATGTCTCGTTGAAGTTCTTGGAACGATTTTGACTGATTGTGTTGTGGGTTTGTCCAGCTGTCAGAAGCAAAAGTATTCATGAAATATCAGCCATGATACAAGACTTTTTTGTTGTTGTTTTTTGCTCAGCACTCGACCCTTACATACTCATAGGAATCCTTTTGGAGTCAGGACGATGCTCCTTTACATTGTGCAGATGAGTAAAGTGAACTCCCTCTGTTTCAGAATGTATTTCAATCATTCACTGGCTTGTTGGCAAAAACTGGCTTTCCTTGTAGCGAACCACAGGTTCTTATGTGGGCATGTCCTGCATAAGAGCCCACAAGTATCAGGCATTGGCATAAAAGCCTTCGAGACTTTGGACCAGTTGCCACCTGGGTCACGCAGGCGAGTCACCCTTTTTATATGATACCGATGAAAGATGATCGATGAGCCATCCTCCGTTTGTTTGGCAAAGCAAGTCATACGTTCCGTGTACCTTGGTCCACCAGGGAGAAGCACATATCACGAGGCAGAGTTTGAAGCAAGTACGTCAGTCCGGTTACTCCCAATTACATCGAGCATGTCCAGTTTTAAGAAGGCATAAAAACGGATTTTTGTCCAGGCGTGAGAAAAGGCACAACATCCAGATTATTAAAGCATACAAAAAAATCAGGCAGACAGGTCATCGCTTTTTTTCTTCTTTTTTTCTCCACACAACGTTCGCAGTAAGCATAGTCCCCGTAGGTGCATTCATCCTTGCCTTAACTGTGTGGTTCAAGCTCGTCTTGACGTTGCTGGTGATGGTGAGTCACAAACTATTCAAACAGAAAAGGCGTGATGAGGTTGACATCATAATTTCCACCGTTGAAGCCTATGATGGGAAGTTCTTGCAAACAATTATCAGAAGTTTGTCTCCAGCTGTCGGTGAGGGGGCGGACTGCCTTTCATCCATTGACTGAGCCTCATCTTTTGACATTTCTTCTAGTTCTTCATAATTATGTATTTTGAAAGACATCTTTAGCCAGACGACAAGTAAATCAGCCATTTCATCCAAGTACTCCATCATCTGATCAGTAAGGATGTGATGATCTCCGTCACGGACAAAACATTTGGGGTGTTATGTTCAGGGCTGTTGGAGCAGACACTGACTGTATTGGCGACCCATTGTGTGGTGGACGAGGAAGATTGAGGCAGATCATCAGTGCTGGAATAGGTCTCATAATAATGGGTGGCCCAGTATGGGTAGATGCATGAAGAGTAAGCTTATATGTCCAGACTGTGTTGTTTTAGCCGCTGAAGAGGGGTAAGGGGAAGCCGGTAGATAGATACCTCCGGGATATTGATATTGTATCCTATCTCCTGTACAGGTTGCTTGATGGCGACGTAACCGTCGCCCTGATTTTCAAAGTTTTCCACAGCTGGTACAGCCCAGTCGATCTACATCATTGATCTGACACAAATGCCCTGGAAACATCGTGACACGGTGGTTGTTGGATGTTGACGTTCACTCTCTACACGGCCTTGCCAGTCTCTACATGGCTTTGTCCACCCAGATTCTGGAGGATGCGGTCAGACCAGAGCTTAAACGAGACTTGGAGGAGCATTACCATCAACGGTTCCCGTCTCCTGCTTGTGACTATTATCACTCTTGAGTTTAAAGGACACCAAACACCAAAAGGAAACATGGAACCCACCATCCTGCTGCCCTCTGCGTCGAAACTTTGAGAAACCGAAACGGGGCTTGTTCGAACTTGACTATGCTCGATGTGGAATTGTGGCTTAGGATCTCATGAAATAGCTGGGGATTTTAGGTTAGAAAAGGACCAGAATCCTGAAGGCAATGTCAGAGGTAGCTGAAAAGAGTTCCAGCTGGATCTGGTCGGGGAAGAGCAAAAGTGAACTTCATAAGGCTTATTAAATTACCCAAATTTGAGCAGGTGTCCGTTAGCAATGAGGTAAGACATCCGTCTGAAATGGTACGACTTGAGACGTCCACCCATCCAAAGGTTCGAATCCCGGCAGCGCCAGATAAAAACAAGTGTGCAGGTGAAGGGCATCTAGGAGTCATGACCTGAACTGCAGCCCGGCCCCCTTAGAGTGTAAGAAATTCAGGTCCGAAACACTTGTCTGAAGGGGGAGGGGGGGGGGGGTGTCTCTGAACATCTGCTGTCAGGCTCTCCCTAGAGTTTCTTTCTGCTGGCTGAATGTTGCAAAATCTACTTTTCGTTCATCTTGAAAAAAGGTCAGCTGTAAACATAAAAAAAGCATCAATGACCTGATGAAGGATAAATATCTTCATGTGCTTCAGATAAAAACCAGTGAAAGAAGTACATACAAATGCTTCCTCACAGATGGCATGACGGTGTTTACCTATGCGCAACAGAGAATGGCCCTGTGTTCAAAGACCAGTTCAAGCCGATGGCGTGTCCACCACCCCATCATCATTTAAGCCCACCTCTAATCTCCTGTTCGTTCTGTCGGTGCGTCTTACCCCTTTGTTGATGGTCCTATGCCCCTACATGGTGCTGCAGCTGAACCTCCTCGTGCTGGTGCTGGACGAGGATGGAGGGCTAAATATGACGAGTTAAATTTCAGTGAGTGTCATTCAATTCAATAGATCCAAATTGCTTAAAACTCATCTCCATTCTTTTATCCGCATGTCTTGCATCCAAAATGAAATACTGATAGTGCATAAATGAAAATCAAAAATGTCAAAGAGCCTTCCGCCCTTAACTGATGAGACAATAGCTTTTTTAAATAAGTACGCACACACGCGCGCGCGCATGCACACACACGTAACAACCCCAACAACCAATAAGTACTCTTCCTGCCCATTTGAAACCACTTCACCATGACGTAATGACCTGATCTAGTCACCTGACCTCTTCAAATGATCCCTACAGCCAGCCAGTACCCTTCCCGCCAAATTCAAACAAACTTAAGAAAATGACCTATTGACCTGCCCAAACTCTACCTCACCCCATGACCCACTCACCTGACCTCATTCCCTAACCTCATCTACACAGCGACCTGACCATGACCTGGTGATTTCACCTCACCTCATATCCTTACCTCAGAGAACGTTTTGCCACACACACACACACACAAACACACACTGCAGTGTCCTCATTGCCCATTAAGGTAAGATACAAGTGACACATGACCATTGTAATTCATATGTTAATGTAATTAAAAATAATTTTGTTGTTTCTTTTTAATGTAGCTAGAAAAGAAGTGTGTGCCACCATGTCAGTGGAGTTACCATTTTGACGACCTTCAAGGCTGATCTGCCACCTCGCTTTGGCGTACCAATGATCTGCCACCTGAGATGCTTCTTCTTCCTCCTCTGTAGCTGTAAAGGCCAACAATAGTCAGCTGATGAAAACCGCCAATTCTATCTGCGAAATGTGGAAAAAACAACAAAACAAAACAAAAACCAAAAAGAAAGGTTATTGATGAGTTCACGTCTCCACATACATTAGTGGTCCGCGGGAACACCCACAACGGCTCGGCTTTTTAGTAGTAGGGAACCCGTCTGTTTTAATGAGTGTTTTAAGAGGAGGAAAAGTTCGTAATGAGCATGTCTCCAGGCGTCCTCTCTCCAGCTCTTCCGCTCTCTCGACCACAAAATTCCCCGTGCCGTGGTGGAAGGCCCGTTGCTCTGGGCACAGGAAATGATTCTGCTGATGTGGCTCATTGCTGTCTCTTTAACGATGTGGCCCAGCAGCCTGCAGGGGATGCTCATCAGAGATTGGCATTTAGGTGGGTGACCATTCCGTGGCTGTCGCTCTTCGTAAAAAAAAAAGTAGGCCTATATGACGTGAGCATTTCGCCTGTCTGCAGAATAGTGCCACTGTTGAAAGAAGACAACTGTACCATTCTTCTCACAATTGCCACAACCGAACAATCTTAATTCCCATGTCACTACGTGAATTGAAGCGTACTCTGTCGATATAAGAATGAAGATCTACATACAATCTCGTCTCCTCAGTCCTGAATTATGATGTCCACATTTGTGTCGACAATCAGTGTATAAACTGAACAGGTTTTCATCCAACTGTGACGGCAACAGTATTTGCTCCAAAAATAAAAGTAAGGACACGAACTTAAAACCATATGAGTTTATGTGCCTTACATCGCTTTAGGAGCGAAAATTATCTACCCACTGTTTACTGAAACTTCAGTTGCCTCACTTGTTTGGAGCGTGTTTACGGTATCTTTCCAGTCGTATCATGACCACGGTTTTCAACCACACATGACTCCCAGACAGTTGGTATGTGAGTGTTGATTAGAAGGTGCTACAGATCTTACAGTGATACTTGCGGTCATGGTGCATGCGTGCACCGAGACAGGGAGCGACCCCCACCTCCCTCCCGCCCTGAACTTCTCATGCTCCACTGATGCAGTCTGAATCCAGAGTGAAGACAAACCACCGACATAGGCGTGCAACATCTGCACGCACACATACACATACACACGGAAAAGGCAGCTGTATTTTAAACAGTTGTCTCTCCCCGCCCCTTTATTTTGTCATTTTATTTCATTCCGTTTTACATCTTAGGAAAGTTGACTCAGCTGCAGTGCGGCTAAAATTTTGTTTAAAAATTGAACGGACTTTTGTGGCAGCATTAGAACTGAGCTCGGGAGGAATGACAGAATTTTAGTTTTGTTTTTCATATGATTACCGAATTGTTTTCGGAGGTACGGCATAATGTTTAGACTTTCGGCAACATATATGTTTTAAAATGTGCATCGGTCCCGACATGGCACTACTATGTGTTGTCACAATCAAAACTTCGCTTACTTTGCGCCAGAATAGGCGCGGATCAATTCTGTCAGTCCATTTACATCATCGGTATTGAGCGCCCACCGGCACAAACTTTGCGTTAACTGACAGCTGTCGACAAAAAAACAAACAACAAAAACAAACAAAAAAACAAGATGCAAAGCATATAAACGTACTCCTTGTTTATCCTGAATACTCGTGAGATATTCCATAAAGAGGAAAAACCGTCTTGGGCTGGTGTGACCGTTAGTAATGGCTATTCTGGTAAACATCGGCCATCGTCTGTGACCTAAAATGAACATACTTACAAATTTTCAGAAAGATCGGCCAAGAACTTTCTGAGATTTTCCATAAAGAAGAAACCATTATGGGCCGTTAGTAGCGGCTATAACGGTAAACCAAAACATCGGGCATCATCCGTAACCCATTGTGAACGTGCCTGCTAATGTACACAAAGATCAGCCAAGTACTTTCTGAGATATTCCATAAAAAAAAACAAAACAAAAAAAACATTACAGGCCGTTACAGCCGTTAGTAATGGCTATAACGGTAAACTAAAACATCGGGCATTAATATTTGTGACCCATAATGAACATACCTGCTAATTTTCACAAAGATCGGCCAAGTACTTTCTGAGATATTCCATGAAGAAAAACAACCGTTACAGCCGTTAGTAACGGCTATAACGGTAAACTAAAACATCGGCCAAGTTCTTTCTGAGATATTCTATAAAGAAGAAAAACCGTACAGGCTGTTACAGCCGTTAGTAACGGCTATAACGGGGTAAACTAAAACATTGGGCATTATTCATGACCCATAATGAATATACCTGCTAATTTTCACAAAGATCAGCCAAGTACTTTCTGAAATATTCCACCAAGAAGAAAAAGCGTTACAGGCCGTTACTGCCGTTAGCAACGGCTGTAACGGTAAACTAAAACATCGGGCATATTTTGTGACCCATAATGAACATACCTGCTAATTTTCACAAAGATCGGCCAAGTACTTTCTGAGATATTCCATGAAGAAAAACAACCGTTACAGCCGTTAGTAACGGCTATAACGGTTAACTAAAACAGCGGGCATTATTCGTGACCCATAATAAACATACCTGCTAATGTCACAAAGATCGGCCAAGTACTTTCTGAGATATTCCATGAAGAAGAAAAAGCGTTACAGGCCGTTACAGCCGTTAGTAACGGCTATAACGGTAAACTAAAACTCCAGGCATTATTTGTGACCCATAATGAACAATACCTACAAATTTTCAGAAAGATCGGCCAAGTTCTTTCTGAGATATTCTATAAGAAGAAAACCGTTACAGGCCGTTACAGCCGTAAATAAACGGCTATAACGGGGGTAAAATAAAACATCGGGCATTATTCATGACCATAATGAATATACCTGCTAATTTTCACAAAGATCAGCTAAGTACTTTCTGATATATTCCACCAAGAAGAAAAAGCGTTACAGGCCGTTACTGCCGTTAGCAACGGCTGTAACGGTAAACTAAAAACATCGGCATTATTTGTGACCCATAATGAACATACCTGCAAATTTCACAAAGATCGGCCAAGTACTTTCTGAGATATTCCATGAAGAAAAACAACCGTTACAGCCGTTAGTAACGGCTATAACGGTAAACTAAAAACATCAGGCATTATTCGTGACCCATAATGAACATACCTACAACTTTTCAGAAAGATCGGCCAAGTACTTTTAATATATTCTATAACGAAGAAAAACCGTTACAGGCTATTACAGCCGTTAGTGACGGCTATAACGGGGTAAACTAAAACATCGGGCATCATCCGTCACCCATAATAACATACCTGCTAATTTTCACAAAGATCGGCCAAGTAACTTTCTGAGATATTCCATAAAGAAGAAAAAGCGTTACGGGCCGTCACAGCCGTTAGTAACGGCTGTAACGGTAACTAAAACATCGGGCATCATCCTTGACCCATAATGAACATACCTACACATTTTCAGAAAGATCGACCGAGTAGTTTTGTCTGGAGCGAGTGGAACACATTTTGACCACGGACACACAGACAGACAGACAGACACACACACACAGAGACAGGGATTACAAAAATAATAATTGACTTCACTGTCGGAGTACAATTAACAGCATTAAACCAGTCACGGAAACAGACGCTTCAACTTTGACCTCACGATTTGAAGGAAGCAGCATGACTTTTGCAAAGCGTCACAACTTTTAAGGCCGGGCTTGAGCAGGCTAGGAAACGTACGTTAGTTCTCAGAAGTTGGTCGTTGATGCTCGCTCGTTAGAAGCGGCTGTTGTCTCCATTGAAGGTGAGAGCGGTGAAGCGTGTCGAATGAAAACGGAAGCGTTCTGCTCGAGAGAGTTGAACCTCAGGGGGAAAGGCAGATGAAAAGAGAGTTCGGACAGTTGAGGAGTGGGTTGTGACAGTGCGCCGTGTACTTCTGTGTGGCCGCAGAATGGAGAAAGTGACTTGCGGAGGGAATTTAATGTTTTAAAGGTTTACTTGAGGACCAGGACACGAAGGTATGGTTTGAACTTATGCCGGGAACGCGATTGTGTGACAGTGTAATGGTAAACACAAAGCCTTCGCTGCTTTAGGAAAAGGCTAGTGGGATATAGTTAGGCCTATCGACCTGCCAGCTTTCAATTTTCCGCCATCACATTCAGGTGCCGGATTCATCACAGGTGATAGAAGGGTGCACAGCTGTTGCTATTGTCGGTGTAAATGAATGTTAATGCATAGGGCCAGTGCCAGATAATGAGATATGCACAGTCTATTGCATCGATGCAGTAGATCTCCTAAATGCTGAATGGGTAGCAATTGTCACCAAGGAGATGGTGGGCTGATATGTTTATTATTGTGGAAAGTATTTAATACTGCTGTGTCGTTATTCATATTACTGATACATACTGTTGTATTTTAGGAACTTGTGATTACATGATTTAAGAAACGGATTTTGAAATGAAAGATACCACCACCTCCTCACATCCCTCCCTCTCCTTCCGCCCCTTCCCCACAGTCCCTACCCCCCCCCCCCCCCCCCAAAAAAAAAAAAATCCAACCAACCTTTGTTCATGATAGCACAGTGCAGAGATTTGGAGAATATCAATGTGAAAACTCATATGGTCACAGGGAAATGTGACTGGCCATAAGGGTTGGTTGATTGTTGTTTTTCGTTGTTTTCTTCTTCTTCTTTTTTTTTTTTTTTTTTTTTCATAGTCTCCCAGTTTTATGATTCAGTTTTAGAGTTCAGTCTTGGCATGTCACTGTTCCATTTTTCCTTTCTTTGTTTGCTTGAAGCTCAGATGTATGACCTGGGCCATACATAAGATAAGATAAGATAATGTTGCTTATAGCCCAGCCGACCGCAAAGGCCACATCAGGGCTGTGGGCCATACATAACTTGATGTATATGTGAAAACAGAATCAGCACAGAAGTTAATAATCAAGGCTTTGTAAACCTTGTAATGTCCCACAAATTTTGTTTTGAAGTCAGGTTAGATCTTCTGCAGGGGATGAACTTTCCATCGAAATATCTGATTCCTGTAACTTTAGAGACAGTTGTTTTTAAGCTTATAGCCCCCCCCCCCCCCCCCCCCCATTGTCAGGAGGCAGAAAAATGAAATTAAACATTATGTAAGGACAATGTGAAAATCACTCTTACCTGTTCTTTAAGTTTTATTGTATTTTGTTCTCTCTCTGAGCTAGGCACACAAAGTGACAAACAAAACTGACTGTAAAATTATATGGGAGTTGGAGACGGACACTGACATTCTCCAAATCCTGCATAGCAATCTATAATTATATTATAAAATGGTGATACAACAATCAACTGTCTGAAATCTGAAGAACTTAAGAAAGGAATTTAAGCATGTACTGCCATCGATTGAATTGATTTATGTTGTGCCTTCATAAGTTCATATATGGAAGAACAATGAGGAAAAATTAATGATTTTCTCATCACAGAAGATTTCTATGTATAAACTGGGCAGCCTCTCTTCTAGGAAAAGCACACTACCATGGCAAATTACCACAAACGTTTTTTTTTTCTTCTGTTTTGTCTACATTTTGTTTATCTCCATAGATGTGTAAACAGAATTTTTGTATAATGTAATTGGGAACAACTTCAAAGTTTCCATTTTGTTTTCAGCGTGTACTGAGACAGAACGTGCAGAGGGGTTTATCATTTCTTGGAAGGCTAGTATTCCAAACAGTATTTAACGTTCTTTGGTATACAAAAAAGACACACATACACACATGTGCAAGCACACACGCACGCACTCACACACACACACACACACACACACACACACACCACACACAACACACACACACAAATGACCAGTCTGGAGCAAGTCTTAAACAGTAGACCTGAGATGCATGTTTTCCAGATCTTTTGTTTTTAATTCTGGGGAAGGATTTTTCAGTTTTGAATAGGATAGTTTCCCTCCCCTCCCCCCCCCCCCCCCTCCCCCCTCCCCCATTCCAACCCCATCTTCCAGCCCTGATCCCACTCTCCTCCCACTGTGACCCCTCTCCCTTCCCTACAGAGGGACCTCTCTCTCTCTCTGTCTCTCTCTCTCGTCTCTCTCTCAGTGGTTTTTTTTTTGTTTGGGTCTCATTTTCTGTCTGTCTCAGTGTTTGTCTCTCTTCCTCTTTCTCTTTTCTTCATCTGTGTGTCAAAGATGTGCGCATACACACCCACCCACACACACAGTGACAACACACACACACACACACACACCCACACACACTCTCTCTCTCTCTCTCTCTCTCTCTCTCTCTCTCTCTCTCTCTCTCATGCACGCACACATACATGCATGTGCACATGCACACAAGCATTCAAACACAGGCATTATACACACCACACACAGACACACCCATACACACTCATGCAACACGCACATGTACACACACACACACACACACACACACACACCACACACACACACACACACACACACACATTTACATGCTCTCTATGTCTCCCTGTGTCTCTGTGTCTTTCTTTGTGTGTCTTTCTCCTTCTCTCTCTCTCTCTCTCTCTGACACACACACCACACACACACACACACACACACACACACACACACACACACACACAGAGAAGCGTAACAGATTGCTTTGGCATGTACGTAAGCACTCACTCATGTGTACACTCACATCCACATTTTTAAAAACTGCTGATCAATAAGAATGAAATCGAAGATGATGCTATCGAGTTGCATCTGGTTTGAGACCGCAGGACCCGGTTTTTACTCAATGCTTACTTTGAATGTGTATATATCCCAGCGTCTGTCATACTTAAGAGGTGCAGGCACATGCAGTTTGGATTGGGAAGTGTGAGCCACACTCTCGGAGATGCATTCATTTAGCAGATAAAATTTGACTGTGTGGTTCCAGTGAGCCCAGAGAAAACACAGCTCTGGGCAGGAGCTGGTCATGGGTAGAAAAATCCCACAAATGTAAATGGCTGTGAAAGGAATAAAACATGGCTTCTCACCCGAAAACCTACAATATTGACTTCGTGGCATGGCTGCTAGTGACACACACAAATCTCCTTATGCACACGGTTATGCATGCAATCCATGCACACAAATACACTCATACCCACACTCTCTGTCTCTGTCTGTCTCTCATACAGTTTAAGGTTTAATTGCTATAGCCCAGCCAACCACACAGAACCTTTTCAGGGCTGTCAAACTTGCGTTTAAGAAAAAAGTCGCATAAAAAAAGGAGTTAGACCATTGAAAAATACCATGTGCAGAAAAAGCAGCATATATCAAAATGTAGTTAGTAGCTGAACAATGATGACATCCTTAGTCTTATAAAATTTTGCAAGTGCCAGGGATTCCCCTTAGTTTTACATTCCCACATGAACAGGGAAAAAAAGTATAAGATAACTGCCGGTTAGCCTGCACCTCACAAAAAATGCATAAATAACAATATGGGCAAACAAACAAAGCATAATGCCATTAATGGACAACCAGTGTCCACTCTGGACAATGTTTATAATGTTTATTACCAAATTGGCAGTTAACAACAAAGAGGCTGGCATGTTATGTGCTGCTATAAAAGAGAAAAGTGTGTGTAGTCCCAGAACAAGGACATGAGCACAGTGCACAAAGGGAGAAAAACAATATGACAATAGAAAAAGAAAAGAAAAGAAAGAAAGAAAGAAAGCAGAGGCAAAAAGAGTGATACAAAAGAGAGAGTTACTTACACAGAATTTCAGGAGTATGCTGAGCTATTTGTTCTGAAGGAGCCCTCGAAATCAACTTGGGGATAGACTCTCTTTTCACGCACACGCAACACACACACACACACTCACACTCACACACACACACACACACACACACACACACACACACACACACGCACACACACACACGGAGTCGCATAGAGTTGCACAGACACACAAACACACGCACGCCACGCACACACACACACACACACACACACACACACACACACACACACACACACACACACACACTCACTCACTCACTCACTCACTCACATGCACATAAACATACACACAGAGTCATAAACACACAAAAACTCTCTCTATTTATCTGTCTGTCTGTCTGTCTCTCTCTGTGTGTGCCTCTCTCTGTCTTTTTTCTCTGTGCCTCTCTCTGTCTTTTTTCTCTGTCACCTTTGTCATCACTGTGAGTGTGGGTGGGCTACTTGTACACAAAACCTGTTGAGCCTGGGGTCTCAAGGTGTAGGGAAAGTCATTGATTAATAGATGAACAAACAGTCTAAAATAGATATATTAACAAGTGAATAATTAAGTAGATCTATATGTACATAGATAAATACAGGAATGAATAAATGTCACTCCCTGTCCCTTCTTTATTGCCCTTCCCCCCTGCTTCCAGAGCACACACACACACACACACACACACACACACACACACACACACACACACACACACACACACACACACACATCCAAACACACACATCCAAACACATACACACATCCAAACACACACACACACACACACATACACACACACACACACACACACACACACACACACACACACACACACACACACACACACACACGTTCATACATGATCCTGAGGGCTTGAAAGTTCATGACCCCATTAGCATATTGTGTGTTCAGTTATTTGCATAAGACTGTCGGTTAGCCTGCACCTCACAACCTATTCACCTGTTGCTGTCATTTCACTCGACTAGTGTACACGCACACTTCACCAACTAGAACTATGGTACACACATATATATGCACGCACGCATAGTGTGCACACACATGCATAGTCACACACACACACACACACACACACACACACACACACACACGCACACACAGACACACACACGCACACACACACAGGCACACACACACACACACACACACACACACACACACACACACACACACACACACACACAGACGCATACATACACACTTGCCGTTTTCTGATTTTCAGGTCACAGGTCAAAATGGCAGCACAGACTAGAGCTCATTCCAGAAGCGAGACCAGCAGAGCCAGCGAGAGCAAACAAGCTGACGGTGGTGACAAGCATGCCCCAGTGGGGACAAATGGACAGGATGAGAGGAAAATGAACAGAACGTTCTACATCATTTTCCTGTCTCTGATCATCGATCTGTTGGCTTTCACTGTGATCTTACCTTTGTTACCTTCTCTCCTTGATCATTATGGTCAGAAAGATAAGGTAAATAACAGATGAAAGTTGAAAATAATTTTGAAGTAAGCAGCTAGGAATTTTTGACATTGATGTAAGCACGCCTCTTTCCATGTAACTGCTGTGTGTGTGTGTGTGTGTGTGTATGCGTGTGTGTGGTGTGTGTGTGTGTGTGTGTGCGTGTGTGTGTGTTAGTGAGTGATAGATATTCTGATAAAAGACGGGAAGGAGGGATGAGGATAGGGATATTGCAATGTCGGTTACAGATTAAATGAAAAGGGCATAGCTTCCTCTCTGACATTTTATTAAGAAGGTTTATGGTGCGTTTGTGATTAATTTCAGCAGATCTGGTAAGTTTTATCTATGTGAAAAACATATGGATAATCAGGTGCAAGTTGTAGTGTTTTCATTGTTATAATTTGCTTAGTTAAAAGCTTGTTTCGGTCAGTGAGTCTTTTGTATGGATGTGAAACATGGGGCTATGGTGACTTAAAAATCATAGAAACTCAGCAGCTTGAATTTTTGGAACATCTCTTCATATAAGCTGTAGTACCATGACAGAACTCGGGTCATGGAGAGCAGGGAATACATGAGTAAATTAAAGCTCAAATTATTAGATTTGGGGCATCCTTGGTATAACCTCCAACTAGAACTTGTAGAAGTACTTGAGTACAATTTATGGAGCGCTACATAATTTGCCTTCCAGTTCCTGGAAATGACAAGTGACTACAAGATAATAAACAACATTGCAAAGTAGATAGGGAAAAGAATTGCAGAGATACAGGCATTGACATACAACCCATAAAACTAGAGGAATCTGGTGAATTGTTCTACAGTGCCATGCCCCAGTGACACCCCTTGGAGTTGAAGGAGAAGAAGAGGATATAATTTGCATAAAAGCGATTTTTATACATCTGAGTGGCTAAACTGTATGAAAAATATTTTGGTCTGAAACAGGCTATGACAGTGTCTGTGAAACACAAGTTTTCCAATGCGAAAAGTATTTGTAGGAACATGTACTATATTTCACAACATGATTATATTTGTTCAGAGCATACATTGTCAGCTTTAAGAAATAAATGTCTGTTTAACAGAAATTATGAACCTACTTTTAAACAAAAAAATCTATTTTTCAGGTGCCAGGTTAGTATTATTTTTTTTTCATTGATTAAAGTTTGATGCAGCAGTCATAAACTAATCACTGAGGTTAGAAAAAGGTTGAGAACCGATCGCAGAGAACACTTTTGTAGAGAATGTGCCAGAAGATGGGAAATGAGTGACATTTTCTCATGCAGTGCCCCAAATTTGCAGACAGAAGACGACTATTGATCCCTTGAAAGTACACATATTATTTTCTGGTGGTTAAAAAACATTGAATCTGAGCAAATGTATAAAACTGAGTGAGGTTGTTTGACTCTGTGAATTTGTTTTGCCATTAAGTATCTGTTCCCTGTTGCCATTTTGACACTGTGGTTGCAACAAACTGCAAATTGGTTACTGTTACACATACTGTATATTTATGGGGTTTTTTGCTGTTTATTATTTCCAGTTTACATCCTCCATGCTTTCAAGGGATTGAATGATAAATAAATCTTTGTGTCTGTGCACAAGAGCATGTGAACTGCTTTGTCAAGGAAGGCATATCAGTTTTATGGAAAAACAAATCCTTAGCTGACTTAAGTTCTTGAACACTGAGAAGTAGCATTGATGGGTTAGAGAACTCTTACTTTGATCTGAAAGAGAGGATATATACATGTAAAATAAAAAGCAATGTGAAGTTCATGTGCATAATAGTTTTAGAAGTGGGTAAATCATTTTGCGTAAGGCATGTTGTAATCCATAACTAACATGAATATAATGCCATTTGCTACTTAATCAGGAGATATCTGGCATGTACTACCCTCCGGGGTTGCACCTTGCCGTGGTCGGAGGGCTTGCGTGGTCCAGTGATCCTTTAGGCTATGCTGACGGGGGCATCAATACTTGGGAGATAGGCTGTTTTTTTCACACTGCTTGTAGGCCTAAAGAGGTGAAGATGCTGTATGGCCTAAGCGAAACGTGGTAAGAAGTTGATGCCCCTGGTAGGGCTTCCCATGTCAGATAGGCTAAGGGTGAGGATCCTGACTAAGAGTAACCCGCCTTTCTCCTTTTCTTGTTTTCTGCCTCCCTTATTTGGCCCTTTTCTATCTTCGTCTCCCCTTCAAGTCTTCTTTTACACACTCCTTTTCTCTCTGTGGTCTCCTTAAGATCCGCCGCGTTTGCGTGCGGTGCGACCTGTGTCGGAGGGGAATGAGTTCCTGGTGGTTGAGAGAGCCAGCGCTCTCAACACATCACTTTGGCTCGGACCTCTCCTAGACAGGGAGTACACTTTGGCCCGGGTGTACTAATCGGCTCCCCTTCTTGGGGCTGGGTCAAGACAGGCAGTTCCCTGCTGGCCAAGTGAACCCCTGCAGTGCTCAGCTCTCTGTCCCCGGGAGTTGAGCATGATCAGGGGGGATAGGGGTAGTAGTGTTCTGTTTGTCGTATATCTCTCCCGAAGCCTGGAAGGGGTCAAGACATTGGTTTCTTGGCCCTGGCCCTTAGTTGGACTCCAAGGTGGGTGGGTAAGGGGGAGATGAATCACAATAAACTAAATATGACTTCTTTAAAAAACATTCCCCCAAAAGGAAGAGGAAGGCAGCATCCCCTATTTCAGGGGATTGTCAAACAGACAGTGACTCCGATACCGAAGTTAGACAGAAGACAGGTTTTTGGGCTTCCTGGCTCGTGATGGAGGGGACGGAGCAGGAAAGACCCCTTTCAGCTCTGAGCCCTTTTGCCATACAAAAGGGCTTTCAAGGTTTGGCAGGTGACCCTCGTTGTATCAAGAGGTTGCGGAATGGCTCGTTCCTTATTGAGTGTAAATCACAGAAACAATCTGACCAGCTGCTGAAGGCAACAAAATTAGTGGACAGGGAGATCAGAGTAACTCCCCACAAACAATTAAATTCATCAAAAGGCGTGATTCGCTGCAGGGATTTATCTGGTGTCTCGGAGGCAGAAATTAAATCGGAGCTGGCGTCCCAGGGTGTGACGGAGGTGCGCAGGGTGACAGTAAAGAAGGGTGCAGAAAGAGTGGCCACCAACACCCTCTTTCTGACATTCTGCAACCCTGTGCTGCCTCCGGTCATCAAAGTCGGCTACCTGAATGTCCGGGTTCAGTTATATGTTCCGTCCCCGTTGAGGTGCTTCAGGTGCCAGAAGTTTGGCCATGTCAGGGACCGCTGTTCTGGGCAGGCGGTGTGTGGGTATTTGCTGCAAGGCAACCCATGATGGGCCGTGTCATGATCCGGCACATTGTGCTAACTGCGGTGGCGACCATCCCTCCTCTTCCCGAAATTGTCCTTCTTGGATTCAAGAATCTGCTATACAACGCGTCAAAACGGAAAAGAAGATCTCTTTTTTTTGAAGCCCGGAAACAGGTTGTGGGCAGTCACACGCCGACAGCTTCTTCCTATGCTTCGGCTGTAAAGAAGGTTCCCACAGTTTCTACTCGGTCAGTCTGCTGCCAGACTGATGAATTCATGTTTTCGAAAACATTGCAAGTAAGATCTGTCAGTTCTGGTGGTAGCAGGTCCACCACCTTCCAAACCAAAGTGACTGCCCCTGGTGGAGGCAAAAAATCCGCCACCCCTCAGACTGCCCAGCAGTCTACAACATCTGCTGCTGGGCAGATTAAAAAACCAGCACCCCTACCTCGAACTCCTCTGTCCAGTGCCCGTGCGAGCAAGGGAGTTCAACCCAGTGTGGAGATGGTGGAGATAAGGAAGAAACCTCCACCGTCTCCCAAACCCAGACCTACTTCACCTGTTGGCAAGTCTGCCAGCAGGTCTGCAGATAGTCCAGTGAAATTAAGCAACAAATTTACAGCTTTAGCAGCAGATGTTGAGGAGGAGATGACCTGATCTCTCTCCTTTTCGCCCTCTGCACTATGGATAATACAATATTCCATTGGAATATCCGTGGTCTAAATTCCAACTTCGAGGAGCTGCAGCTTCTGTGTCAATCTATGAAACCTTCTGTCGTGGCTCTTCAAGAAACCCAAATTCAAAGCCAGAAGACCTTTACTCTTTCTGGCTTTAATATTCTTTCAAAACCTGCACAACCATCCACGTTGGGACTGTCGGGCGGTGTTGCCCTTCTCCTTCACAAAACTTTGTTGTATAGTCCTGTCGCTCTGTCTACCTCCCTTCAGGCTGTAGCTGCGAGAGTCACTCTCCACAAGACTGTAACAATCTGTTCTCTTTATCTACCTCCATCTGTCCCGGTTTGTCGTCAGGACCTTGTCAGTCTGTTAGGGGAACTTCCTCGACCTTTTTTGCTGTTGGGTGACTTTAACGGTCACAACCCTCTTTGGGGTAGTACCGGTTCGTCATCCAGAGGTCTGCTGATTGAGGATGTCCTTTCGGATTTGGATTTGTGTTGTCTGAACGACGGATCTGCACTTACCTCCATTCTTCCACAGGTTCACTTTCGTGTTTAGATTTGTCGGTTTGTGACCCCTCGCTGGTCCTGGACTATGAGTGGTCTGTCCATGACGATCTGCACGGAAGTGACCATTTCCCTGTCCTTCTACAACCTGTAATAACTGAACACGTCTCTGTCTCTCAGCATTTAAATTATAAGAAAGCAAACTGGGATCTCTTTGCAGCCACTGTTTCTAAGGAGTTCCAGGACACTGATTTTTTTCAGAGTCCTGACCCAGCTGAATCACTGACTAACACTATGATTAAATGTGCTAAGGCCTGTATTCCAGTGTCTTCCGATAAACTTCAAATGCCAAAAACACCTGGTTCGATTCAGAATGCCAACAAATTTCCAAAGTTAGAAAACGGGCTCAGCGTCAGGTATACCAACGACCTTCAGGTCCCAACGCTCGAGCCCATCAGAAACTCCGTGCTAAATCAAGACACACTTTTAAAATCAGTAAACGTCGGTCTGGAGAAGCTTCTGCTCCAGGCTGACATCAAAAACTTCCAAGAAAAAAGTGTGGAACATCATTAAGAAAATCAAAGGGAAGAACACCTGTCCCACTGTGAACCATCTCAAGTTTTCGGATTCTTTAATAACAGAGAAGAAAGCAGTTGCTAATCTGCTTGCTTCAACCATTGAAAAGAATTCCTCCTCTTCTAATAAATCAGCCACTTTTGTCAAAAACAAAGCCCTAAAAGAAAAATCGCCCTGCAACTTTTCATCCGACAACATGGAAGACTACAATCTTCCTTTCACGTTAAACGAGCTGAAATCTGCCTTGCTCTCTTGCAGCGATTCCTCTCCAGGTATAGATGAAATCCATTATCAACTGTTGAAACATCTTCCGCAAGAAGGTCTGAACATACTGCTACAAGTATATAACCATGTGTGGACTACAGGTTTCTTTCCACCATCTTGGCGGAAAGCCCTCATTATTCCAATTCCCCAAACCTGGAAAAGATCTTTCTAATCCATCCAACTACCGTCCCATAGCTTTGACCAGCTGTGTTTGTAAATTGATGGAAAAGATGGTCAATGCTAGGCTCATGTGGAAACTTGAAACCGATGGCCTTTTGGCGAAAGAACAGTGTGGTTTCCGCAAACATCGGACTACCGTTGACCATTTGATTCGTCTAGAATCTACACTTCGGAACACTTTTTTGAACAGACAGCATGCAGTGGCAATTTTCTTCGACTTAGAGAAGGCCTACGATACAACCTGGAAGTCGGGGATACTTCATGATCTCCACGATCTGGGTTTTCGAGGTCATCTTCCGCTTTTTATTCAAAATTTTTTGGCAGAACGACGTTTCAGGTCCGGGTTGGCACCACTCTCTCTGATGTCCACGAGCAGGAGTTGGGTGTTCCACAGGGAGCATACTGTCTCCTGCCCTCTTTAGTATTAAAATCAACAACATTGTTCAGTCAGTTCAGCAGGGTTCAGATTGCTCATTGTTTGTGGATGATTTTGCTGTCTACGCAACTGGAAGCCTGTACCCGAGTGTCCAGCGCAGGCTCCAGCTTTGCGTAGATAAAATCCATCGGTGGGCGGATGAAAATGGTTTCACCTTTTCTCCAACAAAGACGCAGTGTATTCACTTCCATAATTTCCGTCAGTTTTTTCCAGATCCTGAAATTCAAGTTGGGAAATTTCCCATTCCAGCTGTTAAAGAGGCCAAATTTCTGGGAGTTATTTTTGACCAGAAACTTAACTTTCTCAGCCATATTAAAAACCTCAAAACTGCTTGCCAGAAAGCACTGAATATTCTGCGGGTCGTAGCGCACACCGACTGGGGCGCTGATAAGAAAACTTTGTTGCACCTCTACAGAGCCCTGGTCCGTTCAAAACTGGACTACGGTTGTGCTGTCTACGGCTCCGCAAGATCATCTTACCTCAAACTCTTGGACCCTATCCACCATCAAGGGCTTCGTCTCTGTCTTGGAGCGTTCCGCACCACCCCTGTGTACAGCCTGTACGCAGAGGCGGGCGAACCTTCATTGTCCAACCGCAGGCTGAAACTGTCTTTAAATTATTATATCCGACTGTTCTCAGAACCGCAGAATCCTGCCTATGACTGTGTCTTTGACCCTCCGTTCCAAAGTAAGTTTGAAAACAACCCTAAATGTATTCCGCCGTTTGGTCTTCGTATGCAGCCTCACGTGCGGAATGCAGGTCTAAACCTGGGAGTAGTTTCCGATTTTTCCAAGTTTCCGGATCACCTCCGTGGACCTTTTTCACACCAGAGATTCGTTTCGATCTTGCAGCTTTTCGCAAAGAGTCTACCAGCTCTCTGGCGTACAAGGCATTGTATGCTGACCTCTGTTCGAAATTCCCATCCTATCAAAAAGTTTTCACTGACGGTTCCAAGTCTGAGGATGGAGTGGCCTGTGCAGCCTACTGCCCTGGGGCTCCTTCTCAGATACTGTTGGAACATATCCATTCCGATGCTTCTGTCTATTCTGCTGAACTTACTGCTCTGGTACTGGCTTTGAAGATAATCTCACATTCTTCAAAGAGGGACTTTCTGGTTCTGTCGGATTCGCTGTCAGCTTTGGAAGCCATAGCTGGCCGCAACCTTCAGCATCCAGAACTTTTGCATTTCTTTGAACTTTTTAGCAAGTTGAAAGCAGACGGTTACAACATTACTCTTGCTTGGGTTCCTGGTCATGTTGGCATTGGCGGGAACGAAATGGTTGATCGTTTAGCCAAGAACGCCACAAGAGAGAAACTGTCCAACATTTATATCCCCTGTTCAGATGTGAAACCCAAAATTAACGATTATGTGAGAGACCTCTGGCAGGAGGATTGGAACACACAGACGAGTAACAAACTCTTTCAGATCCGTCCAAACCTTAAGGACTTCCTCCCATCGACGTCGGGAGGTCGTAAAGAGGAAACGGTTCTGTGCCGGCTGCACACCGGCCATTCGTATTTTACCCATGCTTACCTTTTAAAGAGTGAAGAAGCTCCGTGGTGCATTCCATGTCATGCGCCACTCACCATGAAACATGTTCTTTTAGAGTGTTGGGACTTGCACGATGTGAGACACAAACATTTTACAGCGGAGTCCATGAAGATCCTGTTCAGGGATGTCCCGCCTGATGTGATCCTTGAGTTTTTGAGAGAGATTAACATTTTTCATCTGATTTAAGATTTTACTGAAGAAAGATTTTTAACAAAGTTTCTGGTGCGTTTGTAGACGATGTCATTTAATGAGATGTATGAAAGTGTTTTTTTTATTTTTTATTTTTTTATTTTTTTTTATGACTGGTGAGTTGATTTTAACGTGGTGACAGCCCTGATATGGCCCTTTGCGGTCGACTGGGCTATAAGCAACATTATCTTCTCTTATCCTATCTGGCATGTACTAAATGCTGATAGAAAATCTTGTTGGTTTGTGTTTGATAGCTGAAAGAAAATGAAAATTGTGTGTTTTTCATGCATCACAAAAACATTAAATCTTTTCACCTCCAGCTTTTGTCTTTTTCTTAATGAGAATTATATCCAGCTCTTTAACTTGGTTGGTTTAAACCAGTCAAAAGGCTTTGAGTTTATATTTTCAAAAAATAAACATACTTCTTCTTGCGGATATAATATGAACATTGCTTTATTGTTTCCTTCTGCTCTTTTCTGACCAGCATGGACTGTACGCCTTTTTGAAGAACTCCATTGGAAGCTTCAGAAATTTTGTTGGTGCACCGGATACCCCCAAATGGAATTCCGTTTTATTTGGTGGTGAGTGACAAAATGGTGAAGTCTGTTTTGTGTGCTCACTGTTGTTTTGCATGTTGTAAAGTGTGTCCGTACCCACCGCTGACTTTAGCAGTTCTCAACAGAAGATATTATGATCAAACATATGTGAAGAGTAGGGGTGGAAGGTATGGCCCTCTACAGGTACTACAATGAGAGTTCTAGTTTACCTGTGACAGAATAACCGTAAAGTTTACTTCTTCCCTCTTTCTGACTTCTGGTGGAAGGAGAAACTCTCTGGTAGTGGTACTAATACATTGAACATAACTTTCACTTTTCAGGATTGTCAGAAATGGCTCGTGATATACTTTATTTTAGGCTTATGCACTCGAGAGTGCTTGTGCTACAGGCAGACAGAATTGAAAGAGGGATAAGCAGGAGGGAGGGATAAGTCCTGTGCGTACCTACACCTTATACCTACACAGTGCAGGCTTCCAATGATAATTCAGTAATGGTTCCAGGCTTGTTGGTCTGGCAGTTGAGGACAGTTCTTCTCTGGGTCCAACTGGCACTTTTGGGTGTATCTTGTTCTCCAAGATAGAACTGAAAGATAGAGAAACATAACATTATACAGGATCAGTGAATAGATCGTCACAAGTGAATTTTCATATACAAAACATTTGCTTTAAATACATTAATGCAAAAAATAAATAGAAAAACTAGCACTTTGAAATTAGAATTGCTAGTCCTTATAGAGTTTTTCTCATCATAAAGTTTGTTGAGAATTTAGGGCATTCACCATCAGATTTCAGGAGCAACCTGCAGTATGTGTTTTCCCCAGTGAGAGAGTTAGGTTGTCCTCCTTGATGTTGAGTGGCCTACCAGTTTTGTATCGGCTTGCTGGTGTTGTTGGCTGTTCTCCTGGACCAGTGCAAGTGTTGGCCTGATTGTGTCACCCAGGTCTCCTGTTGAATCATTAGCGCCCAGGTTTTATCATATAATCCCTGAGCTACAGCCAGTGCGGCCTCACACTTGCCCTCTGAACTTTCTGAAGAGGGTGAGGTGTCAGCGGCATGATGAGACTTGACATAAATGAAACATCTCAAACTTACTGTTTCCAGGATAACTCCTTACACAAGGGGGGGGGGGGGGGGGGGGGGGGGGTGTCTGTGAATTTTAAATAGAACTTTTCAGTTTTATCATGAGGAACCAAGTGGATCAATTGAAGGGAAATCTATTGAGAACTTCGTTAGACAATCAGAATTAACAAGTGTAATCCAGATAGACAAACAAAGATATTACTTAGAATCAGCCAGTTTTATGCTGTTAAATAAGCAAAGGTATCAATGAATCATCCCAACAAATTAGAACCAGCCACTTAATGCAGGTATGCAAGTAAAGGTAACAACTGATCATCCTAACGGGTTTAAGCAGGCATGTGTATAAGGTGTATTGGCATAAGTACAAGGCAAAGCATAGTCAGAAGACTAAGAAAACAAATACCGCTTACTTTAGACTGCTGAGCTGAATCAGTAAAAGCTTGAGTCAGGGTCTGAAAGCTGGTAACTTGAACATTCGCCAGTCCAGAAAACACCCACTGTATACATATTTTTCACGAAGGATCAATATTCCTGACCTGGTCTCGTGGCATAGGCAAGTGATTGTGCTCATTTTGGTACAGTGATTAATTGGAGGGAATGCCGTCATAGTGTTAGAGACTAGAGACAAGTTGCTAAGAGATAGGCATGGGCCAGTTGGATTAAATTGGATGCAAAATAAGAACAGACCAATCAGATTAAAGCAGGTGGGTCTAGCTGTTCAGTTTGAATTGCAGAATGATGAGTCTAACTGGTGCACTGACCACCAGTGGGCTGTCTTTAAAATTGACTTGGTGATCTTACTGTTATTATGAATACTTATATAGCACCTATCCTTGGCTACAGACCAAGCTGTAAGTGCTTTACAATCCACCTTTTAAACGAGTGTGGATTGTAAAGCACGTACAGCTTGGTCTGTAGCCAAGGATACATGACGAACGAGACAACGCTCAAACACACACACTCACACACACACACACACTCACGTGTACCCACAATTTGATGTCCTTTTTATGAATGAAATGAAGAATAGTGGAAAAACTTTCCCATACATGTTTTGAAATTTAAATGAATATTTACATTACAACTTAAGCATTCCTTATAATGGAGCAATCTTGCATTTTTTTAAAAGTCAGTAGATTTATTTCATTTCAAACAATATTTCGATAATGATAAGAATCGTTAGGATAGATGAAGCACAACAGAATACTTTCACGGCAGATTTTTCTTTTATGTTTTTACCTTAATCTGTTATTGTCATCAGTTGTGTTAGTGAGTTTTGTTCTTGTGTATGTTTGTGTGTGTGTGAGTGTTGTGTGTGTGCGTGCGTGTGTGTGGTTGGTTGGTTTTGATCCTTCAGGTTGCTTGATAGTCATGTCTTACTATGTACTGTTGCAGGTGTGATTGGATCCCTGTTTTCCTTCCTCCAGTTTTTGTCCACCCCGTCATTGGTGCTGCGTCTGACGTGTATGGCCGACGATCTCTTATGCTCATGTGCATGGTTAGTGAACTAGTATTTTGATGTTCTTGGTCAAGAGCAGCCTTTCTTTGTCTAATGATATTTAAAGAAAAAGAAAAACATGAAGCACACATTAACGAGGGGCTTTCCTACAGAATTACATGTCAAAGCATTGATGTTGATGGTGTGTTGTATGTGGCGTTGCTCTTTGCCATGCCTACCACGTACAATTTTTTTTTCCAGTCTGAAAGAATTTTCTTTTTTTTCTGTCATGTTACTGGCATGCTAAGTAATTTCCTACACACACACACACACCACACACACACACACACACAAAAACTTTACACATTCACACACACGCGCTTGCACGCACACACACACACAACACACACACACACACACACACACACACACACACACACACACACACACACACACACACACACACAAACTCACACACACTCACATACACACATATGAGTAGAACATAGAAGCAAATTAATGGCATCGTGTCTGAGACACATCTTTGGTATTTTTCTCCTGTGAAATAAATCTACCCTCCATCCATATCCCCTGATCTGTCTACACTGGCCCACTTTTAAATTAGAGGAGAAAGAAAATGATTAGGAGAGGTCTAACAACGATGGACACTAGTGATTTGCAATATGAATATGTCTAACAACAATGGACACTAGTGATTTGCAATATGAATATGATCAGTTATCAGCAGATCTGATGTTTTGTGCATTATTGGTTTGTTTGTTGTGTATGAATTCAAATCAGAATGCCTGTTTAAGGAATGCTGTCTTATACAAGAATATATCAATGATGCATATATGTTAAATTTTTGTGCTCTCTTGTTGTTTCCTTCTTCCTTTCTTGCATCTGTGTTTTCGCCCCTTTGTTTGTTTTTGATTTTCCTTTGTTTGTTTTTGATTTTCCTTTCTTTCTTTATGTTTGCTTATTTGTTTCTTTAATTGTTCTTTGTATTTCCCTGTCGGCTACAGGTGGGAGTAGCTGCTTCGTACGTACTTTGGATGCTGTCGAACAACTTCACCCTGTTTGTCCTTGCGCGGATCATTGGTGGTATCAGCAAAGGCAACGTCAGCCTCAGTACGTCCATTGTGACAGATGTTTCCACCCCAGAAAAACGTGGCAAAGGAATGGTAAGCTTTCAGACACACTGGAGAAAGATGACACCCACTGCTCCCTCCCCCATCTTCTCTGCCCCCTTGTGCTATTCCTCTCCTGGCTCCTGTTTTTGACCCCCCATTCCACACCATTACCCAGAATCCACCCCCCCCCTCCGCCCCCCCCTTCACGAAAAACAAGATGTGTGAACCACCCCAATATGTCATTACTGTGTACTTGAAATCCATGCTATTTCTATACACAAGATGTGTGAACCAGCCCACTATGTCATTGCTATGTTAGCTCTTGAAATCCGTGCCGTTTCTCAGAAATAAAGATATGATAACTATTGTGACTATTCAACGCTGAGATTTCATTAGGCAGACCATGGAGCCAACCAAGCTTCTATGTTTTTGTCTTGTTGTTTTTATTTTGATTGTCAGGAAAATCCATATTTTATACAGAAAAAAAAAGACATTAAAAAAAAGTATTCCAAGCAAAGCAGCGAAACAGCAGTCGGGTTGGCATCAGAAATGTGCGACATAAAAACTTTCGCACAGGTATGCGTTTTTTGACTATCAGTAACATTTGAATCTTTGTGTTTGTTTTCAGGCTTTGGTGGGAATAGCTTTTTCTATTGGCTTTGTCTTTGGTCCATCCATCGGTGCGGCGTTCTCCTTCATGGACAAGGACAGTGAGAAGTTCTATGTCTTGCCTGCCATCTTCTGTATCGTTTTGGCTGTGGCTGACATTTTGTTTCTGTACGTTTTCTTACCAGAGACTCTACCACAAAAAGCAAGGGTGAGCATTTTGTTTCTTCATGGTGTGATTTGTTTGCGACGTGTGTGTGTGTGTGTGTGTGTGTGTGTGTGTGTGTTGTGTGTGTGTGTTGTGCGTGTGTTGTGTGTGTGTGTGTGTGTGTGTGCGTGTGGTGTGTGTAAGTGTTTAACCCTCTTATACTCGCAACGGGAGAATCCGGGACTGAACGTCGGGCGCCTGTTCTTCCCGTACCGGGACGTACCGGGACCTCTCTGTGGGAATTTTCCATCACCAGTGATCACGTGTGTAGACACACACAGTCGCAGACAGTAACTAGGAAGACTCGGGCATGGCCCAATCATGTGTTGGCACTATTTTTGGGTGATGGAACCGTGTGTGTTCATTGAGAATATAGGCACAGAACGCAGCGAGTAACTTTGTGAATGGAAACTGACCGACTTTCACAATGGCGGCTTTCGCGTCTGCTACGAACGACGACGAGATGGTCGACCACTCGCAAGGAGTTAGATGAAATTATTGTAGAAGTGGAGACATTTGAAAGAAAATGGAGAATGAAAGTGATATAGAAGTAGGTAGTAGTGTTGAAGAAGACGGTGAAGTGCAAAGCGACCCGGAATACAATGTTCGACTGGCGGCGCTTCAGACAAAATGGAGGCCCGCGACACACGGCACGGCAGGGGTGCGTCCGTTTCAGGAACCCACTGGGCCGGCTCACTCGTTACCTGACACTGCTACACCACTTGTTTTTTTTCGTTTTGTTTGTTCCTCTTTGTTTTTTAAGACTGCTACTGATGAAAGAAACAGGTATACAAGACAAAACAAGCTGCAAGGGCGCACCTGACCCTTTTTATAGTATTGTGTGTGTCATGTGACAAGTTTGTATGACATTGGTGGGACAACAGTGGGAATGTATGCAGGCAGCAGAGTTACGTCAGGTAGGCTCAGGTTTATTTACTAACAGCCGGCACAGTGAAAGGACGCGCATACTGCTGCTGAACGTTGTCATCAATAAGACGATCACGATGGCTGGGTACAATTTTCAGGAACATGGCGCCTTATCTTACATGACACTGCACACACTTTTTTTTACTTAAATAGAGTTCATTGTTGTTTTGTGTGTACTGCCTGTGAAAAGACTCAGGATCATAACAACAGCCAAGGGATTTGAACCCTATGGCACAATATCGCTGGGATGATGAACAATTTGTGTGACCTTTTGGGAATACCCCGCCTACTGCCAGCCACAGCTTGGGTTATGTGGGGCTGATAATTATCTAGCGAACTGTCACGATGGACATCCCACATAACTATGCAGAGATAACTATTTTGATGTCAGACATTTGTGTCTGGCCATTAATTGGTTGCACAGCCTAATCCAGAAGGCAGAGTTCAAAGTGAAGTGCATGCTCTTCTGAAACTGTCTGCCAATTTTCTTTCTCCTAGCGGTTCACATACATTCCCCATAAGTTAATAATCACACATACCCATTTTTAGGCTGAAACCTGTAAAAGAATCTGAAATCTAGGGGAAGTTTGCAGTCAGAGAAACTGAGTACAAGAGGGTTAAATATGACCCGAGAGTTGACTTAAACAAGGTGACAGCCATAATGTGGCCCATGGCAGTCAGCTGGGCTATAAGCCACATCCTCTCTCTCTCTCTCTCTCCCTCTCTATGTCGCTTTTATTGTGCATACGTTGCTGTTCAAATAAATATTTTTGTTGGATTTTCGCAGCATCCCTCCGGTCTGGAAAGTGTTGAGCTCTTTCCTTTTGTAATGTTAGTGTAATTATGTATATTCATAGTTGTTTGGTGGGATTTTTTTCTTACAGTCTTTGCTTTAGCTATCATAATCATTGTTGGTGGAAAGCAGGGACTATCTCATTTTCCTCTAGAGGGCCAAAAGATACTCCTTAGTTTAGCATATTTTGCCTTTAAAACAGTTTCTGGCTCTGGGATTTAAAGACTAAACATGTAATCCCTGATCCAGGTGAGCATATCTTCCTTTCTTTTCAGTGTTCAGATATTTATTAGGACAGGTGAGTATGGGGAAAAGGAATTTTACTATAAGTAGTTTTATGAACTACACCTGCCCAAACACTAAGACGCCTTCCCACCTCTCTGCTTAGACAGAAAAATGCAGAACTGATTTGCGAGTTCACACGAGGAAATGGTGTGCTGTTCACAAACTTTTTCATTGAGATTCCTGATCGGAGGCATTGAGTCGTGCCAAGGCAGGAATAAGGCATTTCTTTTGACATTTAGATGTTTAATAAAGCTGCTTTTAGCAGGAAGAATTCCTTTTCCTCTCTCTCTCTTTTTAAATTTTTTATTTTATTTTAGTGTTCGGTTGGAGCATGTCACTGTTCGGCCATGGGAGTTAAAGTAGCTTCACTTATTTGTGACTTAACAGTGGGTTTTTGTTGTTGTTGTTGTTCTTTTTGTTATTTTTAGTTCCATCATCTAATGTTTCAGACCAAGACATCCAGTTCTGTTTTGTCCAGTGCCTTTCAACTCATCAACCCTGTGGACCTCTTCCGGTTTGCATCTGTTCAAATCAGCTCTCAGAAAGGTAGGTCATTGCTCCTCTTAAACTCTGTCTATTGTGCTCGATGAAATACATCTCCCTTCCCTCTTGTCTTCTTGAAAATGAATTATGAAGGGCTTAAGGTTGAACTGTATACATGGGGATTGATATGATAAGGGTGAGAGAGAGAGAGAGAGAGAAACATCACTGTGTCTTTCGTTGTGCTTAAAGGTCTTATTGTATTTAGCATGCTGGGACTATTCATGAGGTTTTGCTTCTCTTTGTATGTGAGTTATATGTTGGACACGCCTGCTGTCCCTGGAATAGTTGTATATGTTAAAGAAAGACATGAACATAGATGTCTGTCTTGGATGCAGATTGCATGTTACTATGAAAAAAAACCAAAAAAACAGCAGCAACAAAAAACCCCAAAGTGCACATTTTCCACAGGTGGACATACCTGATGGCAGACAGAAGTTGTAACTTAACACTTCGCATGCGCATGTCCATAAACCAACTTTGGAAGAGACGGAAATCAACCAAACATAAGAGAGAGCACTGAAAAAAGAGCTCAGGGTATCAGAATGTGTGAGGCTGATGAAGAAGATAGGAAAAAATCCTCCCTCGTGGGGGAAAAAAGTCACCAGATCTGAAAATGATACGATGAACTGTAGCCATGTTTGCAAGGACAGGAAGGGGAACTTTGTGCATGATCTTCAAGAGCATGTATTCATCATCAGTTATGGTGTTTGTAGTGATGCAGGTTTGCGAGCATGCTTTATCTGCATAGCATCACACATGTGAGAATATTGAGTGTTCCTGAAAAATCTTGAAAATTTTTTATGGCTTTTCATTTTTCCATCATCTCATTATCTCTTCTTGATAGAAAGTTTGTTGTGGTAGGCATGTTTTGTTCGTAAAAACATGATCTCTAAAATTGTGAACTTGAAAATATCTTTTAATGGATTTTGAGTTGTTGTTTTTTTTTAATCTTGATTTAAATAACAAAACTGCGTGATCCAGTTTGACATATTCAAGGATCGACGGAGGATGAGAGAAGTGAGATGGAAAACAAAAAAGAAATGTAGACAATACAGAAAACATTAATGTAAAGTCATACGTTTACCCAGTGTGGGCTTAAGATAGTGTTAGCAGTGCTTTCAGCATTTAAACCAAAATTCTTATAATATAATGTTCTTCTCCCTTCTCTCCCCTTGTCCCTTAACTGAAAGTCTTTAGGGCACCACGCCGAAGAACAGTTCACCAGGTCCCTCCAGATCTGTTGGTTGTGTGCAAAGACCTGGATCTAGGCAGATGTTTTCACTGTTCATTCTACAATGTTGTCAGGCCATCATTCTATCTGTCATGCCTTTGGCATGTCACTGAGAGAGAGAAAGAGAAGTGCTTGTATTTATTTGTATCTTTGTGTAAATTGAGTTCATAGTGTGCACTTAGTACTCTGTTAGATTGAAGGAGCACTAACGGGCACCAATGCAGTCTGTGACCGTGATGGAGGTGAAAGGTTGAAAGGAGGATGGATAAGTCTGGGTATGTTTTATTGCATCTGACCAGATGCTTCATGTTAACTGACATGTTTTAGTGTTATTCTACATATGCGTGTTGGATTTATATATTTCAACTGTTTTTTGTTTTATCCTTTTTTTTTTCCAGATAAACAGTCCATGCAGAACATAGGTTTGGTCTACTTCCTGTACTTGTATATGTACTCAGGATGGAGTTTACACTTCCTTTTTTGATGCATAACCGATTCAGTTATAACAGGTTTGTATTTTTGATCATCCTCTTCCTGGTGTTTTGCTTGTGTGTGTTGATTACCCCAGCCAAGGAGGTTCTGTTGGCGTGTTTGTTGTTTGGTTAGTTTGTAAGTCTACAAGATGACGTGAAAAACTGCACAACAGATTAATGAACAGATGGAATCAGTTGCAAGGATGATCCCACAAAATTTTGGAGCGGATCCTTGTGTGGATCTGGATCAAGTAGCTTGTACTGGATCATTGTTTCTTTGTTGAGTATCATTACTAGCTTTGCAAGTAAAAAAAGTTATTACAAAGCAAAGTTTCGGATTGCCGGCGTGTCCGCAACAGTTTCCTGTGCAATTTTTAAGGGGTGCATCACAGATCAAGCTTGTGCACCGAGCTGTCATGTGCTTGTCACCTTAATGCCATGGTGGGAATCTGTCATTCTCTCTCACTTGATCTTATGGAGCATCAGAGGCGAAAAATCATGTCTCTCCACACAATCAAAGTTCATTCTGAAATATAAATGATTCGATTTTAAATAAATTTGGGCTAAAAACAAGGGAAGAGTTCAGACTCAAGAAAGAATAGAGTAGCTTCCCTTGTTTTATTGCCAGAGGTGGCTCCATACATGCTCTGATTGTACTTTTCCCCTTATAGACACTGTGTGTCTGGACTGTTTATAACAATGGTGTGTGTATACATGTTGTGTGTACATGTGCGCTTGTGAGTGTGTGTGTTGTTTTGTGCGAGTGTGTGTGTGTGTGTGTGTGTGTGTGTGTGTGTGTGTGTGAAGGTATGCCCTACACTAAGTATTATGAAGAGAGAGAAAAAGGAATTTTCCTACTAAATCTAATTATTCAATACTTACCAGTCCAAACAAGTGCCTTGTTTGTACCTGGTGTGATTCACACTTTGAAATCAGGATCCTCGTTTTTCATCCCCCACCCCCCCCCCCCCCCCCCCCCCCACCCCCCAAAACTGAAAAGAGGGGAGCTAATTCAAGTCTGGTAATACATACTCCAGGGTGATCTCACTCGCAAAGTTGACCCTTTCAGTACATTTCAGTTTTCTGCATTTTTCGTTGCACAGTGCAGGGAGACTAGAGGGAATCCTCATGTTTGGATAGGTAAGTATACCCGAAAACTACGGTTTTTTTAGCAAAAAATTTTTCTCATATGCACCTGTCCAAACAAGGGCTACGATTAACGAAAAGGATGGTGGGTAGTTGAGCATGCTCCCTCAACCCGTTTCCAGCTGAGGGAATGTTTTTCATGGCTAACTGTCATGCTGAGAGACCCCTAGGTTTATCAGGCCCGTGATGTGGGCTTTTTGCATTGTGCTGGCCCATGTCAGGTTCCTGTTGCTGAATTTCTTTTTGGAAAAGAATGCTGAACCATTTGTACTGCATATGTTTGGAATTAGAAGTAAAATTACAGTAAACTGATTATAAACAGTTTAACTGTTGAAATGGAATAAAAGAACATCATTGCTTGAAAGTTGAAATTGAACAGCAAAACTAACACTGTAGGACAAAGCATTTTCAGTGCAAAAGAGAGATGTTTTTTATGGATGACTTAAACTGATAGAATGAAAATAGATCATTTTCCTTGTATAAGAAAAGAAACATTTTTAAGCAGAGCAGCAAAAATTAAAGATTTTTCAAAAGAAATTTGAAAAGAAAATTTTGCATATTATATATTTCACACAAACATTGTCATTTCTCTGAAATCAGTCCAACACACTGTCTCTTGTATTGTTGATTTTTTTTTCATTCAAAATTAATTTGAAATATAACACCAAAATTATTAAAATGGGGTCTCTGAATTAAACAAAATTTACATCTAAAATAGATTTTAAAAGGTGAAGAAGCTCTGTGGAGCGTTACATATGATGTAACACTCACTATAAAACAATGTTCATATGGAGTGTTGGAACTAATATGAGTCGGACATAAATACTTTACGGGCAGACTCCTTGAAAATCTTGTTCAGAGATGTCCCACATAATGTGATAGTGAGTTTCTTGAAAGAGATCAATATTTTTCATCTGATCCAAGATTTTATGGGCAAATTTTAATGATATCTGGGGGGGGGGGGGGGGGGGGGGGGGGGGGGGGGGGGGGGGGGGGGGGGGGTTGTTGTTTTTATAGAAAATCTGTTTTAATGAATTATGTGTGCAAATTTCTTTGTGAATTTGTTTGTTTGTTTTTAATCCCATGTTGATATTTACTTCAACGAGCTGGCGTCCCTGACATGGCCCGTTTGTGGTCAGCTGGGCCACAAGCAGCTGTATTTGTCTCTTAGTCTACCATCAGGCACCCACTCCTCCACAACACACCCACTGCTGTGCCCTTCCCCTCACAAATAAAGATTTTTAACAAAATTTCTGGTATGTTTTTAGAAGGTATATTTTCAAGGTTTGTGTGGATGAGTGTTTTTTTTTTTTTTTTTTTTTAAATGACTTGTTAGTCGACTTCAATACGGTGACAGCTTGATATGGCCCTTTGTGGTTGGCTGGGCTATAAGCAACATTATCTCTCTCCTCCCGCAAATCCTGAACATCACCCTCAACGACGTAGAATTTGGTAGGCTTCTCTACACTCAGCCTCACGCCAAACATATCTATGATTTCCCAAAAAGGTTAAGTTGTTTAGGCAGATGGTTCTCCCCGCGGATGTGTACAAAGTTTTGCCCTTTTGTTTTGGGCATCCTCCACTGGAAATCCTCTTGTTTGTTTGTTTGTCAAGAAACTCCTAACCACTGGGCCTGTTTTGTGGGCATGACTCAACTCCGATGAAACGCACAATGCCTTTTGACTTTGTACAATTTCTCAGGCACTTAGAGGACATAATCGACAAGTGGGGAGGGTCAAGCGAGCAGGCTAACCTCAGCATGCCTTAGTGCTGTTATTCAGCATGGCTGAGAGCATCAGCTGACCTCAGACCAGAACAAGCAGACCAAGATCAAACTGACTCAGGTTTGAGAGGTTGACTGTCAAAAACAAAATTTCTGTCCATGCTAGGAAAAATCCAGCTCTCTGAATCATACATGGAGGAGAAAAAGGGAAGTAATTATGAAAGAAATGCATTCTTATGAGAGTTGTCAAGAAGACTCCAGTTCGACAAAAGTTACCTAGGCAACGAGAGATAACAGGCGACAAGTAGAAGACATGGGCACCATGAGTGGAAAGAAGATGAGATATAGAATTTTGAGATGCAAAAATGTCATGCTAAAAAGCATCTTGTAGGGTTGTGTACCTCGAGAGGAAACAAGTCAAAGCTAAAAGCTGAGAGAAGAGTGCGTTTCACTGGCCAAGGAAAGAAAGGAAAATTGAACTGACTGTTGACAACCGCAGAGATTAGCTTAGTGAGGGAGGTCACTGTGGAGTATGTGTACTAGGAACTTGAGATTAGCTCCCCTATCCGAAAGAAAATTCAGGAGAATATGTGTTAGGAAGCTAAGAATAGCTCCCAGTCCATAAGAATTTTAGGGATTCTGGTTGTAAGGTGTGATTAATACCAAGGAGGATTAAGGCATTTGTTTGGACAGGTAAGTATGAGGAAAAAAGAAGGAGCGTTTGGTTGTTGCTGTGTAGTTTTGCTGCTGTCAGAATATGTCATAGATCTAGTTGCAAAGTGAGGTGACTGCATGCAGAGATCTAAAAAAAATTTTAAATGTAATTAATGGCGCACTGCCAAAAAAAAAAGTAGGCAAATGAATCACAAGACAAAAAGGTCTTCTTCAGGCAAGATACAAAACACTCGGGGAACGAAAATTGCTCGTTCATTTTTGTTGTCCTGAATGTTTTGTATCTTGCCTGAAGAGGACCTAAGAGGTCGAAACGTGTCGTGTTTTGTCTTGTGATTCGTTTGTTTACTTTGTTTTGGCGGTTTCGCTATTAATTACATTTAAAAATGCATGTCCTATTTCAGCATGCAGCAAGGCAAGATGTTTTTCTTCATTGGTGTCCTCATGGCCCTTGTGCAAGGTAAAAGGAGATGGTCAGCTCTTTTAATCTCTTGAATAATTAGCTCAAATCGGTGAAATTAGTAGGGATCAAGCAGTGGAATTTTGTTTGTTTGTTGTTGTTGTTGAGGATGGAGCAGGGAGAAAGGAGGAAGGGGTTATGGTTATTAGATACGAGTATGGGAATGACCCGGAGAATAGAATTCTTATATGTCTTCATTTAGCGTCTTCATTGTTGTATTACTTTTTAGCCATATTGTTCAGTATCTTCATTTTGCCGTTATAGTCTGGCTCTTCACTTGGCTGCAACGTTTTATTTTCAGCTAACCTTGATGAGGTTAGCAGCGCCTTTGCTATCAGTGTTTGGTTGTGTCAAAAAAAATGAACATTTTTACATTAATAGGCTTGTGCAGAAAACTTGAAGCTGCTGTAATTACACTCATCATTGAATTTTAAAATGTCACTTAAATGACTGTTGATGATTTTTAATGTTAAGCAATGGACCGTCTCCTGAAGCATTTTGTGTATCTTTATGCCCAAAGTGGGTGTCACCAGCAGTTGTGGGATTTTTGTTTTTGTTTTTGTTTTTGCGTAGACAAGAGCCAGAATGTCAAGAAGAATGGAGGGTATTCAAAGCAATTGACACGTTCTGAGCTGAAGCTAGTTATGACCATACGCTTAAAAAAAAAAAAAAAAAAAAAAAAAGGTTTTCTAAGCTGTAGGAGTGGTGGACAAGATTCTTACAAACTGGAAACTGGGCTGAAAGAGTTAAAGATTGCTGATCTGAAACGTTTCATAGTGGCAGGCTGGCAACCTTTCTCATGTGGTACTGAGGAAGAAAAGGGCAGTGTCTTCAGTTTTGGTCTCTTCAGGCTCAGTGCCATTTGTGTTGCACCATTTAACAAAGGTCGTCGATTATCATCATCAACCTTGACTAAGAAAGTGCGGTCAGAATTGATTTAGTGGAGGCTTGAAGTCTTGAATTTTCATCTGAGAGCAGAGTACCACCACATAAAAGACTGGAATAAAGGACTGACTCATTGCAACCTGACATCGCCTCCTGGGCAGTAAATGATAAATCCTGTCTCACGGCATATAAAGAGAGGGAGCCATCAATGGACCAGAGTGTTGATCCAGGGTTTGACTGTTGTTAGAGGGCAAAGCAGAATCATTATGTAGGCACTGAGAGAAAGGCTTGGGTTGAGGGGGAAAGAGGCGAGGGGAGGGGGGGGTGGGGATGAGAAGAAACTGCAAAGTTGCCCCGATTTTGGTGTCCCTGTCTGAAAGGGTGTGCTGTTTGGGGCTGACTAGTCCAAATTGCTTGGCCAAGGAATAGAATAAGCACCTCGGCTATAAACAGGAGAGATGACCTGAAGTAGCGAATGCCACCAGTCTGAGGACCATTCATCACAAATATCCCAAGCCACCAACAAGCAACATCGGTTACACAGAAAAGTGGAGGCATCAGACTAGTCTAAGGAACAGTAGTGGTGGCATCTTTGATGGGTTGGATTCCAGACAACAATGATCAAAGCTGATGCTGAAGCGGAGATCAGCGTTGTTGGCAGCCAAAGAAGGCGGTGAAGGAACAGTTGGAGCAGAGTACTGCTGGCAGTGGCAGTAAACGTCTGGCACACGAACAGGAGAAATGATGGTCCTAGAGGAAGGGGCAGAAGAAGACGAGCTTAGAGAAGTGAAGGAACAGTAGGAGCAGAGTACTGCTGGCGTGGCAGTAAAGTCTGGCACACGACAGGAGAAATGATGGTCCTAGAGGAAGGGGCAGAAGAAGACGAGCTTAGAGAAGTGAAGGAACAGTAGGAGCAGAGTACTGCGGCAGTAGCAGTAGTCTGGCACACGACAGGAGAAATGTGGTCCTAGAGGAAGGGGCAGAAGAAGACGGCTTAGAGAAGTGTACAGAGAGCAAAATGAAAGGGTATCTGGATCAAGTAAGCTTGTATGGATCATTGTATCTATGTTGCGTAACATTCTAGCTTAGCAAGTAAAAAGTTATTACAAGCAAAGTTTGAGGATTGCCGGGTCGTCCGCACAGATTCAGTGCAATTTTTAAGGGTGTGCCTCCAGATCAAGCTTGGCACCGAGCTGTCTGTGCTGGTCCCTTAGCCATGGGGGAATCTGTCATACACTCTCACTTGATCTTAAGTGCGCATCAGCGGCCGGAAAACTCCTGTCACTCCACACAAACAAAGTTTCATTCTGAACTATAAAGGATTACGATTATAAATAAATATGGGCAACAAACAGGGAGAGAACAGACTCAAGAAAAGAATAGAGTAGCATTCCCTTGTTATGTATAGCCAGAGGTGGCTCCATACATGCTCTGGATTGTAACTTTTTCTTACCCATCTAGACTACTGTGGTCTGGCTGTTTATAACAATGGTGTGTGTATACATGTCTGTGTGATATACATGAGCGCATGTTGGTGAGTGTGTGTTTGTTTTTGTGACGCGTGTGTGTGTGTGTGTGGGGAAGGTATGCCTAACTAAGTAATATGAGAGAGGAGAAAAAGGAATTTTACCTATTAAATCTAATTATTCAATACTTACCAGTCCAAACATGTGCCTGTTTGTACTGGTGTGATTCACCTTTGAAATTTCAGGCATCCACGTTTTCTCCCCCCCCCCCCCCCCCCCCCCCCCCCCCACCCCCCCCCAACAAACAGAAAAGAGGGGAGCTAATCAAGTTGGTAATAATATCCAGGGTGATCTCACTGCAAGTTAGACCCTTACAGACCATTACAGTTTCTGCATTTTACGATGCAACCGTGCAGGGAGACTAGAGGGAAATCCTCATGATAGTATAGGTCAGTCACCCCGAACACATCCGTATTATAGCACCTTTTTTTTTTCAATTTACCTGTCCAACCAAAGGGCAAGATTAAACGAACAGGATGGAATAGGAAGTTGAGGCATGCACCCTCAACCGTTTCAGCTGAGGGAATGTTATTTCATGGCTAACTGTCAAGCAGGAGAGACCCACGGTTTATCAGGGCCCGTGCAGTGGGCTATTAGATAGTGCTGGCATGTATGTTTCCTGTTGCTGACATTCTTTTTGGAAGATTCGCTGAACCATTGTACAGCATCTGTTGGCATTAGAAGTAAAAATACCCGACCGCTGCACTCACAGTTTTACCGTTGAAATGGACTCAAAGAACATCCTAGCTTGGAAGTTGAAAAAGAACAGCCCAACTAAACACTGAAGGCACAGCAATTTCAGTGCAAAAGAGAGATTTTTATATGGATGACTTAAACTGATTAGCTGACAATCAGAATCATTATTCCTTGTATAAGGAAAAGAAACATTCTAGCAGCGCCGCCACACAATACAAGATTTAATCAAAAGCAACATGAAAAGAAACTTTTGGCATATTATTATTCACACCAACCAAGATCATTTACTAGAAATCACGTCCAAACCTGACTTTGTTATTGTTGATGTTTTTTCATTCAAAATAATTTGCAAAATACCACCAAAATTTATACACAAGGTGTCTCGAATTACCAAAATTTAATCTCTAAACTAGATTTTAACAGGTGAAGAAGCTCTGTGGGCGTTAACATAAGAAGTACACTCACTATAAACATGTTATATGGAGTTGATGGACTAATATGAGTCGGCCATAAATACTTTCCGCAGCCCCAAGCCCCATTGAACCGCGATGTCCCACATAATGTGATCTGTGGTATAGAACGAGATCACAAATTTTTACAACACTGATCCAAGCAGTTTCTGGGCCATATTCCGGATCTTCTGGGGGGGGGGGGTGTTGTTTATATAGAACTCTGTTTTATGGAAATATGTGTTGCAAATCTTCTTTGTGAATTTGTTTGTTTGTTTTTACCCCATGTAGATATTTTACTTCACGAAGCTGACGATCCCTGACAAGGCCCGTTTGAGGTCCTGGGCCACCAGCAGTTGTATTTGTCTCGTCTTAGTCTATCATCGGCACCACACCTCCACAAAAACACCACTGCTGTGCCCCTTCCACACAAATAAAGATTTTTAACCAAAATTTTGGGGTATGATTTTTAGGTAGGTGTATTTCACGGATTGTGTGGATGAGTGTTTTTTATGTGTTATTAGATTTTACAGACTTGATAGTCGACTTCAAACACGGTGACGCATGAAATGGCCTTTGTGGTAGGCTGCGGCTAATAGAGCAACATTATCTTTCACCTTCACAAAATTCCTAAACATCACCCTTAACAACGTAGATTTGGTAGGCTTCTCTCACTCAGCTCATGAAACATATCTCGATCCACACGGTTAAGTGTTAATGCAGATGGATCTCCAAGCTGTGATGAGTACAAAGTAATGCCCTTTTGTTTTTGCATCCTCCATGGAAATCCTCAAGTTTAATTTTGTTTGTCAAGAACTCGTAAACACTGGCCAGTACTGTGGGGCCAAGACTCAATTCGATGAAACGCACCAATGCCTTTTTGACTTTGAACCATTTTTCCGGCGTAAGAGGACATATACGGCCCAGTGGCGGAGAGTCAAGGAGCAGGCTAACACCACCGCAAGCTATGTGCAGTAATTCAGCAAGGGGTGAAGAGCGTCGTGCCTAGCCCAGCCCCAGCAGCCCCCGAAAAACTGACTCAGGTTTGAGAGGTGACTGTCACCACAAACAAAAAATTCTCTCTATGCTCGGAACCCACCCGCTCACAGAAGCATTTTACAAGGAGAGAGAACACGGGAAGTAATTATGAAAGACATGTATTCTTATGCGAGTTGTCAGAAGACTCCAGTTCGGAACAAAGTTACCTAGGGCAACGGAGACTAAACAGACGACAATTTGAAGACATGGGCACCATGAGTGCAAAGAAGAAGAGATATAGAATTTTGAGATGCAAAACTGTCATGCTTAAAAAGCATCTTGTAGGGTTGTTTACCCACAGCGGAAACCAAGTCCCGCTAACCGCTAGCGAGAAGAGTGCGTTCCTGGCCAAGAACGCACCGGAAAAATAATGAACAGATGGCACCACGCCGTGAATCGCTTAGGAGGGCGGTCATGTGGAGTATGAGTCCTCGGAAATTGCGATTAGCTCCCCTATCCGACGAAAACTTCAGGAGAAATGTATTAGGAAGCTCAGAATAGCTCCCCAGTCCATAGAATTTTAGTGCTATTGGTTGTAAAGGTGTGATTAATACCAAGGAGGATTAAGGCATTTGATTGGACAGGTAAGTATGAGGGAAAAAGAAAGGGAGAGGTTTGGAGAGCAGTGTAGTTTTGCTTACTGTCAGAATATGTCTAGGATCTAGTTGCAACGTGCGGTGACTGCATGCAGAGATCTAAACAAATTTTAAATGTAAATAATATTAATGGCGCACTTGCCAAATAAAAAAAGTAGACAAGGACTCAAAGACAAAAAGGTTTTCTTCAGGCAAGATACAAAAAACTCGGGGCACGAAAATTGTCGTTCCTATTTGTTGTCCTGACTGTTTGTATCTTGCCCTGAAGAGGCCCTAGAGGTCGAAAGAGTCGTGTTATGTTTGTGATTCGTTTAGTTTTACTTTGTTTTGGCGCGGTGCGCTATTAATTAATTTTTCTAAAAATGCTAGTCCTATTACAGCCAGCAGCCTGCCAGATGTTTTTCTTCATTGGTGTCCTCATGGCCTTGTGCAAGGTAAGGAGATGGTAGATTTTTAATTCTCTTGACTAATTGCTCAAATCGTTGAAATTAGTAGGGATCAAGCAGTGGAATTTTGTGTTGTTTGTTGTTGTTGTGAGGATGGCGCAGGTAAATGGAGGGTTATGATTATTACCTAAACTCTGGAACTGACCCCGAGAAAAGAATTTCTTATCTGTACTTTCCTAATAGCGTCTTAATTGTGTATTGCTTTAAAGCCATTGTGAACATCTTCATTTGGCCGTTTAAGTCTGGCTCTTCACTTGGCTGCACCGTTTATTTCGTAAACCTTGATGGGTTCGCAGCGCCTATGCTACGGGGTGTATGGTTGTGTCAATGAAATATTTTTTAAAGTAATAGCTTGTGCAGAAATCTTGAAGCTGCTGTAATTACGTCATCATTGAATTTTAAAACGTCCTAAAAGACTGTTGCTTTTCAATTTTAAGCAATGGACCAAATCATCCTGAGCATTCTGAAACAGTGAAAAGAATTTTGTGTATCTTTATGCCAAAGTCTGGGTGTCACCAGCAGTTGTGGGATTTTTTTTTGTTTTTGTTTTGCGTAGATGTCACGAGTTTGTCACGAGCCTACGACGTATCGACCACCTAGGGTGGCGGACATATTTATTGTTTATTGTGTTGCTGTTGTCGTGTACCCGTCCCTCTGTGTGGCTGTTGGAGCGGTTGCACCTTGGTAAAGTCAGCTCAACTACGGTTTTTTTTCTCTCTCTTCTCTCTCTAATTCCCCACCGCCGTGCTATTCATCCTGCAAGTTCACTGGGTGGCCGGTTACCTAATCTCGACTTTCTGTCTTCGGCTCTCGCCTGTCTTTTTACTGTCGCACGTGTTCGTTTCTTTTAGATTGAAGTCTTGGGGGGCTAAATCCCACTCTGTGACGCAGCATGGCATGTTGGGCCGCCATTGCTAGAGGAGGTAAGCTCTTCACTCGACGCGGAAGATGTCACTGGGGGCGCCCAGCTCCAGTCCGGTTCTTTACAAGTCATCGAGAGTACAGTCTGTCCTTATCCAACTTCCTGCAGTCGGCTGTTAGGAGAGGGAACATCATTTCTTCTGTTTCCTGCATCTTCGCCTCGGTCCTCTCGACTGGGACGAGGGTTTAGAGAGAGTTAGAGAGAGTCCTTCTGACCCGCCTCTTCGGGTCACCCACGGGTAGTGGTAAGCATCAGTTCGTGGTCTGTTGTTTTGCAATTTGTTGTTGATAGCGGAAGATCTTCGCTATTGCGGCCATTTTTCTTTTGATTACAAAAATTTGTAAGAGAACTCTTGTGTGAGACTTTTCCTTCTGGTTAATTCCATCTTTACTGTCCATTCTAAAATATTTCCACCAAAAAAAAGTAACTGTAATCTGGTGATAGCAGGGTAGTCGGTGGGGGAAGGGAGGAGAACTGGTGATTCAGGGTTGGACTTGCTTGGTCTCGCTCGACCGCCCTGTACATTCGCCGGACTCTTTTATCCTTCGGCCACGTCTGTTGTGTGTGCAAGGAGAACGAGTTTTATGATCACGAGCGTGCGTACGCCATGATTTGTCGTCTCGGATGCGTGGTTGGAGCATTTTGATATTTTGAAATGTGTTTATAAAATTTGACGGTTATGCCATTGAATTCTTATTAGCACATGGTGGTGGCGTTTATTAAGCGATGGTCGCTGTGTTGATTTAATTCCTAAGGTAGGACAACGTTAAGCGTGATGTGAGAGAAGGTGAAGATAAATCATATTTGTTTTATAACCTGTTGATATAATGCAGTTTATACCGGCATCGTGTCGAGAAGACTTGAATCAATGGGTATTATTGTAGTGCGTTGAATACACTTCCCCTCGCCCATCATTGCGAGTGGCTAAAGACTTGACGCAATGGTCAGACGGTACTGCGGCAGGGTCCAGTACCTTCTTCCTTCCTCCTACCTTCTTCTTTTCCTCCTCTCCGACTCTCCTCCAGCAACGTCCCTCCCCCCCTCCGGGGGCTTCACCTGGGGCACGAATGGATGGTGCCACGTGTGGGTCGAGCCCCGTTCTGGAAGAGACACGGGACGGAAGGTGCCACGCGCATGATTCGAAGGCCACGCCTTGGTCGGGACCGTGGACTGCTAGGGGAGCCCGCCCGTCTCGACTGGCCGCGCCTGGACACGTCCAGGACTTTCCCAGTAACAGCTACGACCCCACCCCCCCCCCCCCCCCCCCCCCGGGCAACGACTACCACTGCCCGCTTGGGAGTCGAAGGGGTGTCGGCTTTGGGCGACTCCCGTGCGAGTGGAAGAGAACCAGCCGGGCCTGGAGAGCACCTAGTGGGACGGGTGCTCCTGCGGATTGACAGGGGGCAGGGATGTGGGTAAGGGGTGGACGCACTATTGTAGAGCGCCCTGTATAGAAACAGGGCAATCTACCTTTATAATTGTTTCTATGTCATATGTGTGGAAAGCAGTAATTGTGATCGTGTACGTCGTTATGGCGAAATATTTATTTATAATCGTGCATGTTGTGGGTTGTGGGGTGCTTGTCGTGATTGTGCATGTGGTGTGCGTTGGACCAGTGCTTGATCATGATTGATGCCTGTTGTTGCGTTGGAGTGCTAGATCATTGATTGAGCATGTTGAGTGCGTTGGAGTGCGTAAAAGAGCTCGTGCAGGGTGCGTGTGTTGAATGTTTATTTTGCTGGTCGTGACTAAATGGGGTGTTGTATCGTCAACTCTTTATGGTGTGGGATTCTGGGCGGGGCGTGTGAGTGTACAGTCACTCCCTTCACTCTCACTAGGACGATCCTGTCAGGGCAGCACCTCCCGGGATCGGTCGTGACAATTGTGGGAGGCTCGTCCGGGATGTGAAGGGCTCTGGCTGGTTCTCTCTCGTTTCGCAGAGTAACCATGTTTGTTTTGTTGTTTTGGATATGTTTAGTCAGTTTGTCGTGTTTGTCTTGGGTGGTTGGCCGGGGTGACTCTAGAGTGTGAAGGGAGTCTTTTTGGTGGCCCTCTGAGGGGAAACATCCGGCGTGACTCGGGGGTCGAGGTGGAGTAGGACAGGAGGAGTCGAAGCCGTTCCAGACCCTCTCCGCCGGGTACCTCACGCTCTCGGCCCCGTAAGTCTTTGCCCTTCTGTTGCCGCTCAGTCCTTCCATTCCTGTGTTGTATGTAGCCAGTTCTTGTTTTTTTTTTTTTTCTCTTACCAGGTTGTTGAGTCACAGGGGGTAGTATCGGACGTAGTAGTTTTATTTTTTTCTCTCTCGGCTCCCGTCTGCTAGGTTTTTGCTTTGTTTTTTTTTTCGGCCAGACCCCACCGCACTTTTTGGCTCATTGTAGAGCGCGGGTTTTGCCAGAGTGGGGGCAGCCGCACATAGTTTTTGTTTTGTTTTTTTTTCGGGTGCGCCCACCGCACGTTGCTCGTTGCAGTAGAAGGCGGTGTCGCCAAGAGTGGGAGCAGCCGGAACTTGTCCGCACACACGCCCCACCACCCCCTACACACATATACAACACGCCCCTAAAAATAATAGATTTTTTTAGCTCGTGGATTGTCTTTCCCCTGTCATTTGCCCCGTAGGATCTTGTTGTCTGCGCGTCCGGCGAGGGTGGTGTGGCGACGCGTGCGTCTCGAGCAGAACAAGGGTATTCAAAAGTTATGTAGTCCCTACTAATGTACCAGTACTTCGCCTCCGGTAACTTCTACTAATCCCGTTGGCTGTCGCAGGTAGTTCCAGTGAGTACTGATTACTTCCTCTTCGTGGGGGGTCTCCTGTTGAGACCCGACTGGCACCTTCCGCTCCGGAAGCGTCAGAGTAAAGGAAGCAACTGGGGGCTTCTGATGAGTCGACAGAGCCCGAAACTTCTCCTCTCCAGGATTCCCCTCGTAAGGGGCCAATGCCCCAGAAGACTTTCCTTCTGGCGGACAGTCGAGGAGACCCAAGGTACGGGTCAGACGGGTCCTCCTCCGTTGTCGGGAGTGGTGAAACCCCGCCCAGGACAAGTTCTGTCCTAATGTTTCTGGAGCGGCAGCGTTGGGAAGGGCGATTCTTGCCCAGCGAAGTGGAAGCGTTGGCTAGGATATAGGCTTGCGCAGAGAGGAGACTGACAGCCAGGAGATTCTGCATAGGGAAGAGGGTAAGTGCGTAGGGAAGAGGCTGCCCGAAGGAGGCCCTTGGTAAGGAAGAAGCTGCCCGACAGGCGGCCTTCCCGTAAGAAGAAGCTGCCAGACAGGAGGCTCTCTGTACGGCAAGCGGTTGCTCCGCGTCGGGCGCGCGGCGCCTCCGTAGGGAAGCACTAGTCAGGATGGCGGCTTGCGTAGGGAGGCGATGGAACAACTTCTTTCGCGGCCTCCCGTTCTTGTAAACACCAGGGAGGTTACTCCCAGGCAGATGATAGAGTTAGCGTCCCCCGAATATACCAGCATTCGAGATCCGCCCTCGTGAGGCATTGACATGTTCTTAGAGCATATTGAACGGTAGCTTGTCCAACAATTGTCAGAGGAACAAGGCAATGCACCTCTTTTCTGGGATAATCGGGTGCTGCAAGGGAGTGTGTGCTCACTCAATGAAGGTGGTCATATGCAGACCATGCAGTTGGCTCGCGTAAGCGTTTCCACCTTACCAGAGACCTACAGGAGGAAGTTTATGGTCATGAAGAAGAATAATGAGAGACCTTTGTCCGGTTGGTGATAGGCTGCGCAAGGACGCTAGTGGTACTGGCGTCAGTTAGCTCAGTTGGAGCTGGAGGATCTGATCCTCATTGAACAGCTCACAAACCTGTTGTCCCAGAAAATTGCGGATCCGGATAGGCGAGACAGCACCTCGGATTTCGCGGCTGCGAATCACACAGTGAGGTGTTTGCTGAAGCTCCCGGGCTTATGGCATCGCCAGATTCCCGGAGAGGAAGCCTCCCCAGCGATTTAGTAGAATCAAGGTGCGACACATGCTAGTGGGAGTGAACAAGGCAGGCAGTCATCGGGGATTTCAGCACCCGGTTTTGTTTTCTTTGTGGTGTCCTGGCCACATCCGGACACGATTGCCTTGGCCGCTGTTAGTCATTGGGGCTAGTCCTCTCAGCATCCTTCGCGCCTCCGGCTAACGTGCGAGTTCTTGTCCAGATTAGAGGTCAGAGTGCCCAGGGTATCTCTTGTGTTGGTTCCTCCTTGGTGAACCAAAAGGGATTCGGGAAGCATCAATGATCTATGTGGATTACGGATTTGGTATCCCCGGAGGGCCCCGGCGGGGGGCTAGTTAGATGTGTGCGGGTTGGAGCTGGTTTTACTCCACCCGTCCTTCTGTACTCCGGTTCTATTCTCACCCCCTATTCTGTGGCGACGTAGTATGGGCTACGCGGGTGGAGCGACCTCTGATATTCCCTTATCATAGGAATATAACAATTTCGCAGACGGGACGCAGTCAGTCCGAGGTCTACGGATTTGCCCGTAAGGCGAGTGTGGGAGGTCACCCACACGCGCCAAAGCTACGACGCAGGACAGGAATTGCGTCCCGTTCTTCAGCCGCTCTCTAACGAGGTTCGGGAAAGGCCGATCCTGCTAGCATTATCCTCTTCAGGCCAGGGACTTGATGTCCAACGCCTACGACAACTTGTGATCGCCCGCTCACGGCCCCACACCCAAGGGGCTTCAAGCCCAAAAGGGGATCCCTTAGGGTTTCCACCGGGAAAAACGGGGGCCAAAACAGCTGTGTTCCCCAAAGCCTGAAAGTCTGTCCCCCGGGCGGGCCCACGATTCCCCCATCGGGGGTCAAGGCTCCAAACGGACCTCGACAGTTAGGCAGATTTCTTCGGGCCAGGGATGAACTCACGGGTTAGGCAATACTGCCGCAGTTGCGATACCTTTCCAACGACAACCCCCAAAGGGGCCTTGAGGCGTGTTCCCCGGGGATCATGCCACTGGTTGGGAACCATTCAGCAAGGGGGGGTCACCTGGTAGACCCTTTAATCCCCACCCGGGTCGCGTCACCGCACACTTCGTAGGAAAATCTGCGAGTCGATACCCAAGGCGCCCGCTTAGACTACGTGCCCCCTTTTGCTGAATCCTCGGGCAGACCCCTCCGGGGGTTGCGACCTTCGTGTCGGAGGGTTTGGGGTCCAGTGATCCCTTAGCTTTGTGGGGGGGGCATCAAAATTTTGGAGATGGGCTGTTTTTTCACACTGCTCTGGGCCTGGAGTGCAGATGCTTTTGGGCCCTAAGCGTAACGTGGTAAGGAGTGGCCCCGGGTAGGCTTCCCATGCAGATGGGCTAAGGGGGAGGACCTGCTAACAGTAACCCCCTTCTCCTTTCTTTTTTTTCTGCCCCCCTTTTTTGGGCCCTTTTCTATCTTCTCCCCTTCAAGTTTTCTTTCCACACCCTTTCCCTTTTGGGTCTCCTTAAGACCCCGCGTTTGCCGTCGGTGGGCACCTTGTCGGAGGGGAATGAATCCTGGTGATTGAGAAGCAAGCGCTCTCAACACATCATTTTGGCTGGGACCTCTCCAGACAGGGAGACACTTTGCCCGGGTGTACTAATCGCCCCCCTTTTTGGGTTGGGTCAAGAGGGGCAGTTCCCCACGGCCAAGTAAACCCCTGCGGGCTCAGCCCCCGTTCCCGGGATTTGAGCATAAACGGGGGGATAGGTTGGTTGCTTCGCTTGTCGATGCTCTCCCAAACCGGGAAAGGGGGAAAGAATTGGTTTCTTGGGCCCGGGCCCTTAGTTGCCCCAAAGGTGGGTGGGTAAGGGAGAAAAAAATCACAAAAACTAAAAAATGATTTCATTAAAAAACAAAACCCCCCCCCAAAAGGAAAGAAGGCTATCCCCTATTTTCGGGGAATTAAAACAGACAGTGATTCGACTGAGGAAAGACAGGGACGGGTTTCGGGCTTCCTGCTCGGGGTGGAAGGGACAGAGCGGGAAAGACCCCCTTCGCTCTGACCCTTTTTGCGTCCAAAAGGGCTTTCAGGTATAGGGGTAAACCCTAGGTCCATAAAACGGTTGAGAATGGTTCTTTTCTTCTTCAATGTCGATCCAGAAGAAATCCAACAGCGCAGAAGGCAAAAAAGCTTGGGGTGGGGAGACAGGGACTCCCCATAAAAATTTAAATTTCATCCAAAGGTGTGTTTAATGCAAATTTGGGCGGTGTTTAAAGGGGGGAAATAAAAAGGGGAGCTGGCGTCCCAGGTGTGACGAGGGGCCGGGGTGACGAAAAAAAGGGTTTTCAGAGAGAGGGCCACCAACACCCTCTTTCTGACCTTCTGCAACCCTGTTGCTCGGCATAAAGGGTTTGGGTTACCTAAATGTTCATTTCACATATGGCCTCCCTTTTGAGGGCTTCGGGTCCCAGAAGTTGGGCCATGCAGGGCCCCGCTGTTCGGGGCAAGAGGTTGGGGTTTTGCTGAAAGGGAAACCATGAGGGCCGTGTAAAAATCCGCACTTGTCAAACTGCGGTGGCGCCCACCCTCCTCTTCAAAAAACTGCCTCTTTGGATTCAGAATCCGAAATTCAAAGACTAAAGACTAAAAAGAAAATTTCCTTTTTTGAAGCCCGCAACCATTTGGGCAGTCATCGCCGACAGCTTCTTCGTAGCTTCGGCCGAAAAAAATTCCTACATTTAAACTCGTCATCGCTGCAACTGATAATTTTACTTTTCGAAAACTTTGCAAGTCAGTCTGTCATTCTGGGGGTAGCAACCCACCACCTACCAACCAAAGTGACGCCCCTGGGGGCAAAAAATCCGCCACCCCTCAACGCCCAGCATCAAAACATCTGCTGGGGGCAGATTAAAAAACCAGCCCCCAAACCTGAACTCCTTTTCCAGTGCCCGTGGGGGCAAGGGAGTTCCCCCCAGGGGAGATGGGGGAAAAAGGGAAAAAACCCTCCACCCTCCAAATCCAACCCTCCACCATCCCAAACCCGGGCCTTTTGTCACCGCGGCAAGTCTGCCACAGTCCAAAACCAACACATCCATTAAAATAAAAAAAAAATTCTCCCAGGACCAGACTTTGAGGAGAGATGACCGATCCCTCCTTTTTCGCCTCTGCACCATGGATATACCTACTCCTTGAATTTTCGTGGTTTAAAATTCCAATTTTGAGGACTGCACTTCTTTCAGTCAAAAACCTTCCGTCGTGGCTTTTCAAAAACCAAATTAAAAGCCAAAGGGACCTTTACTCTTTCTGGCTTTTATTTTTTAAAAACCTGCACCCCCTCCACGGGGGACTGTGGGGCGGTTTTTGCCTTCTCAACAAAAACTTTGTTTATACCTTCGCCTTCCCCCCCCTAAAAGCTGTTGCGCAGAGTCACTCCCAAAAGACGTGACAATCTGTTCTCTTTTTTTACCCCTTCTGTCCCGGTTTGCGTCAGGACCTTGCAGTCTGAAGAAAACTTCCTCGACCTTTTTTGCTGTTGGGTGATTTTAACGGTCAAATCCTCTTTGGGGGGTCTGTAGTCACCAAAGGGGTCTGCTAATCAGGATGCCTTTTCGGTTTGGGGGATTTGGTTGTCTAACACGGATCCAACTTACCTCCACTCTCCCAGGTTCACTTTCGGTTTAAAAATTTCGTTTGTCCCTCCTGGCCCGGACTATGAGGGGTCTGTCCATGACGATCTGCACGGAATGACCTTTCCCTGTCCTTCTACAAACCGTAATAATGAAACCCGTTTCTCAACATCAAATTTCAAGAAAGCAAACTGGGGGTCTATTTTACAACCACTATTCAAAGAATTCCCCGACACGACTTTCTTCAAGCCGGGACCCACTGAACACGACTAAAACTGTGATAAGTGTGCTAAAGCTTGTATTCCATGTCTTTTCCCTAAACTACAAAACCAAAAACCCCTGGTTGATTTTGACGCCAACAAATTTCCAAATTCGAAAACGGGCCCCCCGTCAGGGATACCAAAGACCTTCGGTCCCCAAAGCTCGACCCACAAAAACTCCGTCAAATTAACACACTTTTTTAAAACAGTAAACGTCGTTCCCGGGGAAGCTTCTGCTCCAGCTGCATCAAAAAATCTAAGAAAAAAATGTGGGAAAATCATTAAGAAAATCAAAAAGGGAAAAACACCTGTCCCCCTGTAACCCTCAAGTTTTCAGATTCTTTAATAACAGAGAAAAAACAGTTCTAATCTGCTTGCTTCAAACCCTTAAAAAATTTCCCCCCCTTCTAATAAATCGTCACTTTTTCAAACACAAAACCTAAAAGAAAAATCTCCCCGCACTTTTCATCCCACAACATGGGAAAACTCAATCTTCCTTTTTCATTAAACGGGTGAAACCCGCCTTAAACCCCTTGCAGCGATTCCTTCCAGGATAGATGACATACATTAACAACTATTGAAACTCTTCCCCAAGAAGTCTGAACACCTGTTACAGGAACAACCACGTGTGGGGCTACAGTTGCTTTTTCCCCCCTCTTTGGGGGACAGCCCCCATTTTTCCCTCCCCAAACCGGAAAAGATCTTTTTTAACCACAACTACCGCCAATAGCTTTACCAGTGGTCTGTAAACTGATGAGAAAAGGGCAATGCGGCCTGTGGGGAAAATCAAACCGATGGGCCTTTTTTGGGGAAAGAACAGTGGGTTTTCCCCAAACATCGTAGTACATTACCTTTGATTCGCTGGAATCACACTTTGGAACGCTTTTTTAAAAAAAGAAGCATGCATTGGCAATTTTCTTTTACTTTTAGAAGGGTACGTCCACCTAAGTCGGGAACTCAGCTCCACGATCTGGGTTTTTTGAGTCATCTTCCCTTTTTTATTCAAAATTTTTGGCAGAACGACAGTTTCAGGGCCGGGGTTGGCCCACCCTCTGAGTCCACAGGCAGGATTTGGGGGTTCCCCAGGGGGGCATACTCTCCCGCCCTCTTTTGTATTTAAAACAAAAACATTTTGAAAACATTCACAGGGGGCAGACTGCCATTGTTTGTGGATGATTTTTTTCTGTCACCAACGGGAAACCTGACCCGATGTCCCCCGCAGGGTCCAGCTTTGCGAATAAAACCAGAGGGGGGAGAAAACGGTTTCACCTTTTTTTCTACAAAAACCCAAAATATCACTTCCCTAACTTCCGTCATTTTTTCCAATCCGGAACTTCAAATAGGGGAAAACTCCCCTTCCGCTGTTAAAGAGGCCAAATTTCTGGGTCATTTTTTACCAAAAAATTAACTTCTCAGCCATATTTTAAAAACCCCAAAACGCTTCCAAAAGGGACCAAAATTCTGCGGGCAGCACAACCCCACGGGGCGCTGATAAAAAACTTTTACCCCTACAGAGCCCCGGCCGTTTCAAAAAATGGACTACGGTTTGCTGTTACGGCCCGCAAAAACTCTACCTCAAACTCTTGGGCCCATCCACCATCAAGGGCTTTTGTCTCTTCTTGACGTTCCGCACCACCCCTGGTACCCGTACGCAGAGGCGGGGAACCTTCACTTCCCCTCGCACTGAAACTGCTTTGAATTATTATTTCCACGTTCTCAGAACCACAAAACCTGCCTATGCTTGTTTTTTTACCCTCCGCCAAAGTAATTTTTAAAATACCCAAATGTATTCCCCGTTGGGGTTTGTTCAGCCCACGGCGAATCAGGGATAACCGGGGGGGATTTCCACTTTTCCAATTTCCGGACAACCTCCCCTGGGCCTTTTTTACACCCAAATTCGTTTTTACTCGCAGCTTTCCGTAAGGAGTCTACCAGCCTCTGGCGACAAGGCTTTTTATGCCGAGCTCTTTTTTCCCAAAATTTCCCCTCCTAACAAAAAATTTTCACGACGGTTCCCAATCCCGAGGAGGGGCCTGGCAGCCACGCCCGGGGCTCCTTCTCAATATTGTTGGAACATAACATTTAATGCTTCTGCTATTCTGCTGAACTACTGCTCTAGTACCTTTGAAGATAATCTCCCATTCCTTCGAGGAGGGACTTTCTGGTTCTGTGGGATTCGCTGTCAGCTTGGAGGCCATAGCTGGCCGCAATCTTCAGCATCCAGAACTTTTATTTTTTTTTGAACTTTTTAGCAAGTTAAAGGGCGGACGGTTACAACATTACTCTTGTTTGGGGTTCCGGCCATGTTGGCATCGGGGGGAACGAAATGGTTGATCGTTAGCCAAGAACGCCACAAGAGAGAAACTGTCCAACATATATCCCCTGCTCAATGTGAAACCCAAAATTAACGATTATGTGAGAGACCTCTGGCGGGAGGATGGAACACACAGACGAATAACAAACTCTTTCGGGATCCGTCCAAAACCTTAAAGACTTCCTCCCATCTACGTCGGGTGGTCGTAAAGAGGAAACGGTTCTGTGCCGGCTGCACACCGGCCTTCGTATTTTAAAACCCATTCTTACCTTTAAAGAGTGAAGAAGCTCCTTGGTGCATTCCATGTCATGCACCACTCACAATGAAACATGTTTTTTTTAAAGAGTGTTGGGATTTGCAACGATGTGAGACACAAACATTTTACAGCGGAGTCCATGAAGATCCTTTTCAGGATGCCCCCGCCTGACGTGATCCTGGGTTTTTGAGAGAAATTAACATTTTCATCTGATTTGAGATTTTACGGAAGAAGGATTTTTAACAAGTTTTCGGGTTCGTTTGTAACAAATGTCATTTAACAGATGTGTGAAAGTTTTTTTTTTTTTTTTTTTTTTTTAAAATGACTGGTAAAGTTGATTTTAACGTGGACAGCCCTGATGTGGCCCCCCTGCGGTCGCTGGGCTTTAAGCAACTTTAAATTTATCTTATCTCAGGCAGATTTGGACGCGCACTGGCGGCCCAAGAAGAAGTACGGCCGGAAGTTTGTACTGGAGAGCGATCACATCCTCTCCAGTGCTTGGACCGGATCCGGCTAGTCAGTCATCGACCATGAGTTAGCAGTGGAACTGCAGAGTCATGCGTTCACTTTCCGTCATATCAAGGGTTCCTGTAATACGGATGCGGACTATCTTACCGAGCTCCGTAGTTAGCATATTGGAAAATCAGTCAGAGGGACAACCCCCTCAACCAGGGTTATATCCCCTTTTTGGTCTCTGTATCAGGTGTATGACAGTTGTCACTTCAGTGAGGTTAACGGTATGAATCACCAATGGTTCGTATTGTTACTTTCATGGTTTTGGGAAAGGGTTTTCTTATTGTTTTGATAAATGTAGTATTTTGTATTTCCCCGTGTGATTCTATCGTGGAATGTTTGTAAATTGGTTCATCGTACTCTGTCGATCACAGAGAGTTTTGGGTTCGGTCCCATTGTTGTGGGGTTGCACATGCGACGAGGTTCAAAGGAGCACTGATCTCAGAGAAACAGAGCTTTAGAAGGGGGTTTGTCACGAGTTTGTCACGAGGCCTACGACGTTCGACCCACCTAGGGGGCGGAACTTTCTATTTGTTTTTTGGGCGTTGCTGTGGTCGTGTAAACCCCCCTTATGTGGCTTGTGGGCGGGTTTCACCTGGTAAAGTTCAGCTCAACTTCGGTTTGCTTTCTCCCCTCTCTCTCTCTCAATTCCCACCGCCCCGTGCTATTCATCCGCAAGTTCACAGGGTGGCCCGTACCTTTCTCCGAACTTTCTGTCTATCGGCCTACGCCTGTCTTTTTACCTGTCGCACGTGCTTCGTTTCTTTTAGTTTGAAGTATGCTCACTCTGTGACGCAGCATGGCATGTTGGCCGCCATGCTGAGGAGGTTAGCTCTTTCACTCGAGCGGAAGATGTCTCTGGGGCGCCTGCTCCAGTCCCGGTTCTTTACCAAGTCATCGAGAGTACAGTCTGTACTTTCAATTCCGCAGTCGGCCTGTAGGAGAGGGACATCATTTCTTCTGTTTCCGCATCTTCGCCTCTGTCCTCTCGACTGGACAGAGGGTAGAGAGAGTCCTTTGACCCGCCTCTTCGGGGTCACCCACGGGTAGCTGGTAAGCATCAGTTTCGTGGTCTGTTTGTTTTGATTTGTTGTTGTTAGCCGGCTTAGTCCTTCGCTTTTGCGCAATTTCTTTTGTTTTCGAAATTGTAAGAGAAATATTGTGTGAGACCTTTTTCTGGTTAATTCCATCTTTAACCTGGCCATTCTAAATTATTCCAAAATTCTTTCTCCTGTTTATGTATCTGGTGATGCGGAGTCGGTGGGGAAGGGAGAGAACCTGGTGATTCAGGTTTGGAACTTGCTTGGTCTCGCTCGTCCGCCCCTGTCACATTCGCCGACTTTTATTCCTTCGGCCACCGTCTGTTTGTGTGTGCAAGGAGAACGAGTTTTATGTTCACGAGCGTGCGTACGCATGATTGTCGTTCGGATGTGTGGTTTGGAGATTTGTGTTATTTTGAAATGTGTTTATAAAATGTGACGGTTTATGCCATTGAAATATTATATTGCAAATGTGGTGGCAGTTATTAAGCGATGGTCGCTGTGTTGATTTATTTCCTAAGGAAGAAAACGTATAAGCGTGAGTGAGAGAAGGGTGAAGATAATTCATATTTGTTTTATAACCTGTTGATTAATGCAGTCTTTTACCTGCATCGTGTGAGAAGACTTGATTCAATGGGTTTATTGTGTGCGTTGAATACACTTCCCCTCGCCCATCATGCGAGTGGCTAAGACTTGACAGCAATGGTCAGACGGTACTGACGGCAGGGTTCCAGTACCCTTCTTCCTTCCTCCTTCCTTCTTCTTTTCCTCCTCTCCGACTCTCCTCCCAGCTACGTCCTCCCCCCCTCCCGGGGGCTTTCACCTGGAGCACGAACTGGATGGTGCCACGTGCTGGTCGAGGGCCACGTTCTGGCTGAGACCACGGACGAGATGGTGCCACGCGCTGGTCGAGGCCACGCCTTGGTCGGGAGCCGTGGACTGCTAGGGGAGCCCGCCGTCTCGACTGGCCGGCCTGGACCCCTGTCCAGGACCTCCAGTAACAGCTACGTCCCCCCCCCCCCCCCCCCCCCCCCCCCCCCGGGACAAACGCTCTTCACTGCCCGCTTGGGAGTCGAGGGTGTCGGCTTTGGCGACTCCCCTGCGAGAACCAGCCCGGCTCGGAGCACCTAGTGCGACAGGGTGCTCCCTGCGGACTGACAGGGGCAGGATGGGACGCACTCCAGTGTGAGAAAGGATTGATACTGGAAATATTCCTTATAATTGTGTATATGTCATATGTGCTGGAATGCTGTAATTGTGATCGTGTACGTCGATATGGCGAAATATTATTTATAATCGTGCATGTTGTGGTGTGGGAGTGCTTGATCGTGATTGTGCATGTTGTGTGCGTTGGAGTGCTTGATCGTGATTGTGCATGTTGTGTGCGTTGGAGTGCTTGATCGTGATTGTGCATGTTGTGTGCGTTGGAGTGCTTTATTGTGATCGTGCATGGTGCGTGTGTTGGAATGTTTATTTTGCTGGTGTGAATAAATGGGGTGTTGTATCGTAATCTTATTGTGTGGTCTCTTGCGGGGCGTGTGAGGTCAGTCACTCCCTTCACTCTCACCTAGACCGATCCTGTCAGGGCAGACCTCCAGGGGTCGGTCGTGACAGTAGACAAGAGCCAGAATGTCAAGTAGAATGGGAGGGTATTCAAAGCAATTGACATGTTCTGAGCTGAAGCTAGTTATGACCAGACGCTCTAAAAAAAAACACAAAAAAAACACACCAGTTTTTTCTAAGCTGCAGGAGTAATGGATAAGATTCTTACAAACTGGGAAACTGGGCTGAAAGAGTTAAAGATTGCTGATCTGAAACGTTTCATAGTGGCAGGCTGGCAAAACCTTTCTCATGTAGTTTCTGAGGAAAGAAAAGGGCAGTGTCTTCAGTTTTGGTCTCTTCAGGCTCAGCGCCATTTGTGTTGCACCATTTAACAAAGATCTTCCGATTATCATCATCACCTTGACTAAGAAAGTGCGGTCAGAATTGATTTAGTGGAGGCTTGAAGTCTTGAATCTTCATCTGAGAGCAGAGTACCACCACATAAAAGACTGGAATAAAGGACTGACTCATTGCAACCTAACATCACCTCCTGGGCAGTAAATGAATAAAATCCTGTCTCACAGGCATATAAAAAGAGGGAGCCATCAATGGACCAAAGTGTTGATCCAAGGTTTGACCGTTGTTAGAGGGCAAAGCAGAATCATTATGTAGGCACTGAGAGAAAGGCTTGGGTTGAGGGGGAAGAGGCGAGGGGAGGGGGGTGGGGATGAGAAGAAACTGCAAAGTTGCCCCGATTTTGGTGTCCCTGTCTGAAAGGGTGTGCTGTTTGGGGGGCTGACTAGTCCAAATTGCTTGGCCAAGGAATAGAATAAGCACCTCGGCTATAAACAGGAGAGAAGACCTGAAGTAGCGAATGCCACCAGTCTGAGGACCATTCATCACAAATATCCCAAGCCACCAACAAGCAACATCGGTTACACAGAAAAGTGGAGGCATCAGACTAGTCTAAGGAACAGTAGTGGTGGCATCTTTGACGGGTTGGATTCCAGACAACAATGATCAAAGCTGATGCTGAAGCGGAGATCAGCGTTATTGGCAGCCAAAGAAGGCGGTGAAGGAACAGTAGGAGCAGAGTACTGCTGGCAGTGGCAGTAAACGTCTGGCACATGAACAGGAGAAATGATGGTCCTAGAGGAAGGGGCAGAAGAAGACGAGCTTAGAGAAGTGAAGGAACAGTTGGAGCAGAGTACTGCTGGCAGTAGCAGTAAACGTCTGGCACACGAACAGGAGAAATGATGGTCCTAGAGGAAGGGGCAGAAGAAGATGAGCTTAGAGAAGTGGTACCCATGATGCAGCAAAATGAAAGGGTATCCAGTCTTTGCTGAGGAAAAGTAGTAGTCTGGGTACCGTGTTCACTGAAGGGAGTATCGCTCATGGAAGATCACTCTTCTTCTTCTTCTTCCTCGTTCGCCATCCCATTAGATGAGCAGCCCGGTGTCCTCGATGAAGGCTGCCGTCCGTCGCAGCTCCTCCAGGGTGCCGTACAGCTTGGCTTTCACTGCTGTCGGTGTTGGCCAGTACTTTCTCCTGGATGCTGCATACGTCGTACAGACTTGAAGGATGTGGTCAGTTGTCATTGGTCCCTCACCACAAGGGCACTCTCCACTCTGTCCAATGCCAAATTTTGTGTGCATGTGATGGAGCAGGCGATTGTGTCCAGTCCTCAGGCGGAGGATCTTGACCTGTTCCCGTCGTCCCAGCAAATGGTATGTGTCTTCTGGGTTGTATTTGGGATGCAGGAGGCGCCATTTTATTCCTTGTTGTGCCTTGATGATTGTCCTAATTTCATCGTATGACACCAGGTTGTTGGCCTGCTCCTTCTGTGCACCGTCTTTTGCCAGAATGTCCGCTTTTTCATTGCCTCTGATGCCACAGTGTGCTGGTACCCATTGTATCACCACTTTCTCCACTCTGGCACTCAGGGCAACAAGGGCTGAAGTGAGATGGTTCTGTTCTTTGCAGCGGGAGTTCTTGAGGGCTTGAGCACGGAGAGAGCATCAGAGAAGACCACCACCTGCCCCGTTGTTCTTTTGGAGTTCTGCAAGACTGTTGTGGCTGCCTCACAGAGGGCTTCTCGCTCAGCTCGGAAGTTGGTGGAGTACTTTCCTGTTGGAATTGCAATTTCTTCATCTCCGTCTTTGTATCGGAGGAAGATTCCAGCTCCACCATCCCTCGTTGCCTCTGTGGCGGAGCCATCTGTGAAGACATGGGTCCAGTCTTCCTGGGGATACTGGTTGCAGATGTACTCCATGGCCAGAGCCTTCCTTTGGGTGTCTGACTGTATTCCTCTCTTCTCCACTCCGGGAATGCTGGTGACGACTGTTGGGAACACCTGCCTCTTCCAAGATGGGTGGGTGACATTTGCCGGGATAGGCTTTGCTTCATGTTCCATCAAGACTGGAGTTTGTCTTTCAAGGCGTCTTGACTGGTGGATGAAGCTGCCTCTTTTCAACCGGCTCTTGGTGGGTCTGCTCATTCTGTTGTTTCATTGGATGGTTTTCAAGGCGTTTGAATTTTGCTGCTTGGATGAGGATCTTTGTGTCCCTTCTGTCCTCCAATGACTGTAGCCCAGTGGTCTCTTCCATCTTCAGGATTGGGGTGGATCTCATGGCGCCAGTTATGACACGCTGACTTGGTTCTGTATCTTATTGAGATGGTCGAGGTTAGACTTTGCAGCTGATGCCCATGCTGACGTCCCGTACTCAACTACAGGTCGGACTCTCCTGTATAGAGTCTCTTCAGGATACGTTCGTCAGCACCCCAGTCCGTCCCCGCAAGTTTCCTCATGATCGCCAGTCTCAACTTGGCCTTGCTACAGCATCTGGTGATCTGCTGTTTCCAAGTGAGCCTGCGGTCAAAGGTCACTCCCAGTGGTGTAGGTGTGGGTTCCTCTGCAAGCCTTTGGTTGTTCAGTGTCAGCTTCGCCTCTTGCTTCTTGCTGGATAGGCTGAAGACTGTGTAGGTTGTTTTGCTGGAGTTGACAGAGACAAGCCATTCCTTGGTCCAGTCGCTGATCTTGTTGAGCGCAGTCTGGAGGCGTACCTGTGCTGTGGTGGTGTACTCTTCAGAGCACCAAAGCACCAGATCATCTGCGTAGATCGCTCCTCTGACCCCTTTTGGCAGTTCTCTGACGATGTCATCTATGAAGATGAGGAACAGCGTTGGCGAAAGGACTCCTCCTTGTGGTACTCCCTGTCTCAGCACCTTCTTCTTGCTCTTTTGGCCCTGAATCTTTACTCGGGCTTGGCGGTTGTGTAGGTACTGGCTGATCCAGGTGTACATCCTCCCAGACACACCACATCGCCGTAGTTTGAGCCTAAGTCCGTCCTTCCAGACTTTGTCGAACGCCTTTTCCATGTCAATCCAGACAGCAAGCGTGTTCTTCTTTTCTTGGAAAGCGTCCTCAATGCTTTGCGTGATGAATGTGATCTGGTCTTCTGTTGATCTGTGTTGGCGGAAGCCTGCCTGTTCAGGGCTCAGCAGCTGATGCTCCTCAAGGTGCCAGACAAGCCTTGTGTTGACAAGTCTCTCCATCAGCTTTCCTAAGCAGCTTGTAAGGCTGATGGGTCTGTAGCTGTCAGCCTTCGACTTGTCCTTTCCCTTTTTGTAAATGGGGATCATGTCTGCTTCCCTCCAACACTGTGGTACTGATCCTGTCTTCCAGCTGGAGTTAAAGATTTTTAGAAGGACTGCCTTGCTCTTCATCCCAAGATGCAGAATCATTTCATTTGTGATTCCGTCTGGTCCAGGTGACTTCTTCAGACGGAGGCTCTGCAACGCTTCCTCCAGCTCTTTCTCTGTGAAAGCTGTGATCATGACTTCCTCTAGGGGTCTTCCTCATGAAGTTCACCTTGGGCCCTGTGCACTGCAGCTCTATGTTCAGGAGGGACTTTCAGATTGCTGATGTTTTCATAGACGTCTATGAAGTGGTCTGCTGCTTTCTTTCCAGAGAGATCATTTCCATTCTCTTGTATTGTTATAGTGGTGTGCCTTGTTGTTTCATTACAGAGGGTTCTAGCCAGTTTCCACAGCTTGCTGCCATCCCTGTCGAGATTTAGGCTTTCAGTTTTCTCTTGCCAGCTTTTTCTTGCAGCTTGTGCGCAGGACAGCTTGTATCTGGCAGTTACTTCCTTCAGCGCTATGAAGATCACTCTGATATTGTAGGATTGTTTGGGGCACATTGAGAGGCATGTTTATCTCTTCTTCTTTTTAAATTTGTTTTTGATTTTATTCCTAACTGCTTAAAAATGACCATACCAAGCAGGAGTAAGCTACATGTGTGGACAGGTAAGTATGAGAAAAGATCCTGATGTTGATGTTCATTAATTTGATAAGGAAATGCTTGGTTTTAATGGAACAGACAAGAATAATGGTTATAGAGAAAAATTATAACGAAAAATTTTATCAAATGATGATGATGAGAATAAAGACGGTCATCTTGGCAGATTGTGCCTTTTGTATTTTCGTTAACTGAAATTAGCTGGAATGGTAGTGTACTTTTCACAAATTTTTATGCATGGCAGCCACACTCACACATCATATGCCTGCATTGAATTGTTAGTGTTTTCAACATCGATAGAGGTACACATTAGTTAGAGGTTATAGAACTAAGCAAGCCTTATCTGGAATATGAAGGTTAATTCAGATTGTTTTCAGAGTGATGTAGAATGCTGGGAGATGGACAGTAAACTGTAATTTCTAGAACATGCTGTTAGAACATGACAAGTAAGTACAATTCATTGATGTTCATGTTATGTCTGCTCCAAACAGGAGGTTATGTAAGACGTGTCAAACGTGGAAAAGAAGTGAAAGTAGTAAGACAGGTAAGTATTGATTTAAGGTTTTTTTCCCCATTATTTCTTTTTTTTTTTAGTCGCACAAATTATGCTTTTACTTTTAAATTAAGTATGGTTTTATGACTTTTGCCAATTTTTAAATGAAAAAGTTATATATCATGACCAGTGTTAGGTTTTGATGCGCATGATAAGTTTGTACCAAATAATGTATTGACTCTCAAAGGCTAAATTAATGACACGAGGTTTAGAAAATCCTTCAGGTAGATTTCAGTTTATTTTATTCCTCTTTGTAAAGCAACTTTCTTAGTATCCCTTTGTGCAAGAAATGGAACAGTCTGACAAAGAAAAAAAAGGGCCTGCCTGTGCATCAATGTGTATGTGTGAAAAGGTATCGCATTCAGAGCAAAATTGTTTTTTGACAGGCTGTAAGGACAGCCAGTTTTCATAGCTGATATACATGTCTTTTGAATGTGAATGTTTGTATGGATGGAACAGAATGGTATGAAAATCATAATAATTATATCTGTGAAATGTTCTGTTGGCAGGGCATCATGATTCTCATTCCATCCTTCCTGTTGATGGCTTTTGCCAAAAATATCTATCTGATGTACACAGCCCTGGCCTTATTCTCCTTTGGTAAGAATATGTATGTGTATCTGTTTCGACCTATCATGAGGAGAGAGGGAAAGGAGGGGGAAGATGGGAAGCTATATATGGCCATTTGAAAGACAACCCTGGAGGTGGAAAGTTAATGGGATCCTTGGGAGAGGTAGGATCTGTTTGATTATAGTTCCCCCTCTCAGTGGATGGTCGTAAGGTTATAGTTTGAAGTACAGCTGTACCTCAGTACTGATGGTTGTAGGTTCAGTGTTTAGAGTACAGATCTACCTCAGCACTGATTTGTGAGTCAGTGTTTGGAGTACAGCTCTACCTCAGTACTGATTTGTGAGTCAGTGTTTGGAGTACAGCTCTACCTCAGTACTGATTTGTGAGTCAGTGTTTAGAGTACAGATCTACCTCAGCACTGATTTGTGAGTCAGTGTTTGGAGTACAGATCTACCTCAGCACTGATTTGTGAGTCAGTGTTTGGAGTACAGCTCTACCTCAGTACTGATTTGTAGTGTCAGTGTTTTGGGTACAGCTCTACCTCTGTTCTGATTTGTAGAGTCAGTGTTTTGGTACAGCTCTACCTCAGTACTGATTTGTAGAGTCAGTGTTTTGGGTACAGCTCTACCTCGGTATTGATTTGTGAGTCGGTGTTTTGAGTACAGCTCTACCTCAGTACTGATTTGTAGAGTCAGTGTTTTGGGTACAGCTCTACCTCAGTATTGATTTGTGAGTCGGTGTTTGGAGTACAGCTCTACCTCAGTATTGATTTGTGAGTCGGTGTTTGGAGTACAGCTCTACCTCAGTATTGATTTGTGAGTCGGTGTTTGGAGTACAGCTCTACCTCAGTACTGATTTGTAGAGTCAGTGTTTGGAGTACAGCTCTACCTCAGTACTGATTTGTAGAGTCAGTATTTGGAGTACAGCTCTACCTCAGTACTGATTTGTACAGTCAGTGTTTTGAGTACAGCTCTACCTCAGTACGGATTTGTACAGTCAGTGTTTGGAATGTCGCTCTTCCTCAACATTGTGGTTGTTAGAGTACATGGAGTCCATGTCTTCCTCAGTATGATGTAAATGTGTTTGTGTATGCACAAAAAAAGAATTCTTTTGTGTATGCACAAAAAAAGAATTGAAAAGAATTTGTTTTAAATGTAGTAATATGGCATATGAGAACATTGAGCACAGCTACATTTTGTTTCTTAAATGTAGTAATTATGGCATATGAAAACATTGAGCACAGATACATAGATGGGAACACAGAACTTTTTTAGCTGAACGCGTAACTGGAAAACAGGAAAAAATGCATGGTCAGTACAAAAGTACAAAATGACCTAACCATTTGATCCAGTCCCCTGTTTAACCTAAGCTTTTAACCAGTACAAAAGAAGTAAGTTTCTCTTGTAGCAACAAATCTGACTGTGTTGTGCCACAAGACCACAAGACTAATAGCAGTAGCACAGAAAAGATGTAAATAACATAATAACAATGCAAGAAATTAATAGTCATGATAGAAGGTGCTTACATTAGTCACATATTCCCGCTGGCTCTGAAATGAATTAAGATGGAGGTGAATTCTATGTTTTCTACTGTACCTTTCATGTTGGCTGCTTGCCTCCCATTCAGAACTTTAAAAAATATGAAATCATCGGTGAAAACCCAGAACCTACACATTAAAAGAATGTCCCTTATTACAGTTTTACTTTTGTTTCAAGTAATTGTTGACTTAAGCCGTGAATCAACTTTTTAATGAGCTCTTGCCTTATATTTTAGAATACTACTAATAGTTTTACAGTATAAAACATAATGATGATCAAATTCCAGAAACTCTACAGTTTACATGCATATCTTATCAGTCAACTTTGCAGAAATTTGCATTGAAAAATAGCTGAAAAGACAGCTGGTATCTCCCCTCTCATTGGAGCTGGTATTATGTTTTTGATGCAAGTTTTGATGATAATATGTTCTCTAGAAACAGACTACAGAATTGTCATTATATACATACTTCTATTTACATGTATCAAAGGGATGAAGACATGATCAGAATTCACATTTTAGAGATTTTTGTATGTAATATTTGATATTCGCTCCTCAGTAGAGATGAGAGGAAAGGTAACTATAGATCAAAAGAAAATTTCATCATTACACTGGGACTGTTAGATGCAATGTATACGTTGAGTGTACACATTATAGCACCTGGCAGTAGATAGGAGGCAAGCGGGAGGAAGAATGGGGGAGGGAAAGCTGATGGGGAGGGAGAAAAGGAGGCATGAAAGTTGCAGGCAGGGAGGAAGGGCAGAAAAGGAATACAGGAGGTGGAAAAGTTGAGGAGGGTGGTGGTATTGTATTGGCTCAGTGCGAACCAAAAAAAACTGATGCGACACAATAGTTCTTCAAATATTTCAGAACAGGTCTTGAAACAGTGTCTTGGATTGTGCATATAGTTTGACAGATTTTCCATGATAGCATCGTTTTCTGCGTGCCTTAACTCTACCAAACAACTTTGACAAATGTTTCTTGAAGATTCCAGATTTTATAATGTGAACGCTCTTTAACATTTGGCAGACGAAGTTTTGTCCGATGTTTATGATGAGGAGTTATAACTCCATGTGATACATAAAAGACAAATACAGGATTCATTCAGCTTAGCTAGTTCAATGATTTATGTATGCTGATATAGATCAGATAGAGCACTTTACTCTTGTTTTTATGTCTGTGAATTGTGGTGATTTCAGCCTCTGCCACCGTTGTCCCATGTCTGACAACGCTTGTGTCCGTGTATGGTGGGTCTGACCAAAAGGGAGTTGTCATGGGCATCTTCCGCTCCCTGGGATCTCTCGCAAGAGCAACCAGTCCAGTCTTCGCTTCCACAAGTAAATGGGAGTGTGTGTGTGTGTGTGTGTGTGTGTGTGTGTGTGTGTGTGTGTGTGTGTGTGTGTGTGTGTGTGCGTGCGTGCTTGAGAGATCATCTGTGAGTGAGTGTTAATGTGTGTGTGTGTGTGTGTGTGTGTGTGTGTGTGTGTGTGTGTGTGTGTGTAAATGTTTAAGAGTGTGTGTGTGTGTGTGTGTGTGTGTGTGTGTGTGTGTGTGTGTGTGTGTGTGATTTAGAGTTAAAAGGTCCACTCAAAAGATAAGTCATAATTTGTTGAAAACAGGACTGCTCATCATGTAACTACTTAGTAGTTTGGGATTCATTTCTCAGAAAAGAATCTGCAAACAAATAAAATCAAATAAAAATGTTTTTAAAAAACCCACTCTTTTGCTTACCCTTGAAAGCCCTGCACCATGGGCAGAAAACGGTAATGTCACGACATGGGCTACCTGCATCCAACATTTTAGTCAACATGATAATGCTGAACTGAAGCGACACAAGTTGTGATCTCCACCGTGTTGAAAGATGAGAAAAGCGGTCTTTACTGTGCTGAATGCCAGGCAACAGAAAATTGACAGACAGATACACTTAATACAAAATTCAGTCAGATGTAGAAATTCATAAAATTGTTTCAGTTAGTGTGAATATACTGGTCTGACTTCAGTTTATTTCATGCCATCAGGAGGAACACAAAATATAACAAATGGAAAGGGAAGGGAGGTAACCATGGCTCCAGTTCATGCTGTGACTGCCAGTCTCCAGTCTTGACATACACGTTACTTCCTGTTCTGAGTTGTAGATTCAGTTTGCATCATTTCTTGGGACAGTGAGCACACGCTGCTGTTGCTTTCTTCATTTTCGAGCGCATATGTGTGATTTAGAATGGAAGAGTAAGAGCTGGAGACATTAAGAATTATGTGCTTCAGAGAGAGAGAAAAAGAGATTTAGACATTAATAAATATATGCATGCATTTATGCACATTTTGGCCTATCTATATTCAGAAATCTGTAAATATTAGTGCATTCTCTGCCTCTGTCTCCCGTAGGTATCCTGTGTCATACCCTCTGCACCAGACATACAAGATACACATGTGCGCACACACGCACACTTTGCTTCCATGCAGGCAGAGGCTTGTGCACAACCACACACACACACACACACACACACACACACACACACACCACACACACACACACACAACCAAGTACTCTTTCACTCTCTCTTTTCCTCACTGCGTAGCACTCCTTTAAACACACACACACACACACACACACACACACACACACACACACACACAACCAAGTACTCTTTCACTCTCTCTTTTCCTCAAACACTGTGTAGCACTCCTTTAAAACACACATACACACACACACACACACACCACTGACACACACTTGTACTCACTCACAGTCACATTCACACACACGCACACACACACACACACACACACACACACACACACACACACACACACACACTTGCACACACTTGCACACACACTCTCTCTCTCTTTCTTTTTTTTCCATCCCTATCATTCAGAAGAGGAAAGAGTACTTCCTTTTTTTAAGAAATGTTAAAAAAAAAATCATTTTATGTGATCATTTTCAGTGTACTGGTGTTTTGGAGCAGAGATATGCTATGCGGCTGGTGCATTGGCGATGATGCTTCCTCTGGTTTTCTTGAGGAGCCCAACCAAGGAAGAGTAACTCATCTTGTCTTCCTACATTGATTGGACAGAAAGAAACAATACACATATGTTGCTGCTGCTGTGGTATGGAGTGCATTTGATAAAACCGTTTGGAGGTGCACTTATCTCATGTAACTTTACATATTAGTGGCATAATTTGGGTTTGATGTTTGAGCTGTTTGTTCAAATGGCGAAATATTCATTAAGATCAGCATTTTTTTTTTCGTCTGATCTATGGTTTTTAATGAAGAAAGATTTTTTAACTGAATTTCTGGTATGATTTTAGAAGGTGTGTTTTAATGAGTTGTGTCGATGTGTGCTTTTTTTTTTTTTCTTCTGTTTTTCTTTTCTTCTTTTTTTTTCTTCTTAATATGACTTGAAAAGTGACTTCAACTCGGTGACAGCCCTGATGTGGCCCTTTGCAATCGGCTGGGCTGTAAATAACATTGTGTTATTATTATGATCATTATCAGTATAAATCAAAACCAAATATCAGCGTGGCCTCCTTCCTCTCCCTCCGTCTTCCTCTTCCCCTCTACATCACGCTCACCTCCCTTTTTCCTCCCAACACCCCAACCAACCCCGCATCCTCCCTCCTCTCCCTTCCCCTTGTTGTTAAGGATGACACGTTAGTTCAACAGGACCTTGTGTGCATGTCATATCAGCCAAAATTTGGAACTGTTTTAAATCAGCTTATTTATTAACATCACAATTGTACCTTTGACTTTGCACACCTTTCTGTCAAAATTAGTGTCAAATTTAAACAAAAGCAAGATTTGTTATATTAATTACAAAATGCGATTTACTGGAAAAGGAGTCTTTTCCATTTTAAGTAATCAGAAAACTATAATTGTGTGCGTATATATATATATAAGTGGCCACCTTTCGTCTTTTCCGTTTTAAGTAATCAGAAAACTATAATTGTGTGCGTATATATATATATATAAGTGGCCACCTTTCAGGTATATAAACACAATACAGTATAATACAGTACACAGGAAATACAGTATGTGTGTGGTTTGAGGAGGGAGTGTGTTTTTATATCAATAAGGTATTCCAAATACGATTAACGAGTCAAAAAGGAATAAACTGTTGTGCTTGATTAACAATCACTATTAAGATGTACATTTACTCCTTCTAATATCAGACATAGATATTGTGAATGCATAATGAACAGTGGAATATCAGACATGGACATTAAGTAGTCAGTAAGAAGATACTCTAAACAGAAGTGGTTAGCAGCAGACCTTCGGAGAAGATGTCCTCCTCATAACAGTATTCGGCCCAAAACTTCTTGCAGTCTGCAGGGGCCAGGCCACAACTAGGTCAAGACTTCTGGATGCCCTTCTGCTGTCCCCTTTTTTCCTTAGTGCTGTGGTGATTTGAACCTGCAACTCTTGGGTGTTCGGGCACTTCAAGGCCAGGTCACCTTGAGATGGATGTCTCACCCGCATAGCAACTAGACGTCTTCTGTAAATGTATGGAGTTCACTTTTGTTCCTTCTCAAAGAGATGCTGCTGGAACTCTTCTGGTGCTTCTGCCATTGTCTTTAGGGGTTTGACCCTTTCCTTAGAAGAAATTGAGAACCGCTTCATGACTTCCCAGACAGATGTGCCCACAGACCCCCATGCTCCAACTTCTGTGGTGAGGACTTTGGCTTGTAAGCCAAACTCCCTCTGGATGCTGGCTAGACTGACGTGTGTAAGTCTTGTAGATGTGAACTTTCTCTGTTTTTGCTTTCATATTGCGCATAGAGTTCAAACAGCATTATTTGTTTTGATGGGCCTGAAGGGAGGACTTTATCCGGTCTCATGCTGCTCAGTCTGAGGATTTATGGCCTTTTTTCTCTTTTTTTTCTATTCTTGAGGGTCTGCTGAGCACTCCTAGTCATCCATTCCATATAGTAAATTGGTTTTCAGTTTTCTAGTCCAGATGTCACAGCTGTTCCAGACCATAATTTGCTGCGTTGTTGATGTTGTTGCTGGAGCTACTGGTGGTGTTGTGTTTCCTCTGGTGGTAGTAATCGCGTGTGTGATCTCTTGAAGCACCTGGTTGTGCCACGTGTACCTTCCCTGGATTAATGCTGCTTTGCAGTAGCTTAAACATGTCGCACTGTTTGTCCTGTCAGAGTTGACAAGCAACATCATCTGATTTCCCTCATATCACCAGGTATGCATTTGAGGGCATAGACAAATCTGAGCTTGAAATTGACACTGAGAATAGCCATAGGCCACGTTTTATTCCAGTCGACAGTTCTTTATAAGGGGCTTTCCGTGTAGTTAATTGCCCCTGTGGACCTCCCTGGGTTGCCTTCAGGGTTCTGTTGGCATTGTCTTCTCTCTTCAGCAGGGGTGTTACTGTGTCTCACTGTGCTTTCCCGTGTGCCTTTGCCCGTTGCTTCATTTCTGTTGGTTCCGCTCCCTGCCTGTTTGTTTGTGTCCTGTTATTTTTTCGACGCTTAACAGTGGACTGTTAGAGGTAGATACTATGAATGAACATAAAAATGGTGGAATGATAGAAATAGATGTCGTGCATTTTTCTTCTGAATGTGATCTCGGAAGACTAACAAGGATCTCTTCTATTTCATGCAGCGTAACAGTCAGTTGACCCTCGTCAGGGGTGGTCTGAATGGGAATGCAATCATTCTCCTTTGCAGAACACAACTATTACATTATGATTATGAACATTTCTTTGTGTTGCGTATTTTCCGTTCAGTCATCCCCTTTTTAAAGACCCTTTTTCAAAGACCCCAATTTTCATGACATTTTTAAGGTAACTTTGTCACCCTTTAAAAAACCTTCTCTACAAAACAAAATTTTCATGACATTTTTAAGGTCAGCCTGTCTCCATTTCAGAACAAAGGCCGAGTTTTCATGACATTTTTAAGATGGCTGTGTTGGTGTTCATCTGTAATCAATGTCAAGTTGTTGATAAACTCTGACCTTTTAGAGTCGCTACATATTTTGGATGGGATAAAAATGATATTAGTTGTTGTTGTCGTACCCTGGCTAAAAGACTCCGGGGATCATCAAAACAGCCGAAACACTTGAACACTTTGGTACAAACGCATCAGCTGGGATGAGAACATTACGTGTGTGATCGATTTTGATTACCCCACCACGTGGGCAGCCACACTCTGACTTTGGATTTTGGAGACTGATAATGTTATGCCAGGAGCTTGTCACGACTGAAGACAATCCCCGCATAACTAAACAGAGCATGACAACATTTTGATGTAGCCTTGGTGTTCTAGCCAAAGTCAATTGGCCTGACACCGCGTAAGCCAAGGCGGATGATAATATTAAGTTCTGAAGAGTACAGATTTGTGACACGTTACATCATTAAGTGTAAATACTTAACGAGGCAAGGCAGAGCATCACTCTATTTATATGACCAAAAAAAAAAACAACCTCTATATGAAATTCTGTGTACTTACAAATTGTTGATATTGTTCTGTTCAACAATTTTTTTGTTTTGTGTTTGGCCATTGAAAAACAAAAACAGACCAGATTTAAGGGACAACTAAACAGCAAGTTAAATTAGACAGCGTTCAATGTTGTGCATGTTGCAAACAAAATGGACATCAGAAGAATTGCATTCCAAATGTGTAGAAGCAGATTTTTTTTAAAAAGCAACATGTTGGTGTTTAACATTATCACTACTGGACTATATGGACAGCAAATCTGCACGTGCAGAGTGGAAGACAGTTAACTATATAGTGTGATGACTTGAAACGGATCATAGTTTAATGTGAGTGAACTCCCTGTCCTCTACCATGTGCAAGAGGACAAGACAGACAGTGGTATCTGGTAACCTGAGTTGTCTGGTCCCTCCCACCGCAAGGATGCTCTCGGCTTTCCATGTCAGATGTATTCTTCATCAGTGGAACTCAAGGGAGTAATTAAAGCATTTATTAATAGTTGTGAAAACAAAGAACAGAAGCGAATGAAGAGGGAAAAAGTAGAAGTGAAATGAAGAGCACAAAAGAAGGTAGAAATATGTGTGTGTGTTCTAAGATTAAGTGCTGCTAGATAGTTCAAATTTCTTTCTTGATTGATGCCACTCGAAACACAGTCAGAAGAGACTAGGTATGGACTGATTATTGTCACCATCTTCCTAGAAATAACGCCATATGCTGACCTCAATTTTGTATACTTTAGCTTGTTCTCCTCTCTAATTCATGTTGAAAGTATGCAGATGTTTTGGATTTTTTTTTTTTTAATGCTCAGATGACTTTTTTTCTTTTCTCCACCACTTTGGATACGGCAGTCAGAGAGGGCCACAAAGGAGGGGGGAAGTTGTTAATATGTTTATTTGTTTTCTGAATCACTGAATAGATTTTGTGACTTGTTTTTTATCAACATATTTCTGTATCCATGACCTCGCAGTATATATATATAAAATTGTGTTGATATGTTTTATTATGGTTCTCGCCATTTGAACTGGAGTAAGGGTGTCTTTTTAGATGTATGAAATAAACTACTGGTATGCAGCTATTTTGTTTGTTTGAGCTCAGGCCATTTTATGGAATAACTGACGAGATTATAGTAACGTCTAAGCAAACCGACAAAACAGTGTATATATATATAGAGAGAGAGATCAGTATATTTTAAAATGCCTAAAACAATTTTTTAAGTGCTCAACCCCTTGGGGAGCAACATTAGTTAAAAACAAGTTAAAAGAGGAATCTTAAAACTATCTACAAATTTGTTTCGAGCGTGTTGCGCTGTCATCAGGATGGTTTTTGGTTTGCCCACCGCCGATGTTATATAGCGTGTGGGCTCCCGTTTGCGGTTGTTTGCACGTGCGGGTTGGCTGCACGTGTTTTTTGGGGGCTTTCAGGTTTTTGTTTTGGGTGTGTTCACTAACAACGATTTCCATTTATGCCTGCAGTTGTTTACTATTTCTGTTTTGGTGTTTAAAGTTGCTAAGTGTGGTTTGCATAGTATTAACCATTTTTCAGTTAAACATAGGTTGCACCTTTTTGAAACATTGCTGTATGGTGATGCTCTTTTTATGATTTTCCAGGATATATTGTAGCTTGTTTTTGCGTCTTTAAGTTTCCAGATATATTTGCTCAGTTCTGTTTGGTTTTTATATTTTTCTTTATTAAATGACTGTTTGTGGTTTGCATATCTGGTTTTGAAGTGGTTTTCAGTGATCCCTATGTATGTTTCTTTTTCATTTTCTGATGTCACAGTAGCCTGGTATACAATGTTGTTGTGAAGACATTTATTGTTTAGTGGGCACTGCTCCTTTCTGGTGCAATTGCAAGATTTCCTTTCTTCACCCTTCTTTGCTGTGTTGATTTTCATTTTGTTGGATATATATATATATGAACAATATAAAAGTGTTCTTTAAAAATCTGAAAGTGCTCAACCCCTTGGGGAGCAACATCTGTTAAGAATTTTTTAAAAATATTCTTAATATATATATATATATATATATATATATTATATTTTTTTTTTTTTTTTTTTTTTTTTTTTTTTTAAATTTCACTTCTCCATCATTTGAGGCTTGGTGACTCTTTTGCTGTGTCAGAAGATTAATTCATGTAACTTAAAAAGCTGACATGTTTAATTCTATGAAATGTTTGTTTCCTTACCCTTTATTCTCCCATTGAATTTTATTTTGACTAATTTGAGATTTTTTTTTTCGGTCTATGGTATTTTGGTTGGTTTGTTGGATGATGCATTTTTTGTTTTTGTGTTTTCAATCATGTAGGTTGATGCAAAAACTTTATAAATGATCAAGTTCAGATTCTGTTGTCGAAAGGAAGTGCGCTGTCATTGGACAGTTGATTATATTTCTTTATTTTTTTATTGAACTCCAAAAGAACATGTCTTCCATTTTTTGTAAATGAGCTTTTCAAAAATATCTTTTAATGTTTATTTGCCATATTGTGATATCTCTGGGTACTTTTTTCCCTCCTAAGAAAATTGTGTTGTTTTGTGTATGTTTATGAATAATGTATATAACCATGTATTAATTTAAAGTCAGAGTTGCCAGTGTATACATGGTGAAGGTCAATGTACCCATTTCCTCTGCATTTTCTCGTATTTGAACAAGAAAAAGAAAGAAACAAAAAGATGGGCTGTGGCGAGAGTACCAGCCTGGATCTAGGTAGCCCTGTGATCTAGATCCTTCCAATAGAACCTCATCAACTTTTATGGAGTCAGCATTTGGCCACCATCTACGTTTTTACCAAATTTTCCTTGAAATTGGTTCAGTGGTGGTTTTTTTTATTTTATTTTATTTTTTTTTACTTTTTTTTTTTAATGGTTATCTTCCTAGAATAAACTAATCGCTGGACGTGGGTGAAAACAGAACCACCGTTTTGGAGGTCATAATGAGTCCAGGGTTTCCAATGTGGGGTTTTGACGTGTTACAGTTAGCCCAAACTGCTGACCTGGCGGTTTGCTTGGTGGTGGTGGGTTGCTGGTGGTGGGTTGCTGGTGGTGGTTTCTTTACAACAACGATATGTGTATATGAATGCACTTATTATTGGATGCACATTGAATTATATGGTCATAACAAAAGGTTATCTTCTTCGGCAGATAATGTTCTTCAGGCTAGGGACTTTTCCACTGATCTGGACGTTGAATTAGAAGGTCATCAGAAAATCAAGGCTCTCTTTTCAATCATTCCTGTCTGTCTGTCTGTCTGTCTCTGTCTGTCTGTCTTCATGTTACCACTCTCTGTCAAGCAATACTATGTTTTGCACACAAATACAGAGTTTTCTGTGCAAGTAAATCATCACTTTGTTCTAATGAAAATGAGTGCTCTTTCACACCAGACTGTTCATTATATCTAGGTTCTGTGTGTGTGTGTGTGTGTGTGTGTGTGTGTGTGTGTGTGTACAAAATGTAAGAAAATGTGAAAATAAATTCAAGAATGAAATAAATGTGAAAAGGATCAGTAGCCATTCAAATGATTACTGAATGTATTGCACGTTTTTTTTTTTTAAAAACCCTTCTTACCCACCCTATTATATATCATCAACCCTCTTGCACTGTCCCACTTACATGCTTATGCACACTTTCATGCATGTGTAATTTCATTGTTTAAAACATTTCTATGTCTAATCAGTTAAATACCCTGGGTGTTTGCAATAAGCAAAAACACGCATCTAATTACAAGACAAAATGGAGCACCAGACAATACACATAAACACGTTCTG
>CM031599.1:44259572-44284951 GCA_018398815.1 Conus ventricosus | reverse complement strand
TTTTTACTTTCTTGAGGGTCTGCTGAGCACTTCTAGTCATCCATTCCATATAGTAAATTGGTTTTCAGTTTTCTAGTCCAGATGTCACAGCTGTTCCAGACCATAATTTGCTGCGTTGTTGACGTTGTTGCTGGAGCTACTGGTGGTGTGGTGTTTCCTCTGGTGGTAGTAATCGCGTGTGTGATCTCTTAAAGCAACTGGTTGTGCCACGTGTACCTTCCCTGGATTAATGCTGCTTTGCAGTAGCTTAAAACATGTCGCACTGTTTGTCCTGTCAGAGTTGACAAGCAACACCAATCTGATTTCCCTCATATCACCAGGTATGCATTTGTGGGCATAGCCTTCGCCAGACCGGGTTATAGACTACACACGGAAGCCATCGTGGGGCCGTGCGGACCCATACTTCTCAAAGAAGGAAAAGTGTGCACCCCCTTCCGTAGATGTCGTGGGGCCGTGCGGACCCATACTCTAAACAGAGTATGTGACTTTCAGTTTCTCTTTAGTTTGTGCACAGCAGTCATGTAGAACTGAAACTAAAGAGTTTTCTAGGAAGAAAGCGACCGTGTATTTCCACGAAGAAGTGAACAGGACGAGGGAACTGATGCTGTCTTGTTTCCTGCACCATCAGATGGCCGAGAGAGCAAACATTTTCGAGCTCTTGTCACTGCCGCTGGTGACGCTGAAGACATGGCTATGGTGAGTACAGAATTCGAGGACGGTACATTCTTACACACGCGTCTGAATCGTATGGAAGCTAGTAGGAAAAGGGGAGGAAAGGGGGACGGGGTGGGGGGGTGGGGGGGGGAGAGCTTTGGGGACCGGTGGTCTGAGTGGCGATGCCGGGTTAGGAACTGGGTTGGGAAGGGAGAGAGGCAATGCTTAGTCTGTGAGCAGTGTGTGTGTGTGTGCATGTGTGTACATGTTTGTTTGTGTATTGCGTTTACCATCTTTTCACATAGTGATATAGACGAAAAATAAATTAATCAATAGGAGGTGGTGGGGGGGGGGGAGGATCTCGTGTATTGGTTGTACATGTGTGTGGTGTGCGTGTGTACACACGTGTTTGTAATGTGTGCCATCTGCGTGTGTATGTGTGTGTGTGTGTGCGTGCGTGTGTTGGGGGGGGGGGGGCGTTGGCGGAGGGGGGGGGAGGTGGGGGGGAAGAGGCCATGCCTGTGAATGCGTGTTTGATTTGGAGTCAACTATAGTACGCCTGATTTGTTTTGCTTTTTCCAGACGAGCTCGGAGAGACCAGACAGTCAGCCGACGAACGTTCTGAGGCAGACTACGAACCACAGAGTGGCGAGGATGAAACAAGTGACGAAGAATTCATATCCCCTGGCATCTGACGATGGGTCACCTTTTGAAGAGGATGCAGATGAGTGTGAAGGAGGTGAAGAAGAGTACAGGCCTTCGGAGGAGAGAGGAGGAGGAGGAAGGAGCGATTGCAGATCCCGCCACATACACAGCGAAAGATGGCACCAGATGGGGGAAAGCTCCTACGCTTCCATTCACAAAGACAAAAAACAAGAACATTTTTAGGCCTCCACCAACACAGGTGCCTGGAACACAACATGTCCATGATCCTTATGACTCATTCAAACTGTTCAAAAGGTGACCCATCGTCAGATGCCAGGGGAATGAATTCTTCGTCACTTGTTTCATCCTCGCCACTCTGTGGTTCGTAGTCTGCCTCAGAACGTTTGTCGGCTGACTGGTCTCTCCGAGCTCGTCTGGAAAAAGCAAAAACAAATCAGGCGTACTATAGTTGACTCCAAATCAAACACGCATTCACAGGCATGGCCTCTTCCCCCCACCACCACCCCCCCCCCCCTCCGCCAACGCCCCCCCCCCCAACACCGCACGCACACACACACACACTACCACACGCAGATGGCACACATCACAAACACGTGTGTACACACGCACACACACACACATGTACAACCAATGCACGAGATCCTCCCCCCCCCCCCCACCTCCTATTGATTAATTTATTTTTCGTCTATATCACTATGTGAAAAGACGGTAAACTCAATACACAAACAAACATGTACACACATGCACACACACACACTGCTCACAGACTAAGCCATTGCCTCTCTCCCTTCCCAACCCAGTTCCTAACCCGGCATCGCCACTCAGACCACCGGTCCCCAAAGCTCTCCCCCCACCCCCCCACCCCGTCCCCTTTCCTCCCCTTCTCCTACTAGCTTCCATACGATTCAGACGTGTGTGTAGAATGTACCGTCCTCGAATTCTGTACTCACCATAGCCAATGTAATTCAGCGTCACAGGTGACAGGAGCTTCGAAAATGTTTGCTCTCTGGGCCATCTTGATGGTGCAGGAAACAAGACAGCATCAGTTCCCTCAGTCCTGTTCACTTCTTCGTGGAAATACACGGTCGCTTTCTTCCTAGAAAACTCTTTAGTTTCAGTTCTACATGACTGCTGTGCACAAACTAAAGAGAAACTGAAAGTCACATACTCTGTTTAGAGTATGGGTCCGCATGGCCCCACGACATCTACGGAAGGGGTGCACACTTTTCCTTCTTTGAGAAGTATGGGTCCGCACGGCCCCACGATGGCTTCCGTGTGTAGTCTAAATTTGCCCCTTTTGTTTTTATAATTACTTGTCGCTGAAATTTAATTACCCTTTTAGGAAATAAGAGCTGTTTAGGTGCCCGAGCCATTCTTAAAAGCTCATTACAAAATTCCTACTAGTTTAAGAGATATTTGCAATTAAACACCCTTCTGGGTCCACACGGACCCACGACCACCGGCGAAGGATAGACAAATCGAGCTTAAAAATTTGACACTGAGAATAGCCATAGGCCACGTTTTAATTCCAGTCAACAGTTCTTTATAAGGGCTTTCCATGTAGTTAATTGCCCTGTGGGACCCCTCTGGGTTGCCTTCAGGGTTCTGTTGGCATCGTCTTCTTCTTCAGCAGTGGTGTTACTGTGTCTCACTGTGCTTTCCTGTGTGCCTTTGCCCGTTGCTTCATTTCTGTTGGTTCCGCTCAGCTTGTCTCCATTTCAGAACAAAGGCTGAGTTTTCCCATGACATTTTTAAGATGGCTGTGTTGGTGTTCCTCTATAATCAATGTCAAGTTGTTGATAGACTCTGACCTTTTAGAGTCACTACGAAATTTTGGATGGGATAAAAATGATACTAGTTGTTGTTGTCGTACCCTAGCTAAAAGACTCCAGGGATCATCAAAACAGCCGAAGCCACTTGAACACTTTGCTACAACGCATCAGCTAGGGATGAGAACATGCGTGTGTGACCGGTTTTTGATTCCCCACCACATGGGCAGCCACACTCCGACTTCGGTGGATTTTTGGAGACTGATAATGTTATGCCAGGAGCTTGTCACAACTGAAGACAATCCCTGCAAACCAGGGCAGAGCATAACAGCATTTGATGTAGCCTTGGTGTTCTAGCCAAAGTCAATTGGCCTGACACAGCGTAAGCCAAGGCGGATGATAATAGTAAGTTCTGAAGAGTACAGATTTGTGACACGTTACATCATTAGTGTAAATACTTAACGAGATGTCAACCATTTCGTTCCCTCAGAGCATCGCTCTATATATATGACCAAAAAAAAAACCTCTATATGAAATTCTGTGTACTTACAAATTGTTGATACTGTTCTGTTCAACAAGTTTTTGTTTTGTGTTGGCCATTGAAAAACAAAAACAGACCAGATTTAAAGGACGACTAAACAGCAAATTAAATAAGACAACGTTCAATGTTGTGCATGTTGCAAACAAAATGGACATCAGAAGAATTGCATTCCAAATGTGTAGAAGCAGATTTTTTTTAAAAAGCAATATGTTGGTGTTTAACATTATCAACTACTGGACTATAATGGACTGCAAATCTGCACGTGCAGAGTGGAAGACGGCTAACTATATAGTGTGATGACTTGAAACGGATCATAGTTTAATGTGAGTGAACTCCCTGTCCTCTACCATGTGCAAGAGGACAAGACAGACAGTGGTATCTGGTAACCTGAGTTGTCTGCTCCCTCCCACCGCAAGGGTGCTCTCGGCTTTCCATGTCAGAGTATTCTTCATCAGTGGAACTCAAGGGAGTAATTAAAGCATTTATTAATAGTTTTTAAAACAAAGAACAGAAGGGAATGAAGAGGAAAAAGTAGAAGTGAAATGAAGAGCGCGAAAGAAGGGAAAAATATGTGTGTGTGTTCTAAGATTAAGTGCTGCTAGATAGTTCAAATTTCTTTCTTGATTGATGCCACTCGAAAACACAGTCAGAAGAGACTAGGTATGGACTGATTATTGTCACCATCTTCCTAGAAATAACGCCATATGCTGACCTCAATTTGGTATACTTTAGCTTGTTCTCCTCTCTAATTCATGTTGAAAGTATGCAGATGTTGTGGATTTTTTTTTTTTAATGCTCAGTGACTTTTTTTTCTTTTCTTCCACCACTTTGGATACGGCAGTCAGAGAGGGCCACAAAGGAGGGGGGAAGTTGTTAATAATGTTTATTTGTTTTCTGAATCACTGAATAGATTTTGTGACTTGTTTTTATCAACATATTTCTGTATCCATGACCTCGCAGTATATATATATAAATTGTGTTGATATGTTTTATTATGGTTCTCGCCATTTGAACTGGGAGTAAGGGTGTCTTTTAGATGTATGAAATAAACTACTGGTATGCAGCTTTTTTGTTTGTTTGAGCTCAGGCCATTTTATGGAATAACTGACGAGATTATAGTAACGTCTAAGCAAACCGACAAAAAGTAGAGAGAGAGATCAGTATATTTAAAATGCCTAAAACAATTTTTTAAGTGCTCAACCCCTTGGGGAGCAACATTAGTTAAAAACAAGTTAAAAGAGGAATCTTAAAACTATCTACAAATTTGTTTCGAGCGTGTTGCGCTGTCATCAGGATGGTTTTGGGTTTGCCCACCCGATGTTATATAGCGGTGGGCTCCCGTTTGCGGTTGTTTGCACGTGCGGGTTGTGCTGCACGTGTTTTTTGGGGGCTTTCAGGTTTTTGTTTTGGGTGTGTTCACTAACACGATTTCCATTTATGCCTGCAGTTGTTTACTATTTCTGTTTTAGTGTTTAAAGTTGCTAAGTGTGGTTTGCATAGTATTAAACCCTTTTTCAGTTAAACATAGTTGCAACCTTTTTGAAACATTGCTGTATGGTGATGCTCTTTTTATGATTTTCCAGGATATATTGTAGCTTGTTTTTGCGTCTTTAAGTTTCCAGATATATTTGCTCCCGTTCTGTTGGTTTTATATTTTTCTTTATTAAATGACTGTTTGTGGTTTGCATATCTGGTTTTGAAGTGGTTTTCAGTGATCCCTATGTATGTTTCTTTTTCATTTTCTGATGTCACAGTAGCCTGGTATACAATGTTGTTGTGAAGACATTTATTGTTTAGTGGGCACTGCTCCTTTCTGGTGCAATTGCAAGATTTCCTTTCTTCACCCTTCTTTGCTGTGTTGATTTTCATTTTGTTGGATATATATATATATGAACAATATAAAGTGTTCTTTAAAATCTGAAAGTGCTCAACCCCTTGGGGAGCAACATCTGTTAAGAATTTTTTTTAAAATATCTTAATATATATATATATATATATATATATAATATTTTTATTTTTTTTTTTTTTTTTTTTTTTAAATTTCACTTCTCTATCATTTGAGGCTTGGTGACTCTTTTGCTGTGTCAGAAGATTATTTCATGTAACTTAAAAAGCTGATATGTTTAATTCTATGAAATGTTTGTTTCCTTACCCTTTATTCTCCATTGAATTTTATTTTGACTAATTTGAGATTTTTTTTTTCGGTCTATGGTATTTTGGTTGGTTTGTTGGATGATGCATTTTTTGTTTTTGTTTGTTTTTGTTTTTCAATCATGTAGGTTGATGCAAAAACTTTATAAATGATCAAGTTCAGATTCTGTTGTCGAAAGGAAGTGCGCTGTCATTGGACAGTTGATTATATTTCTTTATTTTTTTATTGAACTCCAAAAGAACATGTCTTCCATTTTTTTGTAAATGAGCTTTTCAAAATATCTTTTAATGTTTATTTGCCATATTGTGATATCTCTGGGTACTTTTTTCCTCCTAAGAAAATTGTGTTGTTTTGTGTATGTTTATGAATAATGTATATAACCATGTATTAATTTAAAGTCAGAGTTGCCAGTGTATACATGGTTGAAGGTCAATGTACCCATTTTCCTCTGCATTTTTCTCGTATTGAACAAGAAAAAGAAAGAAACAAAAAGATGGGCTGTGGCGAGAGTACCAGCCTGGATCTAGGTAGCCCTGTGATCTAGATCCTTCCAATAGAACCTCATCAACTTTATGGAGTCAGCATTTGGCCACCATCTACGTTTTTACCAAATTTTCCTTGAAATTGGTTCAGTGGTGGTTTTTTTTTATTTTATTTATATTTTTTTTTACTTTTTTTTTTAATGGTTATCTTCCTAGAATAAACTAATCGCTGGACGTGGGTGAAAACAGAAACCACCGTTTTGGAGGTCATAATGAGTCCAGGGTTTCCAATGTGGGGTTTTGACGTGTTACAGTTAGCCCAAACTGCTGACCTGGCGGTTTGCTTGGTGGTGGTGGGTTGCTGGTGGTGGGTTGCTGGTGGTGGTTTCTTTACAACAACGATATGTGTATATGAATGCACTTATTATTGGATGCACATTGAATTACATGGTCATAACAAAAGGTTATCTTTTTCGGCAGATAATGTTCTTCAGGCTAGGGACTTTTCCACTGATCTGGACGTTGAATTAGAAGGTCATCAGAAAATCAAGGCTCTCTTTTTCAATCATTCCTGTCTGTCTGTCTGTCTCTGTCTGTCTGTCTCTGTCTGTTCTGTCTTCATGTTACCACTCTCTGTCAAGCATACTATGTTTTGCACACAAATACAGAGTTTTCTGTGCAAGTAAAATCATCACTTTGTTCTAATGAAAATGAGTGCTCTTTCACACCAGACTGTTCATTATATCTAGGTGTGTGTGTGTGTGTGTGTGTGTGTGTGTACAAAATGTAAGAAAATGTGAAAATAAATTCAAGAAATGAAATAAATGTGAAAAGGAATCAGTAGCCATTCAAATGATTACTGAATGTATTTGCACGTTTTTTTTTTTTTTAAACCCTTCTTACCCACCCTATTATATATCATCAACCCTTGCACTGTCCCACTTACATGCTTATGCACACTTTCATGCATGTGTAATTTCATTGTTTAAAACATTTCTATGTCTATCAGTTAAATACCCTGGTGTTTGCAATAAGCAAAAACACGCATCTAATTACAAGACAAAATGGAGCACCAGACAATACACATAAACACGTTCTGCAGTGGCTCGCGGACTCCACTCTATACCTACCCCACCAGATTTGATCTCTTGCAATCCCTCTCCACCCATCATATACCTATCAAACGCTCAAAACTGACCGAATTGATCTTAATACAACGTTGATCAGCCATCTCATTGGCATAACAGGTGGGGACCCAAGCAAAAGTAATGCGTGCACACGCTTACACTCTCTCTCTCTCTCTCTTCTTTTTTAGAATAGTGCATGTTTGGTGCATATCTTGTATTCATATGTACATGTACATGAACATGCACACAAATGCACGGAATACATAAACTTGTTCAAATATGCCTCCACATGCAAGTTCATACCTGCACGCACTTATGAAAACTTGCTGCAACTTACTAATATTTGAGTGTAGCGAGGGTGAATGTATATGTGTGCATGCATGTCTACATGTTATGATTGAACTTATTTTATCATAAAGTGATTAAGATACTGATGATCTCTTTCAGCCTAATGCACGGAAAATTATGGATGAACAAAGCAGATGTAAGAGATAAAACATACAGTTTATTTTTTGCTTTTGATTGAATTTATGTAATAAAATTGTGCTTTGGAACTAAGAGATGGTTTTTGTGGATGTGTGGATGTTGTGCTTTTCTCTCTCTCTCTCCCTCTCTCTCTCTCTCTCTCTCTCTCTCACACACACATACACACACACACACTTTCTCTCTCTCTGTCTCTTTCTCTCTCTCTCACACACACACACACACTCTTTCTCTCTCTCTCCCCTCCGGGGGTTGCAACCTTGCCGTGGTCGGAGGGCTTGCGTGGTCCTGTGATCTTTTAGGCTTTGCTGACGGGGGCATCAAAACTCGGCTAGATGGGTAGTTGTGAACACTGCTAGGCCTGTATAGCCAAGTTGCTGACTGGCCAAGCATTACGTGGTAGGAATTGATGCCCCTGGTAGGGTCTCCCATGTCAGAAAGGTTAGGAGTGAGGGCCCAGACAAATAGTAACCCACCTTTTTCCTATTCTGTCTTCTGCCTTTCTTAACGGATCTTTTTCTTTCCTCGTCTCCCCTTCAAGCCTTCTGTTCCACACTCCTTTTCTCTCTGTGGTCTTCTTGAGGCCCACCGTGTTTGCCGTGCGGTGCGTCCTGTGATGGGGGAGAATAGGATCCTGGAGGTTGAGACCGCTGATGTGACTGCGGTTCATCAAGTCAACACACTCTTTGGCCTGGACTTCCTCTAGACAGGTGGTTGAAGTGGCCCACTTCGATCAAGCGGCTGGTCGCGTGCATGCCCTAGCTCAGGCTAGAAGGCGGCGGCTTGGGTCAAACGGGTTTGGGAGCTTCTGTGGCAGGGACGCTTTCAGACCTGTGTATATCTCTTTTGAAATCCTGGTGCCCTGATATACTGGGATTCCGTATAAATGGGCATCCCCCTTGTTGGGACTCGGTGGTGGGTGGGAATCAAGGGAGACGAATTTTAATGAATACAACATGGCAACTAAAACAAAAAAAGATACAGGCGAGATTCGGAAACGGACACAGATACGGACTCTGAACGTGAGACAAGAAACCTTTCAGGCTTCTGGCCCAGTTGGCTGATTGTTGAGGGAGCGGATGAAGATAGACCTCTATCGGGCCTGAGTCCTTTTGCGATCGCGAAAGGAATCAATGGTCTCAGCGGCAAAACCAAAGAGTGTCAAAAGACTGAGGAATGGGTCACTTCTGGTTGAGTGCCCTTCCAAGATGCACTCTGAAAAGCTTCTTAAGTCGACGACGTTGATTGATCGACCGATCAGGGTGTCTCCGCACAAAACTTTGAACTCTTCCAGGGGAGTAATCCGGTGCAGAGATCTGAGAGGAGTGTCGGAGGCAGAAATCAAGTCTGAACTGGCATCGCAAGGAGTGACCACGTTCATCGTGTGCTTGTACGCAAAGGCAATGACAGAGTCCCAACTGACACCTCTTCTTGACCTTTTGCTCTACCTCTCTACCGGAGTCGATCACGGTGGGCTACCTGAGAGTCTCAGTGTCGCTCTACATCCCTCCCCTCTACGCTGCTTCAAGTGCCAGAGGTTTGGCCATGTGAGAGACAGATGCACGGAAGAAGAGGTGTGTGGTACCTGCTGCCAGCCAGTCCACCAGGGTGTGTGTGACAGTCCACCACTCTGTGCCAACTGTGGAGGCAAGCACCCATCGTCATCAAAGACCTGCCCAAACTGGTTGAAGGAAAAGGAAATTCAGAGAATAAAGACTGAACAGAGAATCCCGTTTTTTGAGGCGAAAAAGATTGTAATGAAAAGTCAACCGACTGCTGGGCTCTCGTTTGCAGCCGCAGTACGGAAGCCAACGACAGTCAGCATCGGCGTGCAGACGGTCGAATCCTCGTTTGCTGAGAGAGAGCCAGGAACCCAGTCTGTAGCCTCAGGCAGAAATACTGCACGCGACGAGCTCCAGCAGTCATCGCCTTCAGATACGACTCGGTCTTCAAAACCTACTCCTGCCCCCAAACCATTAGGGGGCAAAAGATTAACAGGCCCTTCAGGGCGGCAGAAAGTAGAGGTTATTGAAATACAAGACAAGACCACCCCCTCAAAATCCTCCAAAGGGCACCCTGCAGCTGTCAACAAGGGAGCTGGTGGTGTTGGAGTTAAGACAAAATCGCCGCCTAAAAAGAAAGCACCTAATATTTTAACAGATCGAGAGAAAAAAAGCGGAGAGAAACACCACAAATTTGCAGCTCTCTCAGATCTAGGAGATGTTGACATGGAATGAAAGGAACTTGCTGGTGAATAGTTACAAGATTTTATTTCGTCCTCTGCACCATGGATAGTAAAATAATCCATTGGAATATCCGTGGCCTAAATTCAAATTTTGAGGAGCTGCAGCTTCTGTGTCAAGCTAGGAAACCTTCCGTCGTGGCTCTTCAGGAAACACAAATTCAAAGCCAGAAGACCTTCACTTTTTTGGCTTTAATGTTCTATCCAAACCTGCTCAACCATCCACATTGGGACTGTCTGGTGGTGTTGCCCTTCTTTTACATAAAACTTTGCTGTTTAGTCCTGTCGCTCTGACTACCTCCCTTCAGGCTGTAGCTGCGAGAGTCACTCTCCACAAGACTGTCACAATCGCTCACTGTATCTGCACCTTCTGTCCCGGTTTGTCGTCAGGACCTTGTCAGTCTGATCGGAGAACTTCCTCGACCTTTTTGCTGTTGGGTGACTTTAACGGTCACAATCCTCTTTGGGGTAGTGTCAGTTCATCATCCAGAGGTCTGCTTCTTGAGGATGTCCTTTCTGAATTTGATTTGTGTTGTCTGAACGATGGAGCTCCAACTTACCTCCACTCTTCCACAGGTTCACTTTCGTGTTTAGATTTGTCGATTTGTGACCCCTCGCTGGTCCTGGACTATGAGTGGTCTGTCCATGACAATCTGCACGGAAGTGACCATTTCCCTGTCCTTCTACAACCCGTAATAACTGAACACGTATCTGTATCTCAACATCTCAATTATAAGAAAGCAAACTGGGATCTATTTTCAACACTATTTCAAAAGAATTCCAAGACACTGATTTTCTTCAGAGTCCAGACCCAGCAGAATCTCTGACTAACACTGTGATCAACTGTGCTAAAACCTGTATTCCAGTGTCTTCCGACAAACTCCAAATGCCAAAAACACCCTGGTTCAATTCAGACTGCCAACAAATTTCAAAAGTTCGCAAACGGGCTCAGCGTCGGGTATACCAACGACCTTCGGGTCCCAACGCTAGAGCCCATCAGAAACTCCGTGCGAAATCGAGACACACTTTCAAAATCAGTAAACGTCGGTCCTGGAGAAACTTCTGCTCCAGGCTGACATCTAAAACTTCCAAGAAAAAAGTTTGGAACATCATTAGAAAAATCAAAGGGAAGAACACCAACCCCTCCATTCATCACTTGAAACTGCTGATGCTCTGATCACTGACAAACAAGCTGTTGCCAATCTGTTGGCCTCCACCATCCAACAGAACTCCTCATCTTCAAATAAATCTGCAGTCTTTTTTAGAAACAAAGAGATTAGAGAGAAATCTTCATACAATTTCACATCAGACAACTCTGAAACCTATAATCTTCCTTTTTCAATCGTTGAACTTAAATTAGCTTTACAAACCTGCACTGATTCTGCCCCTGGTCTGGATGACATTCAATTATCAGGTTGTGAAACATTTTCCAGAAGCTGTCTCCAGACTCTTCTCCAAGTCTATAACCATATCTGGACCACAGGGTCCTTTCCGCCCTCCTGGCGGAAAGCCCTGATCATTCCCATTCCAAAGCCTGGAAAGGACCTTACCAACCCTTCCAACTACCGCCCAATCGCTCTGACCAGCTGCCTCTGTAAGCTGATGGAAAAGATGGTCAACTCCCGTCTGATGTGGAAGCTGGACACCGATGGTCTTTTGGCCAGTGAACAGTGCGGTTTCCGGAAGCACCACTCGACGGTTTGACCATTTAATCCGTCTGGAAACACATCCACAATGCCTTTCTTAACAAGCAACATGTGGTCGCTATCTTTTTCGACCTCGAAAAGGCGTACGACACTACGTGGAAAACAGGAGTCCTCATGGACCTGCACAGACTTGGTTTTCGGGGTCACCTGCCTCTGTTCATTCAAAACTTTTTAGCCGATCGACAGTTCCAGGTGCGTGTTGGCACCACACTCTCTGACATTCATGGGCAGGAGTTGGGTGTTCCTCAGGGGAGCATCTTTCTCCCGCCCTTTTCAGCATTAAAATAAATGACATTGTCCAATCGGTAAGACTGGGCACTGAGTCTTCTCTCTTTGTTGATGACTTTGCGCTGTATGCAGTTGGAGCTTCTTACTACAGTGTACAGCGTCGACTCCAACTTTGCGTCAACAGAATCCAACAGTGGGCCGAGGAAAACGGGTTTACCTTCTCCGCACCAAGACTCAGTCAATTCATTTCCACAATTTCGTCGATTCTTTGATGATCCTGAAATTCGTCTAGACAAGTCCACCATTCCAGTTGTAAAAGAAGCCAAATTCCTGGGAGTTATTTTTGACCAAAAACTCAACTTTCTCAGCCACATCAAAAACCTCAAAACTTCTTGCCAGAAAGCTCTGAATATTCTGCGGGTCGTAGCACACACCGACTGGGGCGCTGATAAGAAAACTTTGCTGCACCTCTACAGAGCCTTGGTCCGTTCCAAATTGGATTATGGTTGTGCGGTGTCGGCTCTGCAAGACCCTCTTACCTCAAACTTTTGGACCCTATCCACCATCAAGGGCTTCGTCTCTGTCTTGGAGCATTCCGCACCACCCCTGTGTACAGCCTGTACGCAGAGGCAGGTGAACCCTCACTGTCCAACCGCAGGCTGAAAATGTCTCTAAATTATTATATCAGACTGTTCTCAGAACGCAGAATCCTGCCTATGACTGTGTCTTTGACCCTCAGTTTCAAAACAAATTCGAAACCAACCCTAACTGTATTCCGCCGTTGGTCTTCGTATGCAGCCTCACGTGCGGAATGCAGGTCTAGACCTAGGAGTTGTGTCGGATTTTTCTAAGTTTCCGGATCAACCTCCGTGGACCTTCTTCACGCCAGAGATTCATTTCGATCTTGCAGCTTTTCGCAAAGAGTCTACCAGCTCTCTGGCGTACAGGCTTTGTATGCTGAGCTCTGTTCCAAATTCCCATCCTATCAAAAAGTTTTCATGACGGTTCCAAGTCTGAAGAGGGAGTGGCCTGTGCAGCCTACTGCCCTGGGGCTCCTTCTCAGATACTGTTGAAACATATTCATTCAGATGCTTCTGTATATTCTGCTGAACTTACTGCTCTGGTTTTGGCTTTGAAGATAATATCACAATCTTCGAAGAGGGACTTTCTGGTTCTGTCGGATTCGCTGTCAGCTTTGGAGGCTATAGCTGGCCGCAACCTTCAGCATCCAGAACTTTTTATTTTTTTTTGAACTTTTTAGCAACTTGAAGGCGGACGGTTACAACATTACTCTTGCTTGGGTTCCTGGTCATGTTGGCATCGGCGGGAACGAAATGGTTGATCGTTTAGCCAAGAACGCCACAAGAGAGAAACTGTCCAACATTTATATCCCCTGTTCAGATGTGCAACCCAAAATTAACGATTATGTGAGAGACCTCTGGCAGGAGGATTGGAACACACAGACGAGTAACAAACTCTTTCAGATCCGTCCAAACCTTAAGGACTTCCTCCATCCACGTCGGGAGGTCGCAAAGAGGAAACGGTTCTGTGCCGGCTGCACACGGCCATTCGTATTTTACCCATGCTTACCTTTTAAAGAGTGAAGAAGCTCCGTGGTGCATTCCATGTCATGCGCCACTCACAATGAAACATGTTCTTTTAGAGTGTTGGGACTTGCACGATGTGAGACACAAACATTTTACAGCGGAGTCCATGAAGATCCTGTTCAGGGATGTCCCGCCTGATGTGATCCTTGAGTTTTTGAGAGAGATTAACATTTTTCATCTGATTTAAGATTTTACGGAAGAAAGATTTTTAACAAAGTTTCTGGTGCGTTTGTAGACGATGTCATTTAATGAGATGTATGAAAGTGGTTTTTTTTTTTTTTTTTTTTTTTTTTTATATATGACTGGTGAGTTGATTTTAACGTGGTGACAGCCTGATGTGGCCCTTTGCGGTCGGCTGGGCTATAAGCAACATTAACATTAACATCTCTCTCTCTCTCTCCTCTTTCTCTTCTCTCTCTCTCTCTCTCTCTCTCCGACACATACACATACACACACACTTTCTCTCTCTCTCTCTCTCTCTCTCTTCTCTCTCTCTCTCTCTCTCTCTCTCACACACACACACACACACACACACATCTACACACTGTGATTGAACCTCTTTTATTGTAAAGTAGTTATGGTACTGGTGATTTCTGATGGCCAATGCACAGAAAAATTTGAGTGAAATAAAAGTTAAGAAAACGGTGAACAACTGGAAAAAAAAAAACCTCGGTGCTATGATTTTCTTGAAAAAGCAACAGTAGCATACATAACACAGTGTGGGGAGGAGACAAACTACATTTTCATTAACAAAAATTCAGTACGTAGTTTGTCAGTACACAAAACTGATCAATAACAGTGACAGCATCAAAATAATGAGTCCAACAAGTACAGAGTACTGACATTTGAGCACAGGTCATGCCATACTGTTTGATAATGGGACTGCTTCCAGTCCATCTACAAGTATTGAATACATCAAACCGTTTCATTATTTTCAGGACAATCACACCCTCACAGAAACATTTGTAAACATGTAGAATTTACAGTTTAACAAGATGGAGACAACAATGACAAAGTCAATGCATGTAATCTTGCTAAGTAGGAAGCTGCCATGGGATGCACTGAATGATGATGCCGCATGTCACTGTCTACAACTAATCTAAGCAAAGAGCCATTTCCACAACCAAAATCAGTACCCCAAATGGTAAACTGGTTTTTGTTTATACTTCCAATCAAAGTTATGGATCAAAGTAATTTGTGCATTGTGTACAATATATTGTCAAAATGGGTTAAACATTGGAAAACTTTACTATACACTCAAAACTTTACAAAAAAGAGTAGAAAATTCATACCAAATTCATACCCTATTTGTTTTGTTTTGTTTTGACTTTATAACGACGTGCAAATGGACACACAAGGTGCAAAGTAAAGCCTATCATACACAATACGAAATACCCGTGGAAGTTCGACAGATCTTTCTTCTTACACAGATCTTTCTTCTGACGTCACAAACGTCTTAGAAAATGCACAAAACGGTACTCCCCAGTCGGCAGACAGCAGGATGACAATGAAAAATACAACCAACAAAAAAAAAAAAAAAAAGAGAGAGAGAGAGAGAGAATGGGGAGGTGAGAACATTTCAGACAGAGAGCAAGAGAGGAGAGGACAGACGGCAAGCGGGAGGGTGGGGGGGGGGGGGGGGGGGGGGGGGGGGGGGGGGCAGGGGAGTAAATGGATCTCGTAAACCACAAAGAATGTGTTCAGGTGGGATGGTTGGGGCAGGGGGGCAGGCAGAAATGTGGAGCAAAGGTAGCAGCGAAATTTTTCCAGGTCATAGAAGCAAGCAATGAACCGACTAACCAAAGTAATGTACCAAACGTAATTTTCAACCGCATGTAAATGCACAGCAAAACGTAGGTGTGTGGCCTGGAGGTGTCGGGAAGGGGGGTGGAGAGGGGGTGGGGTCATGAAAGAGAAAGGGGAAGACATAGAAATGAGTAGGAAAGGCAGCAGGAGACGAAAGTGTCGGAAAGATATGTGTAGGATGGGGGAGTTGGGGAAGGGGGTGGGGGGGGGGTAGAAACGGGGAGTGAAGGTAGCAGACAACAATGTATAGAAAATTAAGCGAGTAATTTGATGAACAAAATAATTCACATTCGGGGAAAGGGGAGCCGAGAAAGAAACGAGAAGAAGCTGAAAAAAAAATTAACAATGCAGCTGGAATGGCTGTGCCTCGAGAGCGATTTAGGCACAACAGAACAGGTGTGTAGGAAGAAATTCTAGAATGGGCTTGACAGCAGGTCTTCAGAGAAGAAACCCCCTCAGTAAGAGTTTGACGTGAACTCGATCTGTACGTTGTAAGAGGGCTGGGTGGCATCAAAAAGGTCCTGACTCTTAGAAGCCTTTCTGCTGTCTGATTGTTTTTCCTGGTGCAACCGGGATTCGAACCAACAGCCTCTGGATGGGTGGGCATATCATGTAAGAGAGAGAGAGAGAGAGAGAGAGAGAGAGAGAGAGAGAGAGAGATGATGATGATGATAATCTTTATTTCCAAGGGTAACAGATAAGCAAACACATGCTTTTTTTCATCCGGCCCTTGCCCCGTTAAGGGACTAAGTATGACTAGCGACGAAAACTTACAAAACTTTTAACAAACACATATATTCACAACATTAAAAAGTTTATGCATTAACAGTTCAGGCGTAGATGACTTTAAAAGGAAAAGGAACCGAGAGAGAGAGAGAGAGAGAGAGAGAAGATTTTGCTTACGGCCGTAAAAGGCTGACCGTCAAAGTCCTCGCAAGATCAGCCGTTTCCGTGACAAAGTCGGTTCGGTAGTGTGCAACTCCCACCTCCAACATGAATCCAATCCAGCAACACAAAAAGCATTAGGTACTGACATCACACACACACACACACACACACACAGCTCGCTAAAACATATCTTTTAAAAACACTACAGTATTTCATTAAAATCATTTCCCCGTAAAATCAAAAACCAGATGGAAAGCGTTGATCTCTTTCAAAATTAAAAAAAAGAAATCACATCAGGTGGGACATCAACGTCGTAAACCACTCCTTGTCCTGGCGTGACTGGGAGTTTCACCGAGTTTAGACAGGTGAACAGATGATGGTCAGACTGTAGCGAACATTGAAGGTACTAAGTGAACCATGCACTCCCCAATTCACATTAAAAGAAAGCATAGCTATTCAATAGTAGCCTGAGTAGGTCCGCTGGCGTAGGCCTGTGTGACGGGAGCAGCTTTCCATAATGTTCTTGCATCAAGATTGGTTCAATCTCGATATCGGATGCGTTTTTTTTTTTTTCTCATGATGTAGATTTTGGATGGAATAAGAAGGCGCGGGATTGGGTTTCTGGTCGGGAGTTCCTTCTGGCGGTTCGGTAAGTTTTCTCTTGTGCGTCGCCACAGTCCTCTTTGGTCAGCAGACGAGAGATGCAGGTATCGCAGAAACGTTCGGGGTGAGCTCACTTCCTGCAGTACCAGTCGAGTCATGGAAGACTGGATTTTTTTTTTCTGTTGGAAATAATGCGTCCTTGATCATTTTCACACTGTGTTCATGAACTTCTTTTTGACCATCCTGAAGTTTGTAGGTAAAGGAAATCAACGTTGGAGTGGCCAAGAACTTGGCCGATCTCACCATTTCATTGGCTTCAGTTAGAGAAACTTGCGCAGAGCTTCTGTATGTTCTTCTGAGGTCTGCGTGTGTTCCAAATCATAGCCTCAATTCTACAGTTACACAATACACCGAGGAAACTTACGAGTCGCATTTGATGAAGACTGAAGTTAGATAATCATATTAATAACTGCACAGTAAACAAATCAAATGAAACACTTTATTTAAGAAAAAAAAATTCTGTTCAAAGACAACGACTCACTCAGCTGCTGAATTTACACAAGAGACCAGTGAGGCTACATCTGCAAAATGCTTTCGTTTTCACGTCTGAAAAGACAGTAGGCCCCACATCGGCCTTTGGTCAGCCCTGAGAAAGTCCCAGAAAGAGTAACACATTTCAGAACTAGGGGGTTGCCGGTTCCAAATCAATCATACAGAAATAGACTAGAGTACGTTGGGTACCATTCTGAATAAAGACAAGAAGAGTAAAGGGTGATTTTATTCGAACATTCAAGATTTACACATTGATGTCTTAAATACATGAGATTTCTTCAACCTGTCAAATTGTGATAAACGAAAAGAAGCACTGTGTGCGGACAAAGCGGGCCTATTTATTGAATATAGGATTACTAAAGGAAGGAAATGTTTTACTTATCACTCTTGGGAACTTCACTTTGACTGAATTTGTGTCTTCCTTGAAGAGTACCTAAGGGGTCGAAACGCGTCGTGTTTTGTCTTGTGATTCGTTTGCCTACGTTTTTTCTTTCTTACTTTATTATTGAACAATTAAGTAATGGGGGTAAACAAGTGCAGATTAACAATTCTTCAGTCGTTATAGTAATGACTTGGCAAAGATTTGAACTTTAAAAAATAAAAATTTGAAGACGAAGAAAATGGGGGAATATATTATAACTATGAGAAGCCCTTCACTAGCTGCCTGAGGGAACCATCATAATCTCTCTTGAAGGCACATTTATTTGTATTGCCTGCTCCTAGGCCTTTCGTCCGCTGGATCGGACTCATCAGGGAGACACGGCTGATTGTGTCTGTGCTCTTGGTGTCAAATAGAGACACACCACAGTCCATAATTCTGTGGTGTTCTCACCGCCAAGGGTTCAAAAAAAGAATCCAACAGCACCCCAAAGCAGCCAGCGAAGGGTAGTAAAATGGAACAAAACAAAGGTGTGGAGAGGAAAAAAGTTGCTGAAAAACTAAAAGCATTATTCAAACAGTATAAAATGTAGGGGACTTTTATTATTATTATTATTTTTTTTTATTGTGGTGCGCATTTAAAATGTGTGTAACTAATTTCCGCCTGCAGTCGCCTCACTTTGCAACTAGCTCACTGTTTTTGTTGTTGTTGTTGCTTTTGTTGTTGTTTTTATATAATTCAAATAACTTTTGAGTAATGTACTTTTATACAGATGTAAACTTGGCATGAAGAGTTCTTGTCTAACTTTTTCACCGGAGAGTCAAAATCTGTGTTACATTGAGGAGGAGACAGTTCATGACTGTGCGTATACAAAATTCATACGCTTCCAAAGGGACCGATCGTCATTAAACAGAAACTCAGCACTTACATGCATTTAACGTTTTGTCATTCAGATTATTACAAATAATAAAGTTACATGCTGATTTTAAAGCTGTCCGTTATTTATTGCTTGTCTATCGTTTTAGTGCGACTGTTAATAAGGATTACATGTCACTGCGGATGTATAATTCTTTAGGTGTGCCACAGAACATAGCGGAAGTGCAGGAGTCTATAAGAATATGGTTTTGAACAAGAGCTGAACAACATGGATTTAAGTATTTTCTGCTTTCTGTGTAGCCTGTCTGGCAGTCGTAGAAAGTCGACGTGAGTATCATGATTCCACATGTATAGTTGATTGAATTAGTTTGTCTGTAATTGACTGGGTTGCGGTCATGTTCTCTGGCGTTCGGTTTTCTGAACTTCACTTCGCACTTACGTTACCTGAACAGGTGGCACAGGTGATTTTCAAAAGTGTTCGCTCAGTTTCCTCGCGGTTGGAGGAAATGTAATTTGTGTATTCGGTACAAGAAGATACTGTCGTAATATTAAATCAACGGAAGACACGATCTGCATTACAGTCAGGATCAGTGCAGTACAGGACCGTAACACTAAAATAGTACTAATACTAACTAGGCGGACTCCAGAGGCAGACTAGCGTCACATCTCGACTTGACTCGGGCAAAGCAAACACCTCTCTCTCTCTCTCTCTCTCTCTCTCTCGTGAGGATCAGTACAGTACAGGTCCATAATACTGATAGGACTAGGCGGACTCCTGAGGCAGACCAGTGTCACATCTCAACTGAACTCGGGCAAAGCAACTCTCTCTCTCTCTCTCTCTCTCTCTCTCTCTCTCTCTCTCTCTCTCTCTCTCTCTCTCTTCTCTCGTGAGGATCAGTACAGTACAGGTCCATAATACTGATAGGACTAGGCGGACTCCTGAGGCAGACCAGTGTCACATCTCAACTGAACTTGGACAAAGCAACTCTCTCTCATTCACTCATTCGTCATCATCTTGATCTTCACCCACTTGACAGCTACATTCATGTTGCTGAATATTTTGCCTCTTTCAGTCTTTGTGTATAGGTTGTGAATGTGGAAAGGAAAGACAAGACATTCCTCCAAATATTTAGGCGTGATTATAGATAGTCGTCTCAAATGGAAAGAACATTACAATTTTAGTATGTAAGAAAGCAAATAACATCTTAGCTTTCTTACACAGGAATATCAATGACTGCCCCCAAAAGGTTAAAGACGACTGCTACAAAACACTGGTTAGACCAGTACTGGAATATGGTTGCTCAGTTTGGGATCCTTACCATCTAAAGGACATTGATAACCTTGAAAAGATTCAGAAGAGAGCAGCACGGTTCGTAACAGGGAACCACATCAGAGAAAAGGGGAATACTAGGAAGAACATGAGGAAATTAGAATGGAAACCCTTAGAAGAGAGAAGAGCTTTTATTAAACTTAACACCTTTTTCAAAGGCAGAGCTAAAGTAATTGATATTCTAATGGAACAACTAGTATTGAATAAAAGTAGCACCAGGAGTGGCGGTCAGTGTTATACCATACCTGCATCAAATATTGACAGCCACTTGCATTCTTTTTATCCCAGTTCTGTACGGCTGTGGAACTCGCTGCGGGTGCCATCAAGATTGCCACAAATGCAATCTCTTTTAAAAAACAAATTGATACAACAGTTTTGAGATCTGCATATTGATGTTTTTCTATTTTTTACTTCCCCAGATATTTTACTGTTAACTGGGCCTGAATTTGGCCATTGCTTTTAACTTCTTGAATATCGAGTGCGACCCCTTGTTGCCAAATTTGCTCCAGGGGCCAACAGTCTGAGTCGCACTATTTTATGTTATTTTTTTTACTTTTTAACATGCGCGCTGGTGACCTACTCGTTTTTGAGTGAACCAGTATTTTAGGAAGAAGAAGAAGAAGAGGAATAAAAAAGAATGCCCATCTGAATGTTGGGTTTATTAGCTGGCTTCTGCAGTTCTGGTTTTCACGTCAAAAGACTTGATGTTACAAGCTTATCCTAGCACAGAACTGGGTCAAGAATAGCTTAAAAGAGAACTTTCTAAGGATATAGGGAAAAGAGAACTTTCTAGAGATATAGGGAAAAGAGAACTTTCTAGAGATAAAGGGGGTATGGACAATTCCTGTGCCTACCTAAGTACTGTTTGTGGGGTTTTAGATATATATGCCACCCTTGACTAGTTGAAGGAGCAAGAGAGTCGGCTGCCACATCAGTGTCAGATCAGGTAGCTCATTCCAGTCCCTGAAAGTGAAAGAGGCACATTTTTTCATCAGATCCACTTTTTTTTTTTTTATGGAAGAAAGATTTTAACGAAATTCCGGCATGTTTTTAGAAAATTGCGTGTGCGTGTGTGTGTGTGTGTGTGTGTGTGTGTGTGATTTAAAATCTAATTTGAGAGTTGATTCCAGTGTGGTAACGGCCTTGATATGGCCCATTGCAGTCGGCTGGGCTATAAGCAACATTATATGAAGTAGGGATTTATTCAAGTAGCTGAAAATGTACTAATAGTTCACCAGCTGCCATGGTGAAGTGTTAGCGTCGCGGACTCCCGACTTGGAGGTCGTGGGTTCGAATCCATCAGAGTCATGTGGGTTTTTCCTGCCCGACTGGCTCCTACCCAGAGTTGAGTTTGCTGCGGACTCAGTTGGGAAGACTGGGACCACACAGTCGAGTTTCATCCACTTAATGGATGCGTTTCTGAGAGTGTTGCTCAAATTTCCTGGTTGACGCTGGGATATATTATGAAAGAAAGCGTAGAGTACAGCCCTGTCATGTAGTCTCAGACTGAAATGGAAATCCATAGCATCATGTTAATCATCGTCATTCTCATTGATCAGCATTAAAAGAAAATGTCTCAAATTCTGTGGCCCTTCATCAGTTCATGCCCTGCTCTCATGGTGACCTCAATTTTGATGTCCTCTCCACGTCTGTGGCCTTGGTTTGGTTCCGTCGGGGTCACCGGTATCAGTGAGTCCATGGGGACTGTCGTTGGACGGACGTGGTGGCACCCTCCTGGGAAAGAGCTCACTCACGCAGGCTCCGCGACTAAGCAATTATTGTCATCAGTAGGGGGCTTAGTAGGGGTGTCCTGCGTATGTTAGATCAGAAACAGGCGCCACTGAACACCACCGAAGTGACTCGGCAGCAGTGCAGTGTCTCCTCCGGTGGGTTGCCTCTTGATGACTTGACATTGACTGCTCCCAGTGGATTGCTGGTGCCGGGGCTGTGGCAGGGCTGACCGGGCTGTGGCTGTGGACGGGGTGTTGGATAATTGGAATGAGTGGCGTGGGTGCACTGCCTCTGAGGTGGCGCAGAGGCTGGGACAGCAAAAAAAAAAAAAAAAATGTAATAGTTTTACTTCTAGGGAACATAGTAACTTTCATTTTTCTATTCTCATTTAGAAAAGAAAATTCAGTAGCAAACAGTTGAATATTTGGGCATCATAAGCAGTAAGCTTTCTTGCCTATTTTTTGGAACCAACATGGTATTGTTTTTTCTATTTTATCTGATTCATGTTATTGTGTCTGTTTTAGGGTGAATGTTGTAAACACCAGTACCCCATGAACAGTTTGTGCAAGCCCATGACTGTCAATACTCATAGTCATACTGACACATGATACATGTAATGATGTATACATGTATACGTGAATTTTGTCTGGAATGGTCATAACATATTCCTGCAGCGGTAGGTTTGCGTTGACTTATAGCTTCGGGTTACTTAGCAGTACTAGCTCATGAACTATGCCCATTTAACTGTTCCATAAATGAAAAACTGTTGGAAAGTACAATGGCACAAAAGAGTAACAGTCCTGATGGTTTATTATATAATGTTTAGAAATTAAATGGAACATGTTGAACTTTTTGTGCAGCTACAAGATGGTGTGTAACGAACAGAGCGGAGAGAGTGAAATGTGACAAAATGAAGATTGAAATGCTGAATCTGAAGTATGCTAACGTGACTGGTCATGAACTTCTGCCCTGGGAGTTTGAGTGTGTTTCCAGAAATGACGTGTAAGTTCAGGCTGCTTTTCTTCTTCTGTGTTTTGGTTCCAATAGAGGGATGTGTGTGTGTATGTTGACATGTTTCTGCTATGATGTAAATAAGCGCATGCATGGATGTATCTGTTATGGTGTAAGTTTGTGCATGTTGGAGGATGGGTCATTACATGGTGTGTGTGTGTGTGTGTGTGTGTGGTGTGTGTTTTGTTTTATGAGTGTACATTGTTTAAAAGATCAACAGGTAAGGGGGTCAGTCTCCAGAGTTGTGTACCAATAATGTGACACAGACCACAAAAATAAAAAATCCCAAGAGTACATGCTTTTTACACTTTTTGCATAGTCTGAGGTCTAAATAATCAAGTTTTATTAAATATTTAACAGCATGGATGTTTGTCTTTGATTGTACTCATGTTAAAATCACTCACACACTTGTGTGTCCAATGTAACACGGTAACTAAACACTTCACAAATTGAAACAAAACAAAGAATGTGAGAGCACTACAGACCTTTATTCATCATGAAAACAGTAATGAGCACCCAAGTAAATGCAACACAACTGTTTCAACACATAATTTTGACGAATGATTTATGTGCTGAATTGTGTCAAAAACGATACCAAAAAATGTGGGTTTTTTTTCTCCATGCGTTTACTCTGAAACCAATTTTCAGCCAACTTTCCCTATTTTGGGCAGCAGTGACCTTGGACTTTGTTAAAACTTGCAGACAGAAACTGATTTCTCCACTTTTGAAATATTTCTGCCCTATTACATTTTTTTAAAGTCCATGTAACACAGGAACCAAAAATACTATCAGAACCTACAACAGCTTTTTTATTTGGGAAACGGGACAAATCTCTGATTTTACTGTTGCTAAATGATAAGACATTCATGATACAAAATAGAAAAGCTAAGCAGTTGATATTTTGTAAATATTTAAGCGCTTTCAACTGTTCATGTCCAATGTAACCAGGAAACCACGGTTTTTATGGTCCAATGTAACGCAGAAACAAAACAAAAAAATCTATCAGAATCTACAACAGCTTTATGTTTGGGAAATTGGACAGATCTCTGACTTTACAGTTGCTAAATGATAAGACATTCATGATACAAAAATAGAAAACTAAACAGTTGATATTTTGTAAATATTTAAGCGCTTTCAACTGTTCATGTCCAATGTAACCAGGAAACCACGGTTTTTATGGTCCAATGTAACGCAGAAACAAAAAAAAATCTATCAGAATCTACAACAGCTTTTATGTTTGGGAAATTGGACAGATCTCTGACTTTACTGTTGCTAAATGAAAAGACATTAATGATACAAAAATAGAAAGGCTAAACAGTTGATATTTTGTAAATATTTAAGCGCTTTCAACTGTTGTCCAATGTAACAAGGAAACCGAAATCACCAGACCGCAATCACGGGACAATACAACCCTAAACAAGCAAAAAAGACTCACAAAACATAACTAATATTAAGCTTAATCTTCAATGATGTGGTTTAAATAATTCAATGCATATGAACAACAGATGTAGAAGGAAAAAACAAAGGTGCAAGTGCACCTCTGCAACAACCTGGTCCAGAGTAACTGTTTGGGATTTTCGGTAACCACAACTTCGAACCGGCCGCCTGTTTGATTCACAATGGACACATGGCCGAAATACGCGTATAGATGCTTCCGCCACATTTGTGTGCATGAATAGAACAAAATAGTTCCAAATCGTTTGATTTTTTTTTTCACACACGATTGATTTGTTTGGTCCAACGTAACATAGAATTCCGGAAACGATGTTCGATCAGTTTATTCAAATCCGATTTGAAGTCCAATCAGTTTCAATTTTTAAAAAGTTCATAACTATCACAACATGGGATTCTTCCTCCAATCTGTACCCATAAAAGTAGTGCCATATTCATCCGCGTTTAGTACATTCGTCGTCCAGAAACGCACGAGTTAACACCGGTAACGAAAGTTACGTTAGACAGTGATTTTTTTTGTGTGCTAATATCTAATAGAAGCCAAGTCGACTGATATGTTTATGTCAAACACAGTTAAAAACAATTAAAAAGCAATGATGTAAACCACTTTCTTAATCATTTGCATGTTTCTTTTGTACACATTTAATGACTATTTGTGACAGGCAAAACGATGTCACACTCCAGGTCGCCATTTTCTGATCAAAATCAGAAGGTTTTTGCATCAAACACATTTTTAATGCAGCGCTAGGCCTGTAAACTGTTTGTGCTGCATATTCAATGTGTAATTGATGTGTGTGTAACTCAAATTTGTTAACTAACATTTCTGAGATTTTTAAACAAATATTAATTAAGTAAGGGGTAACTGGGACACAACTCTGGAGACTGACCCATGGAGGCCATAGTCTCCTACTTATATTGGATTATCTGTATTTTGTTTCTCTCCTAAATTTGCATTTTGTTTCATTCCTTGTTTAGTTAAACAGTCGTTTGCCAGATCACTTTCAAACTTTCAGAATGCAGGAACATGGAGATTTTCAGGCTGATGAATTAAATTTTCCCTATCTTGTTGAAGTTGTTATGCATGTTGGGTTTTA
>CM031599.1:44212363-44258572 GCA_018398815.1 Conus ventricosus | reverse complement strand
CAGTGGCACGCGGACTCCACATCTATCCCTATCCCCACCCAGATTTGATCTCTTGCAATCCCTCTCCACCCATCATATACCTATCAAACGCTCAAAACTTGACCAAATTGATCTTAATACAACGTTGATCAGCCATCTCATTGGCATAACAGGTGGGGACCCAAGCAAAAGTAATGCGTGCACACGCTTACACTCTCTCTCTCTCTCTCTTCTTTTTTAGAATAGTGCATGTTTGGTGCATATCTTGTATTCATATGTACATGTACATGAACATGCACACAAATGCACGGAATACATAAACTTGTTCAAATATGCCTCCACATGCAAGTTCGTACCTGCACGCACTTATGAAAACTTGCTGCAACTTACTAATATTTGAGTGTAGCGAGGGTGAATGTATATGTGTGCATGCATGTCTACATGTTATGATTGAACTTATTTTATCATAAAGTGATTAAGATACTGATGATCTCTTTCAGCCTAATGCACGGAAAATTATGGATGAACAAAGCAGATGTAAGAGATAAAACATACAGTTTATTTTTTGCTTTTGATTGAATTTATGTAATAAAATGTGCTTTGGAACAAGAAGATGGTTTTTGTGGATGTGTGGATGTTGTGCTTTTCTCTCTCTCTCTCCCCTCTCTCTCTCTCTCTCTCTCTCTCTCACACACACATACACACACACACACTTTCTCTCTCTCTGTCTCTTTCTCTCACACACACACACACACACTCTTTCTCTCTCTCTCTCTCTCTTTCTCTCTTCTCTCTCTCTCTCTCTCTCTCTCTCTCTCTCTCTCTCTCCGACACATACACATACACACACACTTTCTCTCTCTCTCTCTCTCTCTCTCTCTCACACACACACACACACACACACACACACACACACACACACACACACACACATCTACACACTGTGATTGAACCTCTTTTATTGTAAAGTAGTTATGGTACTGGTGATTTCTGATGGCCTAATGCACAGAAAAATTTGAGTGAAATAAAAGTTAAGAAAACGGTGAACAACTGGAAAAAAAAAAACCTCGGTGCTATGATTTTCTTGAAAAAGCAACAGCATATATAACACAGTGTGGGGAGGAGACAAACTACATTTTCATTAACAAAAATTCAGTACGTAGTTTGTCAGTACACAAAACTGATCAATAACAGTGACAGCATCAAAATAATGAGTCCAACAAGTACAGAGTACTGACATTTGAGCACAGGTCATAGCCATACTGTTTGATAAGGGACTGCTTCCAGTCCATCTACAAGTTATTGAATACATCAAACCGTTTCATTATTTTCAGGACAATCACACCCTCACAGAAACATTTGTAAACATGTAGAATTTACAGTTTAAAAAGATGGAGACAACAATGACAAAGTCAATGCATTAATCTTGCTAAGTAGGAAGCTGCCATGGGATGCACTGAATGATGATGCAGCATGTCACTGTCTACAAACTAATCTAGCAAAGAGCCATTTCCACAACCAAAATCAGTCCCCCAAATGGTAAACTGGTTTTTTTGTTTATACTTCCAATCAAAGTTATGGATCAAAGTAATTTGTGCATTGTGTACAATATATTGTCAAAATGGGTTAAACATTGGAAAACTTTACTATACACTCAAAACTTTACAAAAAAGAGTAAAAAAATTCATACCAAATTCTACCCTATTTGTTTTGTTTTGTTTTGACTTTATAACACGTGCAAATGGACACACAAGGTGCAAAGTAAACCCTATCATACACAATACGAAAATACCCGTGGAAGTTCAACAGATCTTTCTTTTACACAGATCTTTCTTCTGACGTCACAAACGTCTTAGAAAATGCACAAAACGGTACCCCCCAGTCGGCAGACAGCAGGATGACAATGAAAATACAACCAAAAAAAAAAAAAAAAAAAAAGAGAGAGGGGAGAGAGAGAATGGGGAGTGAGAACATTTCAGACAGAGAGCAAGAGAGGAGAGACAGACGGCAAGATGGGGCGGGGGGGGGGGGGGGGGGGGGGGGGGGGGGGGGGGCAGGGGAGTAAATGGATCTCGTAAACCACAAAGAATGTGTTCAGGTGGATGGTTGGGGCAGGGGGCGGGCAGAAATGTGGAGCAAAGGTTAGCAGCGAAATTTTTTCCAGAAGGTCATAGAAGCAAGCAATGAACCGACTAACCAAAGTAATGTACCAAACGTTAATTTTCAACCGCATGTAAATGCACAGCAAAACGTAGGTGTGTGGCTGGAGGTGTCAGGAAGGGTGGTGGAGAGGGGGGGGGGGGGGGGTCATGAAAGAGAAAGGGGAAGACATGGAAATGAGTAGGAAAGGTAGCAGGAGACGAAAGTGTCGGAAAGATATGTGTAGGATGGGGGAGTTGGGGAAGGGGGTGGGGGTGGGGGTAGAAACGGGGAGTGAAGGTAGCAGACAACAATGTATAGAAAATTAAGCGAGTAATTTGATGAACAAAAATAATTCACATTCGGGGAAAGGGGACCGAGAAAGAAACGAAAAGAAGCTGAAAAAAAAATGAAAAAAAAGAAAAAAAAATTAACAATGCAGCTGGAATGGCTGTGCCTCGAGAGCGATTTAGGCACAACAGAACAGGTGTGTAGGAAGAAATTCTAGAATGGGCTTGGCAGCAGGTCTTCAAGAAGAAACCCCCTCAGGTAACAGTTTGACGTGAACTCGATCTGTACGTTGTAAGAGGGCTGGGGGGCATCAAAAAGGTCCTGACTCTTAGAAGCCTTTCTGCTGTCTGATTGTTTTTCCTGGTGCAACCGGGATTCGAACCAACAGCCTCTGGATGGGTGGCATATCATGTAAGACACAGAGAGAGAGAGAGAGAGAGAGAGAGAGAGAGAGAAGATTTTGCTTACGGCGTAAAAGGCTGACCGTCAAAGTCCTCGCAAGATCAGCCGTTTCCGTGACAAAGTCGGTTCGGTAGTGTGGAACTCCACCTCCAACATGAATCCACCCAGCAACACAAAAAGCATTGGGTTTACTGACATCACACACACACACACACACACACCACACACAGCTCGCTAAAACATATCTTCTAAAAACACTACAGTATTTTATTAAAATCATTTCCCGTAAAATCAAAAACCAGATGGAAAGCGTTGATCTCTTTCAAAAATTTTAAAAAAGAAATCAAAATCAGGTGGGACATCAACATCGTAAACCACTCCTTGTCCTGGGCGTGACTGGGAGTTTCCCCGAGTTTAGACAGTGAACAGATGATGGTCGGACTGTAGCGAACATTGAAGGTACTAAGTGAACCATGCACTCCCCAATTCACATTAAAAGAAAGCATAGCTATTCAATAGTAGCCTGAGTAGTCCGCTGGCGTAGGCCTGTGTGACGGGAGCAGCTTTCCATAATGTTCTTGCATCAAGATTGGTTCAATCTTGATATCGGATGCGTTTTGTTTTTTCTCAGGATGTAGATTTTGGATGGAATAAGAAGGCGCGGGATTGGGTTTCTGGTCGGGAGTTCCTTCGGGCGGTTCGGTAAGTTTTTCTTGTGCGTCGCCACAGTCCTCTTTGGTCAGTAGACGAGGAGATGCAGGTATCGCAGAAACGTTCGGGGTGAGCTCACCTCCTGTAGTACCAGTCGAGTCATGGAAGACTGGATTTTTTTTTTCTGTTGGAAATAATGCCCTTGATCATTTTCACACTGTGTTCATGAACTTCTTTTTGACCATCCTGAAGTTTGTGGGTAAAGGAAATCAACGTTGGAGTGGCCAAGAACTTGGTCGATCTCACCATTTCATTGGCTTCAGTTAGATGTTCGAGAAACTTGCGCAGAGCTGCTGTATGTTCTTCTGAGGTCTGCGTGTGTTCCAAATCATAGCCTCAATTCTACAGTTACACAATACACTGGGAAACTTACGAGTCGCATTTGATGAAGACTGAAGTTAGATAATCATATTAATAACTGCACAAATAAACAAATCAAAAAAAAACACTTTATTTAAGAAAAAAAATATTCTGTTCATAGACAAGGACTCACTCAGCTGCTGAATTTAACAAGAGACCAGTGAGGCTACATCTGCAAAATGCTTTCGTATTCACGTCTGAAAAGACAGTAGGCCCTACATCGGCCTTTGGTCAGTCCTGAGAAAGTCCCAGAAAGAGTAACACATTTCAGTACTAGGGGGTTCCAAATCAAAACATACAGAAATAGACTAGAGTACGTTGGGTACCATTCTGAATAAAGACAAGAAGAGTAAAGGGTGATTTTATTCGAACATTCAAAATTTACACATTGATGTCTTAAATACATGAGATTTTTTTCAACCTGTCAAATTGTGATAAACGAAAAGAAGCACTGTGTGCGGACAAAGCGGGCCTATTTATTGAATATAGGATTACTAAAGGAAGGAAATGTTTTACTTATCACTCTTGGGAACTTCACTTTGACTGAATTTGTGTCTTCCTTGAAGAGTACTTAAGGGGTCGAAACGCGTCGTGTTTTGTCTTGTGATTCGTTTGCCTACGTTTTTTTCTTTCTTACTTTTTTTAAAATTTTTTAAAATTTTATTGTGGTGCGCATTTAAAATTTGTGTAACTTTCCGCTGCAGTCGTCTCACTTTGCAACTAGCTCACTGTTTTTGTTGTTGTTGTTGTTTTTATATAATTCAAATAAATTTTGAGTAATGTACTTTTATACAGATCTATGTAACTTGGTATGAAGAGTTCTTGTCTAACTTTTTCACCGAGAGTCAAAAATTCTGTGTTACATTGAGGAGCAGACAGTTCATGACTGTTGTATACAAAATTCATACGCTTCCAAAGGGACCGATCGTCATTAAAAGAAACTCAGCACTTACATGCATTTAACGTTTTGTCATTCAGATTAATTACAAATAATAAAGTTACATGCTGATTTAAAGCTGGCCGTTATTTATTGCTTGTCTATCGTTTTAGTGCGACTGTTAATAAGGATTACATGTCATTGCGGATGTATAATTCTTTAGGCGTGCCACAGAACATAGCGGAAGTGCAGGAGTCTATAAGAGCTGAACAACATGGATTTAAAGTATTTTCTGCTTTTCTGTGTTGCCTGTCTGGCAGTCGTAGAAAGTCGACGTGAGTATCATGATTCCACATGTATAGTTGATTGAATTAGTTTGTCTGTAATTGACTGGGTTGCGGTCATGTTCTCTGTCGTTCGGTTTTCTGAACTTCACTTCCGCACTTACGTTACCTGAACAGGTGGCACAGGTGATTTTCAAAACTGTTCGCTCAGTTTCCTCGCGGTTGGAGGAAATGTAATTTGTGTATTCGGTACAAGAAGATACTGTCGTAATATTAAATCAACGGAAGACACGATCTGCACTACAGTCAGGATCAGTGCAGTACAGGACCGTAACACTAAAATAGTACTAATACTAACTAGGCGGACTCCAGAGGCAGACTAGCGTCACATCTCGACTGGACTCGGGCAAAGCAACACCCTCTCTCCCTCTGTGTCACTCTCTCTCTCTCTCTCTCTCTCTCTCTGTCTCTCGTGAGGATCAGTACAGTAAAAGCCCGTAATATTTATAGTAGCCTACTAGGCGGACTCCTGAGGTAGACAATCGTCACACCTCAATGAACTCGGGCAAAGCAACTCTCTCTCTCTCTCTCTCTCTCTCTCTCTCTCTCTCTCTCTCTCTCGTGAGGATCAGTACAGTACAGGTCCATAATACTGATAGGACTAGGCGGACTCCTGAGGCAACCAGTGTCGCATCTCAACTGAACTTGGACAAAGCAACTCTCTCTCATTCACTCATTCGCTCATCATCTTGAAACTTCACCCACTTGACAGCTACATTCATGTTGCTGAATATTTTGCCTCTTTCAGTCTTTGTGTATAGGTTGTTAATGTGGAAAGGAAAGACAAGACATACCTCCAAAGGAATAAAAAAGAATGCCCCTCTGAATGTTGGGTTTATTAGCTGGCTTCTGCAGTTCTGGTTTTCACGTCAAAAGACTTGATGTTACAAGCTTATCCTAGCACAGAACTGGGTCAAGAATAGCTTAAAAGAGAACTTTCTAGGGATATAGGGAAAAGAGAACTTTCTAGAGATATAGGGGGAAAAAAGAACTTTCTAGAGATAAAGGGGGAATGGACAATTCCTGTGCCCACCTAAGTACTGTTTGTGGGTTTTAGATATTATGCCACCCTTGACTAGTTGAAGGAGCAAGAGAGTCAGCTGCCACATCAGTGTCAGGGCAGGTAGCTCATTCCAGTCCTGAAAGAGGCACATTTTTTTCATCAGATCCACGGTTTTTATGGAAAAAAGATTTTAACGAAATTCCGGCATGTTTTTAGAAAATTGCGTGTGTGTGTGTGTGTGTGTGTGTGTGTGTTGTCTGTGTGTGTGTGTGTGTGTGTGTGATTTAAAATCTAATTTGAGAGTTGATTTCAGTGTGGTAACGGCCTGATATGGCCCATTGCAGTCGGCTGGGCTATAAGCAACATTATATGAATGAAGTTTGGGATTTATTCAAGTAGCTGAAAATGTAAGAGTTCACCAGCTGCCATGGTGAAGTGTTAGCATCGCGGACTCCCGGCTTGGAGGTCGTGGTTCGAATCCCATCAGAATCATGTGGGTTTTTCCTGCCCCGACCGGCTCCTACCCAGAGTTGAGTTTGCTGCGGACTCGGTTGGGAAGACTGGGACCCACAGTCGAGTTTCATCCACTTAATGGATGCGTTTCTGAGATGTGTTGCTAAAATTTCCTGACCAACACTGCAGGTGCCTGTATCTCTTGGGGCCTGGTTGACGCTGGGATATATTATGAATGGAAGAGTAGAGTACAGCCCTGTCATGTAGTCTCAGACTGAAATGGAAATCCATAGCATCATGTTAATCATTGTCATTCTCATTGATCAGCATTAAAAGAAAATGTCTCAAATTCTGTGGCCCTTCATCAGTTCATGCCCTGCTCTCATGATGACCTCAATTTTGATGTCCTCTCCACATCTGTGGCCTTGGTTTGGTTCCGTCGGGGTCACCGGTATCAGCGAGTCCATGGGGACTGTCGTTGGACGGACGTGGTGGCACCCTCCGGGGGAAGAGCTCACTCATGCTGGCTCTGCAACTAAGCAGTTATTGTCATCAGTAGGGGGCTTAGTAGGGGGTGTCCTGCGTATGTTTGATCAGAACAGGCGCCACTGAACACCATCGAAGTGACTCGGCAGCAGTGCAGTGTCTCCTCCGGTGGGTTGCCTCTTGATGACTTGACATTGACTGCTCCCAGTGGATTGCTGGTGCCGGGGCTGTGGCAGGGCTGACCGGGCTGTGGCTGTGGACGGGGTGTCGGAATGAGTGGCGTGGGTGCACTGCCTCTGAGGTGGCGCAGAGGCTGGGACAGCAAAAAAAAAAAAAATAATGTATTAGTTTTACTTCTAGGGAACATAGTAACTTTCATTTTTTCTATTCTCATTTAAAAAAGAATATTCAGTAGCAAACAGTTGAATATTTGGGCATCATAAGCAGTAAGCTTTCTTGCCTATTTTTTGGAACCAACATGGTATTGTTTTTTCTGTTTTATCTGATTCATGTGATTGTGTCTGTTTTAGGGTGAATGTTGTAAACACCAATACCACATGAACAGTTTGTGCAAGCCCATGACTGTCAATACTCATGTCATACTGACACATGATACATGTAATGATGTATACATGTATACGTGAATTTTGTCTGGAATGGTCATAACATATTCCTGCAGCGGTAGGTTTGCGTTGACTCATAGCTTCGGGTTACTTAGCAGTACTAGCTCATGAACTATGCCCATTTAACTGTTCCATAAATGAAAAACTGTTGGAAAGTACAATGGCACAAAAGAGTAACAGTCCTGATGGTTTATTGTATAATGTTTAGAAATTAAATGGAACATGTTGAACTTTTTGTGCAGCTACAAGATGGTGTGTAACGAACAGAGCGGAGAGAGTGAAATGTGACAAAATGAAGATTGAAATGCTGAATCTGAAGTATGCTAACGTGACTGGTCATGAACTTCTGCCCTGGGAGTTTGAGTGTGTTTCCAGAAATGACGTGTAAGTTCAGGCTGCTTTTCTTCTTCTGTGTTTTGGTTCCAATAGAGGAGGTGTGTGTGTGTGTGTGTCATTCATTTAACGTCTTTCCACTAATCGTGATATTAGACGATAGAGGGATGTGTGTGTGTGTGTTGACATGTTTCTGCTATGATGTAAATAAGCGCATGCATGGATGTATCTGTTATGGTGTAAGTTTGTGCATGTTGGAGGATGGGTCATTACAGTGTGTGTGTGTGTGTGTGTGTGTGTGTGTGTGTGTGTGTTTTGTTTTATGAGTGTACATTGTTTAAAAGATCAACAGGTAAGGAGGCCATAGTCTCCTACTTATATTGGATTATCTGTATTTTGTTTCTCTCCTAAATTTGCATTTTGTTTCATTCCTTGTTTAACAGTAAACAAGTGGGGTATGTTTTGCTCCCATAAGGAAACCTAACACAGAGTAACTTTTATTCAAGCACAGCATTTTAAACTTGAATAAAGTCAGACAAATACATAGACGAACAATCTAATAGTGGGGGAAAAACAAGCGCAGGCCAACAACTGAACTGTCTGGCAAAGATTTGGACTTGAGGGGAGGGGAGACGGGAGTTTGAAGATGGAGAAACTGGGAAAATGAAATTTAAAAAAAAAAAAAAAAAAAAAAAATTACAGATATGAAAACTCTTCACTAGCTGCATAAGGGAACCATCGCAATCCCTTTGAAGGCAGATATATTTGTATTGCCTGCTCCGAGGCCTTTCGCCCGCTGGATCGGGACTCATCAGGGAGACACGGCTGGTTGTGTCTGCGCCTCCGGCGTCAAATAGAGACACACCACAGTCCATAATACTGTGGTGATCTCACTGTTGGCCTGCGCTTGTTTTTCCCCCACTATTAGATTGTTCGTCTATGTATTTGTCTGACTTTATTCAAGTTTAAAAGGCTGTGCCAGTCTTGAATAAAAGTTACTCTGTGTTAGGTTTCCTTATGGGAGCAAAACATACCCCACTTGTTTACTGTTTATCGTTTACTGTTCCCTACCTCATTTCATTTCCGATTCCTTGTTTAGTTAAACAGTCGTTTGCCAGATCACTTTCAAACTTTCAGAATGGCAGGAACATGGAGATTTTCAGGCTGATGAATTAAACTGTTTCCCCATATCTTGTTTGAAGTTGTTATGCTATGATTGGGTCAGCTGGTCTTTCTGATTATTCAGTACATGTTCTGGTAGAGGGGTAGTTGATGCTTTCTGTCTGCTTAAGTAGAAATGCAATGTTATATGACTTTTATCCCCCCCCCCCCCCCCTTTTTTTTTCTTTTACGAAACTATCCAGACATGTTCAGTCTATTATGCCAGTTGAAATTGTGAAATGTATACATGTGCAGGTGTATTGGAAAGATGAAACTTTGCCTGCAGAGTATAATATGGCAATAAAGATGTGTGTAGTGGCATCTGCAGTACATAATAGGGCCAAAAGTATGCTTGCAATGTTGTGAAAAAGTTGATCTTAAAAGGGAATGAATCTCCACATTTTGAGTGCATGGAAGCCATTAAAAATGGACAATGCTGACTTGATGACGTGGACTCGGGACGGGCTACTTTGCTGGACGGCCCAGAAAAATTATGATGCCCATTATGGTGGAGAACTATGACACTGGTAAGCGTTTGGGACTGTTCACTTGTATCATAGGGATCTTTTTGTCATAGGCATACTTGTTACGAGCATTGCTGTAGTCTTTGATCCTGTAGTATTACAAGGATATAAAAAAAACCAAAAATGATGTATTGTTGAAATAAACAGAATTATCTGTTTGGTACAGATAGTGAATTTCATGATGATTAAAAATTTCAGACCTCATACTCACGAATTTTGACTAATTTGCCCTTAAAAACTTTTGAACCTGATGTACTACTGCAGTTGAGATAATATCAGTGTTATGAGTTCTGCAGATAAAGAATTGGATGTAAAAGACACACCATTTGAAACAGAAAAAAATAGACTCTTTCTTGGATTATTTTTCAAAATAGTTTTGAGTTTTGATAGTCACAAAGGGCCTGACAGATCATTCAAACATGCCTGTTGTCACTGGGCTTGATATTTGCTGAGATAAAGTTGGGATCTTTTTGTCATAGGTATACTTGCAATTTATTTTTAAAAACTTGGTATGCTGAAACAATCTTAAATAAATGTTAGCGAACCCGCCAAGGGGAATCGTGGACAAACGAGTCACAAGACAAAACACAACGCGTTTTCGCCCTTTTAGGTTTCTTCAGGCAAGTACAAACAAATAATACAACGAAAATGAATCAATTGGTACTCAGCTTCGTCTCTTCACTCTTCAGTGCAAAGATGCCAGGCGTTGAATCAGGATTCTCTTGGCGGTTCGCTAACATTTACTTAAGATTTGTTTAGATTTCCGCTGTAGTCCTCACTTTGCAGCTTGGAAATGCTGTATAAAGGATGAGGATGCTATTGCTAGGTGCTGGGATTGTCTGCCAATTTTTCATTGCCAACAGCTCCCCTCAGAGATGTTATAAACACATTCCACCGACAGCCCCCATCCAATGCTGAGTGATGTTTTGGGTCCTGGTCTTGAAATGGTCTCTAAATCAAAACACAAGACTTGCTCATTATGTCTAATCTTTTTCTGCTTTGAAGGCGATTGCTGGCCATAACCCACAAGCACCCTCAACTGCTTAAATTGTTTGAACTGTACACCTCTCTGAAATCTGATGGATAAACATGGTTTTTGCTGGAGCCCTTGATCTTGTTGGCATTTGAGATAATGAGGTGGTTGTTCAACTTGCCAAAGTGCCAAAGTAAAGAGCTGAGCAGATTGTCTATCCCTAAACAGTGATCTGAAACCCAAACCCCAGGCCTGTGTCAAAGCCCTTTGGCAAGAGGAATGGAACTGAAAACCTGAAAGTGTTCTTACTATGTTCAGTGGGCGGTTGTAAAAAAGGGAACCTGTCTTTTTGCCTTTTGGGTACATGAGTCACTCCTTTACTCTCTTTCTTATTTTGTAAAAGGTGAAGAAGCACAATGTGATGAAACCACTCACAATGAAACTGTTCTTATGGAGTGTTGGGATTACATGATATCAGACATAACTTTTTCGGCAGAGTCATGAAAATCTTGTTTTGGGGATGTCCCGCCTGATGTGATTTTTGAATATCTAAAAGAGATCAGCATTTTTCATTGTTTTAAGATTTTATGGAAGAAAGATTTTAAGAGAATTCCCAGCATGTGTTGATAGAAATTGTATTAAAATGGTTGAGTTTGCATTTTTAGTTTTGTTTTTGCTTTAAAAAAAAATCCATTTGGGGGGGGGGGGGGTTGATTTCAGTGGGGTGACAGCCCTGATATGTCCCTTTGCGGTCGGCTGGGCTGTAGGCAAAATTATAGATCTCTCTCTGGGCATTGTATTATAGTGCAAATGTAACACTGAAAATTGGTTAACCCTCATTTTCATTGGCTTGTGACGAATGTTTCACATTATTTGCTTGAAACAATTCATTTTATTTCTATTGTCATCCATGACCCAAAAGGGACAAGATGAAATGCTTGAGTCTTGAATCGTAATAGAATGAAAGATTATTGGTGCTTTTTAAGGTTCTTGATTTATGAAACCTGTGAAGAAAATGTGTGAAATGATTAAATCATTTAGATTGGATGAGTCATTGATGAACCCTGAAGCTGTTTAATTTAGAAAGAGAGGGGTTAGTTACTGCCAAGGACATAGACAAAGTACAGGATAAGACTCAATGCATTTCGACCTCTTGGGTCTTCTTCAGGCAAAAAACAAAGAACATTTAGGACAATGAACATGAAGAACGAGGAACCCCTTCTTCTCATATTCGGCGCCATCTCTTTCTAAATTTTGCTTAATTTTCCGCCCTAAGGGCACTCCGTTTTGAAAACTGAACCTCAAGCTGTTGTTTGTGGGTGTTTCACATTTTCACAGCACTGCAAAAAAAAAAAAAAAAAAAATAAGGTGGATTACTCTGATCAGTCAAGCAAGATACTTGAGAATTGCTGTTCTGCTCTGTCTTTGTTAGCATTTTGTCTGATAGCAGTATTTCCCCCAACCATATTTTCTATTGAAAGATATTGTGATACTGACAGTTTGGTTGGTGTCTCTTGTTGCATTTTCTGTTACATTCAACCCAGTGTAATGCATGTTTAGTTTATGCTCTTTGTTGTATGCTTTACTCATTTGAATGTTTACATTTATTTTTAGCCCCAAAGGAAAAAAACCCCCATACTTTTCAGTGGCTATGGTGAGAGCTGACTCCCGTGTTCAGTTGGACAATTTTAATTCAAAGTATCTGCTTTCCCCGTAAGTGTTGACAAAGTAGTTATGTACTTAAGTAGAATCTGTGAATTGTTTTCAGATTAAAATGTTTTCAGATCTATAGAGAAAGAAAAAGAAATGGGTGGTAAAAAACCATGATGACTGTTACGAATGAAAGAGGCTTTTCGACCCAAGGCCGAGACCAGCAGCAGGTTCGGCAGAACAAACTTGTGCCGACAGATTTGCAGTGCGCATCATCGTGAGAAGTGCTGGGGTGGAATCCCCCTTTACATAATTCATTGATATGAGAAAGGGTTTCGACAGTGTGGACAAAGATCAGTGGAAGCTGCTGAGGCATTACGGAGTCCCGAGAAGATCAATCTCCTCATCGGTGCACCTTTCCAGGAATGAATGCAGGATTGCCCCGGCCACCTGTCCGAAAGTTTTCGAGGTGAAAACCGGAGTTCGGGAGGATGCCTGCTGTCGCCTTCTCTCCTCCTGGTCATTGACTGGATTGAAAGACCAATACAACAGGAGAAACAACGGTATACAGTGACATCTGACGCAGTTTGACGACTTGACTTCGCTGCGACCTTGGCGCTCCTGCACACAGCACAGCCGTGCAGGAAAGCACTGCTTGGAGCCCATCAGCCGGGACAGGGCTTCAAAAATAACAGGAAGAAGACGAGTTTAAAAATCAACACCAGCCAACACCCGTCACAGTCCGATGGAGAGCCCATCAGGGAGGGAGTCTTTATACTGGGAAGCGTGGTTGACCAACAGGGGGGCAGGACCGAGATGTCACAGAGAATCGGGAAGCAAGAGCAGCTTTTCGTCATGTCAAGAAATCTGGCATCTGGAGGAATCGCAAAGAAAACCCAAATCCGCATCTTCAACTCCAATGTTTAAATCATTCTGCTTACGGATGCGAGCGTGGCGAACAACACAGACGATGAACAAAAGATTCAGACATTTTTTCAACATGTCTGAGGGCATCTACAAAATCGATGAGGAAAGGTCCGAAACGAAATCTGTGGGAGGTCGGACAGGAACCAGTGGCCAAAACAGATACTGCGAAGGATGGGTGGATCGGACACAACCCTCAGGAAGCCCGCATCCAGACCCCAAGCCAAGCCTGACCTGGAACCGCAGGGAAAGAGGAAGAGAGGCCGGCCTCGCAACGCTGGAGACGAGACACTGAGGCGGAGTTGAAACAACAAGGACAACTGGCTGGAATGACAGAACAGCCCCGAACAGAGTGCAATGGCGAAGGTCGTTTATGGCCCATCTCACCGGAGCGGGGATAAATGAAAAATGAAAATTTACTTCGTTTCAAATTTAATTGAAGAAAATTTAAGACTCGGGAATGATGATTTATTGTTCATTAAAGGGGTCGGAGGGTTGTTTGCTCTTAAGGGTTGTCAAAGTTTTTGTTTGGGGTGTTTATTGGATAACCTATTAAATCATGCCATGCAGGTTTGGACACAAAAGGGAAAGAAAGAAAGAAAAAAAACCAAAAACAAAAAAATGAAACAAAACAAAACAAAACAAAAAAGACAAGAAGAAAGTTCTTCTGTACCCCTTTCATTAAGTATGAGTAATCAGGGTTGGAAAACCCTTCCAAAGTTTTGATGTGAGCTGGCAAAAACTTTCTTTTCACTACATTTTGGTTCTGCAGAAACCAGAAAAAGAAGAAAAATCCAAAACCCCATGCACATGATACCATTCAAAATATTGATTACATAGCATGATTTCATCATAAAACTGAAAATAGATTTATGGGCCGCCCCACAAAAGATCAAACAAATGCAAAAAAAAAAATAAAAAAAAAAAAAAAAAAGAAGAAAAACCCCCTGTGCGTTCAACTGGTCGACAAAAATCATAGAATTTAACAATTTAAGGCATCTTATAACATTGTCTAACAAAATTTAACCGAATGGAGTTATTAAAACCGAGTTTTTAAAATTTCAAAAGCATTACAAATACTTTAAATTTTTTAAAATCAAAAACAAGGGGAAAAAAAAAAAAGATCAGATTGCCAGCTGTCTACAGGTTTGTTTTTTAACGGTTATTTTCATGCCAAAATTAATCCAGTTGTTTGAGTTTTAAAAACATTTATCAGTTTGTTTATGTATTTCAATGTAAATAGGCACCCTTTGTTTATTTGAGCATAAGCTGGTTTTTTTTTTGGATGTATTAAATGTGTACCCTGAAGAAAAGAATATTTAATGGTGCCCGTTGAAACAAAGAAATATTACATGGTATGCAAGGAGTGTATGTACAATTGAAGATTTTCGGCGTTTTTAAGTATTGGAACGAGTGCAGGGTGGCTGTACCGGTGCCCAAACTGATCACGGAAGGGTTCATTACCATATTTGGAATGCCACGTGAAGGGTCGTACTTTTTAGAGAGAGTGTCTGCCCGACTTTACTCTTTTTACAATCTTTTGGTAAGTCTGTAATGACCACAGGAATTAATGTCTTTGTTCGATGAGCGTCTTTGTTTTTTAAAATTTTTTTAAATTGAAACGTTATATACATACAAATACATGAATAAGTGAGACGATGGCTGATTTATGGGCAAATTAATAGCATTCTAATGAAAATTATGCTTTCAACTTGGAAGTAACTTAAGTTCAAAGGCCATTTGAAAGATAGTTCACTAATAGTTTTGGAATTATATTCGTTGTGAGTTTAACAGTTTGTGTTGTTTATGACAGAGGTCGTGACAAAAGTAAAAAGTATTTATATCTGCCAATAAATCTTTCTTTCACCTCTGACATTTACTAATATATATCATGTACTGAGAACTGCGCTTAAATGATACAAATGTTTCGAGATTGAGAACTTTTTTTTTATCATCATGTCCTATGCCCCCAGCAGCACATGTGCAATGTTATTTTATTTGGATTAAAAAAAAAAGAAGCACACCAAGCAGTGAATACTTATAAAAACTGGATTTTGTGTCTTTCCCAGCACTGATTTAAAAACATAACATTCATATTACAGACAAATTACTCTAGAAATCTTGTCAATTATGACATTAGCTCAAGAGCACATGAAACTTTCCAACTTGCTGTCCACAGATTTTTCTCTCATATGGGGGAGATGGTGAATGGCCAACCTTTATACAGGGCCGATAGATTTAAAAAAATATTTGTCCAAAAGAACTATTTTCTGGTGACTGGAGCCCTGGTTCTAGCCCATTGATTGTCAGTTATGACAGGTTCTGTGGGGACATGAAACATATGACATTATTTTAATATATTTCCACATGAAAGAAATCCAATGTTTTAAATTGTGGGAACATTGCATGGGCAAACGTGTCCCCTGCATCTGTTATTCTGTTTGAAATTTTAGTCGGTGAGATTCTTATGGCCGAAAGATCTTGTTAGAAGTGAAATGGCAAAAATTGTGTGTTGACTCAGGCAACTTTACCCAATTTAGTTGTTTGTTACACAAACAAGTGAGGGACATGAACCAAAAACAAATGTGATGGCCTGTTTCTCACCATCGTTAAGCCTCATTTTCAACTTCTGTGTATCATTTGATCACCAGAGGCTATAGAAAACCTTTGAATTGCATTGATATTTTTCATTCTGTAAGATTATTGACAATTAGATTGATAACGGCAAATGGTCATGAAAACTTTTGACATAAAAACTTTTGTAAACTGTACACAGACATAATCAGAGATTGAGCACATCCATTTAGAACAGGCTGGTTTCAAGTTTGTGTGTGTTGTTTTTTGTTGTTGTCAAAAAAATGCCTGTCAGTGATGTTACTGAGAAACAGACAAAACTGTCAACAAATCCAAAGTATCTCCCCCCCCTTTCTGTTTTCCTCAATGATTTACCTGCGGGTTTTCAGGCAACAATCCCACAGATGTTTGCAAACTATGTACGGGGCAGAATGAAGAGTTCTGTACCACCAGCGACAAGCGAGCCGGTTTTGATGGTGCTTTCCGCTGTGTGGCTGAAGGCGCTGGAGATCTGACATTCCTCCGTCATGACACCATTGAACAGATGACAGACCCTGTGATGAACCCTGGCACCACCTATCTAAAAGAGGCAAGTCATAACTGACTTTTGGCTAAATTCCAGAGATTTTGATTTCAACAAACCTTAAAAGGTTTATGTAATATATCTGCCAAACATGAACAACGAATCACAAGACAAAACAGGACGCATTCAGACCTCTTAGGACTTATTCAGGCAAGATTGAAAAAGACCTAAGAGGTCGAAACGCATTGTGTTTTGTCTTGTGATTCGTTTGTTCTGTTTGGCGATTTTTTACACAAATTTAAAGATTTGTTGAGATCTCGCCTGCAGTTGCCTATTTTGCAACTAATTGTAATTTCTGATTTCTTTTTCTAATTTGTTTGTCTGTACTTTGTGTTCGTTTCCCGTGTCTGTTATTTCCAGGTGTGTTAGAGTTGATTGCATGATGAAGTCAACATTTTTCATCTGTTTTAAGTTTTTACGAAGGAAAGATTTTTAACAAAATTTTGGGTGTGTTTAAAGGGTTGTGTGAATGGGGTTTTTTGTGTGTGTGTGTTAATAATGACTTATGAGTTGACTTCAACTTGGTGACAGCCTTATAGGGCCCCTTCGTGGTTGGCTGGGCCTATGCAACTTATATTACCTTCCCTTGCATGATGACATGCACTGAGACCTGTTTTAGTTTTGTGTCAAGATGCGAATGATTAGAATTGTAACAACATTTTTTTTTTTTTCCTTCATGATTTGGTGTTCATGTGCATACAATCCTGAATGACTTCTTTCTTCCAGGGCTCTTGTTTTGATCTTTTTTTTCACATGCCCACCATATCTCTGTGTACATTTAGCAATGGTTTGCAAGTGGAGTGTATGCATCTGTGTGCATTTTGTGCTGTGTAAACCGTTTCATATTTTTCGCATTTCAGGATTTCAAGTTGCTGTGTCCAGATCGTGTACAAAATCAGTAGATGAGTACTTGCAGTGCAACTGGGGTGAGCTCCCTTCCCATAGGGTTATGACCTCGCTGTGCGAGACATACCGTTGTCAATGGCTACAAAGCGTTCTGAGACGTGCTGTAGAGTGGTTTGGCCCCGGTGGAACCTACGAGGACAATTTCGATTTTTGTGTCAAACAGGACCTATGACACAGACGAGTTTGATTTTGTCCTAGAGCGCAAAAAACCAAATGTTTTCTGACCAGACGAAGCGTTTTGAGGATATTGGTGATGAAACCTACTTCACTTGGGTCGGTGAGTCATTGTTTGTTTTTAATTCACAGCTGTTTTGAGTTGAGCGGCCAGTTGTTTCTGTCATAGTTTTGTGTTAGCTGTCTTGTCTTCTGCACTGGGGCTGTAATACATTTTGGGGAAAAATTTTTGCATTTGAAAAACAAAGCACACAATGTGAGTGGGCCACACTACGCTTTCAGGCAAACATGTTCTATTGCTTCAAGGATTCACTGAGTGTCGGACATTAGGTGTTGAATAGTAGATCTTAAAAATTAGCAACACTTCTTTTTTTTTTTTCAAAGTGACGTCACAGCTGAACAATTTTTTTACCAAATCGGACATGGCAGTCAATGCTTATGATCAAGCTGTGTCCATCTGTCTGCTTTTGTGGACTGAATTCACTGAAGTGATTTCAAACCAGCATGTCCGCAGCTTATTGTGCATTCATAATGCTTACCTTGACAGGGTCATATCAATTTTGACAAGCTGGAGAGTACAGTGTCGAGGAATTTTGTCAGTGGTGATCTAATCTGCTCTGAAAGGAGTTCACCGATGGTGCTGTAACGAGAAGATTGAGCGGACTGGTTTAGATGTTGATGAAATGGTTCACTTAATAAATGGCTAAATACTATTGCTATAACTAAAAATCATTAGCTGTATACAAAAGAGTCTCAAATTTTTTAAATGACATCCTGTCAAACCAGATGCAGAAAAGACAAATTCTTTCGTATAAAAAAAAAGGTGAAGTACTTTGACATAACAAGCTTTCAAATGCTTACAGCTAATCAGCAAAAACCATGTGAAATATTGTTGAAATGAGTATAGCTTTTATGAAATGGGCAAAGATGGACTGGGCTGTGAAAAGAGACCGTTTGTTGGCATCAGAAGAGTGATGTTGCCAGTGTGTGTTTTTAAGCATGCAGCATGGCTGAACCTACAGTCGGTGAAAATAATCTTGGCTGGTCATGCAAATGATCCATTACATGTTTCAGTATGTGCTATGATCTTTATGTGAAACATTCTGAAGGGGATGGGGGAGGTGGCACCACTGTCACAAACCCCACACATACTACAAAAACAAAGCAACTAGATTTATTGGTGAGGTCAAGGCAGTGTTCTATTTTTTGTTGTTGTTTTGCTGAACTCCGTTGCCATCCTGTGTAGTAGCATACTGTGATGGATCAAGTCAAAACTTGTATGAAAGTATTAAAATGTCAGGAGTGTCTGAATTTGGGCTGTCAAGGACAACTGCAGTCAGTGCATCATTGTTTGTTGTTGCATGTTTGTGTAAATATATTGTTTCAACTGTTTCAGATCAGTTAATTTCTAGTGATTTTTTTTTTTTCAAAAAGTGGGAATAGGGAGAGTGAAAAAAGAAATACATATGCACGGTAGGTCCAGTGTGTATGTGGTGATTGGAAACCAGTGCTAAGAACAATGAACTTTGCTATTTTCAAATCATTAGATCAGGGATCAAGGGCCATGCAGTTTACATCAGTATACTTACGAATTATCTGAAGTTGCAGCAGATAGCATAGGATTACACAGTCTTCTGTCAGTATTCCAACAAATTATTCATGAGAACACGCCCTGGAATTCCTTAGATTTTCTAAGTTTTTATTACTATTTTCATTTGTCACAGGGAGATCTGATGGATGCCTTGTACTGGTTTTTTTGGTGGTTCATGTGTATTCCTGGCTGAATGTGAGCTGTTAAGCATTCTTCCGTCTTGGATGCTTTAAAAAAAAGGTGAAAAACAACCTGAAATGGTTACATACATTTGCATTTCTTATTGTTGTCACAGGTGAAGACTTTGACCAGGTGCTGGAAAACATCAATCACTGCCCTTCAGGTGCTGTGCGTTGGTGCGTTATCTCTGAGGCGGAGAAGCTCAAGTGCGAGTCCATGCTGCTGGCCTTCAAAGCCAAGGATCTGAAACCTTCGCTGGACTGCTTGTTTGGTGGAAACACCACCACCTGCATGGAAATGATTCGTCAGGGAGACGCCGATGTCATCAACTTGGATGCAGGGGATGTTTACATCGCTGGACGGTGAGTTAGGAATGAAAGAAAATTGTCTTACTAATTGCGCTGGGTAGTTAACAATTGTGTGACTGTTATTGCATTCGAAAGATTTACTAACTTCCGTTTTATATGTATGCGTCTCTCACTCTTTGTCTCTCTCTCTCTCTCTTTCTCTTTCTGTCTTTCTTACTCTCTGTCAGTGTGTTTCTATCTCTGTCCCTCCCTGGAAGCTTAGAGGTGTGTTCCATGTGATGCATCATTTATGTAAAACATGTTCTTTTAGAGTGTGGGACTTGCGTGATGTCAGACATGATTATTCACAGCAGACGCCAAGGAAATCCTTTTGAGAGTTGTTCAAACAGATGCATTTTTTTTTGCTTATGAAACGGATGCGTATTTATCATCTGATCAAAGATGATATGGAAGAAAGATTTTTAGACGAGTTTTGCGTGTTCTGGAAAAATTAAGTATGTATATATATATATATTAAAAGAAAGAACAAAACAAACAATTATGTAAGGAATTGACTTTGACAGAATGACAGCTGGCGTGATCCCACGTAGATGAGCTGTAAGCAGTGAATTGAATTATTAGATGGCTTTAAACAGGATACGATATCTGGCTTTGAATGACTGATGTTGTCGGAAAGAAAAAAAAGATGTATTTTTCTCCCTCTGCTGTATCCAGGCGATTTGGTCTGGTGCCCATAGCAGCCGAGGACTATGGTGACATGAGCATGAAATTCAAAGTTGTCGCCGTGGCAAGGAAGACAGACAAATCCACCACACTGTTCAACATGAAAGGTAAGAAGTTTGGTCAGTACTTCAGTTTTGAGGAGAAACAGCACACTGTATTGTGTGATGAGGAACTGTGAAATGCTACGAAACGTTCAGTTAATTCCTTTTCTTAATCAACATTTTATGAGAAAGTGTGTCTTCTTTGGGAGCAAAAAGAGTACAAACAGTGGATTTCAGCAGGATAGCAGCTACAGTCACAAAGTCTATGGTTGTGCTGACAGGAAACCATTCGAGCTGGGGAAAATTGAAGAAGGGTCACTCCTCGCAGCAGTAAGGAAAAAAGATTCAGATTTGCACACAGCAAGTAAACCAGCAGTACCAATTGTTAGGTCTCAAGGACAAGTTGGCAGGTTGACAAATTTTGTGACAATGCGGGACAAAAGGGGAGCCTGACAGTGGTCTCTCTGGCCAGTGTCCTTTGGAGCGAATCAAAGGAAAGCAAAAATGCTTGTCAGCCCAACAGAAAGACATCAAAGGGGAAATTGTCCCATAAGAATTCTTTGTAGAGTGAGCATCGCCTGAAAACGAGTGTTTTTTTTACAACTCTGTTTTTTCTTCTTAACCTTGTATAGTATGTTTCAGGCCAAAGTTCCCAAGTAAGGCCTAAAACGAAGAAAAGTGAATATCAGCTTTTCATGGAGAATGAGAAACGTTGAACCTGCAGATGTACATAAGCTTAATGTGATGTGTGTGACATAAAGGCCAGAGCTCTTACAAGTTCAAAGACAAACCTGTACTAAGTCTACATGTTAGCCCTTCAGAATCAAATAGAACAAAACTGCCTGGCATAAAGAACTCGTAGTTGAATTTTCTTGGTTTGGAAACAAATATTTGGGTATTGTGCAGGTCAATGGATAATTCTGCGAGTCATTTGCATCTGACATGTCCTAATTTCTGATTTCAAGTCCTAAAAAAGACCTAGTTTCCTCACCCCCCCCCCCCCCCTCCCACCAACCCACCCACCCGAAGCTTTGCATGAACCCTGAAGTAATAATGCAGCTGCGTAGGTGTCGTATTGTAAAAATGATTTATGTCATATGGTTTGGTTAATTGCTGCGCAGACAAGAGAGCGTGCCAGCCTGGGATTGGACGTGGTGATGGGTGGGTGGTACCGCTCAACATCTACATAGAGACTGAACAGTTCCTGCCTGATGACTGCTCCATCTTTGAGAACATTGGTAAGGTTTTCTTTCATTGCTTGTACTATTAGTTCTTAATTCAACGAAATTGCTGTCATTTTATGCTCACTGACCCTTGAAATCGCACATTTCAGGCCACTAAAAAAAGAAAAGAAATGAGCATAAAGGTAGAATAAAGCAATAAACTGCGAAAGAAAAATACTGATTTTGTCAAACTGAAAGCTACTTGCAGTTAGTGGGTTGATTCCCATTTCATGGTGAACTATCCCCACTTAGGTATCCAAGTTAGCGTTTGGAACTGCAAAAGAAAAATACTGATTTTTGTCAAATTGAAAGCTACTTGCAATTAGTGTGTTGATTCCCATTTCATTGTAGAAACTACCCCCAGTTGGGTATCCTAGTTAACTTTTGGAAATAAGTTTTGAATCACCAAAGGAAATTAGATCTATGTACTTACACATTTGGAAACATTTTTTTGCTCCGGTCTGTGAAGAATACACATAAGACATCACAGTGCCTATTTTTTTTTAAAGCGGATATAATTATTGTTCAGTGTGGTCCTAATTTATATGAAAGCCAGTTTCTCTGTTGGTAGTGTTCGTTTATAGTTCCGCAGGCAGTGTGTCATTTTAAACTTAGCATGTGCTAACAGTTGAATAAATACTTTAGTAATGCTGGTCAAATATATGATGTCTTTAGCTTTTCAGCGCCCATCTTGCGCTGAAGTGAATGAAGATAAGTGATTGCTTGTTCATTTCCGTTGTCCTGAGTGTTTTGTATCTTGCCTGAAGAAGACCTAAGAGGTCGAAACGCATCGTGTTTATTCTTGTGATTCTTTTGTCTACGTTTTCTAGGCGGTTTGCTATTAGTTACATTTAAAATTTGTTTAAATGAAGAAAATTTTCAGTGTGGTATTTGAATATGATGGTAATCCTGCTCTGATGCACATGTTATCAGCTTTTAATGAAGAAACTTTTCGGTGTACTGTATTGAAAGTGTGTTAATCCTGCTCAGTGTCTTCACTTTTCAATGATAAAACTTTTATAGCGGGAACTGTCAAAAGCAAAGGAGTTGAAGAAATAACCACTTTTTTTTTTTAAAGGATTATTTTGAAATGAGAAACACCTCCATCCGCAGATTTCCGGTACACAGGTCTGTCATAGTGTTGCTGACGGTATTGAAAAGTACACAGAGTGAATCCTTTATGTACTGTGCAACTTTTCTGTTCATTGTTTGTGCAGGTCAGCTGTTCGTGCGCAGCTGCATTCCTGGATCGTTGGACCAGGAGTACAACCCTCGGCAGTCTCCCATAAATCTGTGTGAAGGCTGCGCATCTGGAGGCTACAGGAAGTGCCAGCGCAACAGTGAGGAGCAGTACTATGGCGCCACAGGAGCCTTCCGCTGTCTGGTGGAAAGTGAGTGCTTACTGGTAGCTAGGTGACATGTTTCGGAAGATTATTTCACAACTACTAAGGCCTGACTGCTAGATGACATGTTTGAAAGAACATTCACAGCTAGAAAGGCCTGAACTTTAGAGATGAGTATATGATTTTAACAAAGGAACTAATTCTTTACTGCACACGTCACATTGTATGTTGGCTTTAAGTATGTGACGATAAACAAGCAATAAAAACAAGTTTAATGCATTTGTGTTGGTTGAAGTCCGGGTTAGTTCATCTCCCTCTGTCTGTTTTTGTGTGTGTGTGTGCCAAAGTGAGTGAGACAGGCTGGGGTGCCCACCATTTTCTTCTTTTCCTGGAGACCAAGGACAGATCTTTGTGTCCTCAGTGTTTGGAGAGAGGAACATATCTGGATGGACATCACATGGTATTATCACATTGGTGACTGTCTTCAACGGAATCTTGAAGGTGCTTGTGGACTAGAAACCATGCAGAGTGTTTGTAGTGTTAAAGAGATGGGTCTGTGGCAGCTATATTCTGCTGCTAGTGTCATGGATGGAGAGATTCACTTTGTCTGTCCCAGTTTCTGAAGCGGTGTTGTCGGAAGAGAAGTGGATCACTCGTCCCCTTCCTAAAATTCAAAGTGAGCAGTTCCCTGTGTGAGCCGTGTAGACATCCTGCAGAGTCAAAATCATTCCTCACCACACCCTCCTACCCACAGTATCTGATTGCAAACCATTTTGTGCCTCTCGTGAAACAGCTTTAGGATGAAAGTGAAACTGTCGAGAAAAGGAAAGCAGCAGCTAAACAAAAGTTTGGGATTTTGTGACAGAGATCTTTGTTGGCAAGAAAAACATGCTGTACCATGCATTTGTGATTCCTGTCTCCAAGTACATGGACATCGAAGAAGAACAGAATGTGGTGAAGTTTCTTCAGCAATCTCACAGTGGGATTTTTTTTTTATCCTTTCAGCATATTTTTCTGATGCCTGTTTCAGATTTGAATTATGTTGGAAAAAAATTAAACAGGTGGTTAATGTAAAAAAAAAAAAAAAAAAAAAAAAGTTTCTCTAATCAGTTTTGTTGAGGTGTTATGAATGTTTAATGAAGTTCCTTTTTTAAATCATCTGTTGAAAAATGTAAGAATTTTTATCAAGAAATGCTTTTCACATGAAACTTAGACATTGGAATATTTTCTCTGTCAAATTTTTTTTGGCTCTCTTGAGAAAGAAGAATATGTCTAAATTATATACATGGGTGAGTTAACTGCCAGCAAATGAGCCACCAGCATGGAAGGCTACAATCACTGTAGAGTAGAGGCGTGGATGTTAGTTCTAAGTATTGAAAGCAACAGCTGAAAATTTCTTACTCTTATCTGTCTTTGAGCGCTTGCTGCTCCCGTAACTCAGCAAGATTATTTCCTTTCTTCGAATGATCCAGCAGTTGTGTTTCATTACCTGTTTTTCTGTTCTGTTCCCACCAGAGGGCGGTGATGTAGCCTTTGTCCGTCATCTGACCATTCGAGACAATACTGATGGGAGAAATCATGCCATCTGGGCCAGAAATCGTCGCTCCGATGATTATGAACTGATGTGTAAGGACGGCAGGCGTCTGAACATCGATCACTTTGAAGTCTGTCATCTGGGAGAAGTACCATCAAATGCAATTGTGACTTCAGGTAAATGGGGATGATTAGTCTTCGTAGGTTTGTGTTCAGCTTCTGATGTTTAAGCGCTGCATGTCTGAATGGTAGGGCGCATGTATCTCTGTGGGTGAGTGTGTATGTTTGTGTGTGTGTGTCTGTGTGTTTATGTGTGGGAGAAAGAGAGAGAGAGAGACACCAGCCACCGTGGCGAAGTGGTTAGCATCGCAGACTCCCGGCTGGGAGGTCGTGGGTTCAAATCCCATCAGAGTCATGTGGTTTTTCTGCCCCGACCTGCTCCTACCCAGAGTTGAGTTTGCTGCGGACTCAGTTGGGAAGACTGGGACCACACAGTCGAATTTCATTCACTTAATGGATGCGTTTCTGAGAGTATTACTCAAATTTCCTGACCAACACTGCAGATGCCTGTATCTCTGGGGCCTGGTTGACGCCGGGATATAATATGAAAGGAAGCATAGAGTACAGCCCTGTCATGTAGTCTCAGACCGAAATGGAAATCCGTAGCATCATTTTCATCATCCTCATTCTCATCGATCAGCATAAAAAAAAGAAAGTCTCAAATTCTGTGGCCCTTCATGCCCTGCTGTCATGGTGACCTCAATTTCAATGTCCTCTCCACGTCTGTGGTCTTGGTTTGGTTCCGTCGGGGTCACCGGTATCGGCGAGTCCATGGGGCTGTCGTTGGACGGACGTAGTGGTGCCCTCCGGAGGGAGAGCTCACTCACGTCGGCTCCGCGACTAAGCAATTAGTGTCGTCAGTAGGGGGCTTAGTAGGTGGTGTCCTGCATTTGTTAGATCAGAACAGGCGCCACTGAACACCACCAAAGTGACTCGGCAGCAGTGCAGTGTCTCCTCCGGTGGTTGCCTTTTGACGACTTGACATTGACTGCTACCTGTGGATTGCCGGTGCCGGGGCTGCGACGGGGCTGACCGGGCTGTGGCTGTGGACGGGGTGTCGGAATGAGCGGTGTGAGTGCACTGCCTCTGATGTGGCATACAGGTTGGGACAGCAAAAAAAAAAAAAAAAAAGAGAGACAGAGAGAGAGAGAGTGTGTTTGTGTGTGAGTGAATGTGTGTGTGTGTGCATGACGGTTTGCAGCTATTGACTATGAATGTGAATATTGACAGACAGGCTGGCCATTTTGACATTGACTGGAACTTTGTGAAAAAAGTGAAAGTTGATGAAAAGGTAAAGAACTGCCAACTCCAATATGACATTACTTTCTTTTTGCTGGTTATAAATATTTATCACAAGGTTTAAAGTGATTCCATCTGAACAAGGATAATGAAAAGTGAAGAAAACATTCACAGCAAGGACAATCTGGTTTTTTTCTTTCTGCGTACCAGAGTGAAACTCCGCAGACCACTCCGTATAGACAGCAAAGATTAATCCTACTGTCCAACAAAGGGAGTGGAGTTTAGATGTAGGACGTTTTTTTTTATTCCCGCCCTGTTATGCAGCCAACATTCAGGAAGGTGTATGCTAGTGTAACATGTCATCCATACCAACGGCCAAATTGGCCTTCTACGTCTGAGAGTTGGTGATGGTATTTTATGTTGTGCAAGATGTTCATACTGCAGTATCAAACTACATGGAACCTCAGTTTAATTCTATTTTAAAAGGATGGTATGGGAATTGGAGTCAGATACAAGTGGTCAGCTCCTGGTGAAAAAGCCCTTGTACCGAAACAGCTGGTGGAGAATTGAAACCGCTACCAAGGAATCACCAAGATTACAAGTCTGGTGCTCTAAACACTGAGCTATTCGCCTCTGATAATCTGTTTAATCTTAATCCATTTTTTCATCTATTATCCCAAGGGCCCTCCCTCTCTTTTCTTTCCTGCTTCTTCTGTTACTTTGTGTCTGCTCATTGCTTAGGAAGAGAGAGAGATTCTGATAGATAATGAGTATCATGTTTGAAGATTATTTTTTTGTGATTCTCATGGATTTACCTTACCCAACTTTACACGTTAACTTACAAGCTTTGATGTGGTTGGTGACGGTGGCAAGACACGCGACAGAAGGACAACATCCTGGAATTTACTGATTCGGCCAGCAGTTCTCTCTAGATATGTGACGTGCTCTGTGGGGTTGTTTGCACTACGTGTAAATGCAGGCTGCATATTTGTATGGAATTATTTAGTGGTGTTTTATGGATTCTTTCAGTTTCGCCATTAATGTTCAAAGGATTATTCCTGTTTGAAAATTAGCTCTAAATGTTGCAAGATGGTTTACCACGACAGTGCACATCAAACAACACACAACACACACACCACACATTGCATGCGTGCACACATGTTCGCCCTATGCAGTGACACAATCGGACAACACACATACACACACACATGTACACACACACACATAGTCACACAACACATTTTACCACACACACAACACACACGTTACGAACACACACACACACACATATGCAATGTGTGACACATGTTTGCCCTCATGCAGTACACACAACGAACACAACACACACACACACACACACACACACACACACACACACACACACACCCACACAACACACAACAGACACACACACAAACACCACACACACACACACACACACACACACACAACACACACACACACACACACACACACACACACACCCACCACACCCACCACACACACACCCACACCACACACACACACAGTACACACACACACACACACACACACACGTACACACACACAACACACAACACACACACACAAACACCACACACACACACACCACCACACGTACACACACACACACACCCACCCACACACACACACCACCCCACACACACACCACGTACACACACACACACAACACCACACACACACACACACACCACACACACACACACACAATGCATGCGTGCACACATGTCGCCCTCACAGTACACACAATCAGGACACACACACACACACACACACACACACACACGTTGTCTTTTTTTTTTTTTAGATGAATGAGATTGCAGCTGCAGACTTTCAAACTTATTTTTTTAGATTTTGAAAACTAAGCATTCAAAAGCAGGGGGAGTGATAGCAATGCTTTCCATCGCATGTGCTTACACATTCTTTTCTGATACATTATCATTCCTACACTGACTACATGGTAGGGAGTAGTGTTTTGTCATCTGAAGAAGATATGTGTGTAGGAAATTCTTCCATTTTCCCCCATTTTACATTAAATTGGTATTACTGTAACCTTTTGAGTCCATTAATGTTTCGCCTTTTATTAAGTAATCATTTGCCGAAAAAAAAAACCCATAGTGACAGCCTCTTTCTGTGCGTGCCGTGCCTGTGGTGCCAGAAAACATGGAATTTCATGAGTTGGTTGTTGACACTCCTCCACCACTCCCAGCTGCCCAGCGTGGAAACGTTTTCTTGAAGCGGTGATTGTAGAGATGTATAGCAGGGCTACTTATAAATTTGTGTTAACACTTCGAGCAATTCCTAAAATGTGCAGTGCATACTTTTACAAGCTTATAGTGTTATCTGATGAAAAACGTTTCTGAAAAGCATCAGTGATTTACCTTTATTGCTGCATAGCCAGAAAGCAGCTGTTTAAAGTAAGAATACACATATAGTGGGGCCGCAGTCTCAAACTCTTTTTCTCAGTGATGAGTAGGCTGACTGGTGATATGTGCTGCTGACTGTCAGGCTTTCGCCAGTGAAAAAGGGGGTGTTGTTGAAAGTATTGTGCACAAACTGTTTTAAATTAGTGAAATAAACCATACACATGAAGTTTAGGAAATTAGTGAAATAAACCGTACACATGAAGTATAGGAAATTAGTGAAATAAACATACTTTAGTGAAAGGAAACGTACATATGAGGTTAAGGAAAGGTTTCAAAAAGACAGTCAAATGTCTTTTCACCTGGAGTCTGAATCATGCTGCTGTCAAACACATATGGGTAAGACCACACAGAACTTTGCTTTGATATGTAAATATGCCCATATCAAAACTGTACGGTCTGATGAAAAAATGTGAGAATATGCAATACAGGTTGAGTGGATAATGCATCTAGGCCATACCAGATAAGTGATGTGAATCTGAAAGTGCCCATTGGTTTGCTTTTGGCAGTGACGGCGACTTCCACATGTTTGACTCTGGCAACTGGTACTCGGATCTCCTCTTCACCGACCCAGCAGTGCGGCTGATGCGAATACCTGAGGACCGACAGAATTACAAAACCTGGCTGGGCGAAGACTTTATCGCTCAGATAGAAAACCTACACAAGTACACCTGCGTCAACCAAGACAGCGGGAATCATATCGTCCCAAGCCTCTTCTTTGTCCTGTTTATGGCCATTCTGGCAAAGATCATGTAGTTATCACATGATGGAGCGTTTTGACAGACTGGCAAAAGTGGAAGTTTGTGCGTGTCCAGAGGAAACGTGTATGCATTTGCTTGTGAGACTGCGTATGTGTGTGAAGTGTTTGAATGTACACGATGCATGGGTATGTGTTTGATGTTTTTGCGTGTATGTAAATGTGTCTGAAGAGAGGGTACTCTCATCTGAATATTGTAATGGACTATGCAATGGATGAATGTTTTTAGGGCATGGAAGATTGTCTTTACATAGGATTTCATATTTACACCTCTTACCGGAGGACAAGTGCTGAAACATTTTATTCATAGTTTTGGAATTTTCAACTGAAAAATTTATGTTTGTATTTTGCACAGAACCTTCTTTGTCAACTGTTCTTTTCCCCTTTACTATTTTTTTTTAGTGTGTGTGTGTGTGTGTGTGTGTGTGTGTGTGTGTGTGTGTCCCTCTGAATATGAGCTGTTGAATTTAAACTTAAAGGCCTGGAATGGCCCAGTAAAATCCTGTCAGAGCAGCCTTTGAAAGATCCACATATATTGTGTGTTGTTGTGACTGTGCATAATCATAATACACTGCAGTGCATATGTGTGTGATGCTGCCTGCAAAAAGAACATTTTCTGATCTGTTTTACCTCTAGATCTATACATATCATCTTACATCCAACTTACTTTTTAGCTTGTACATAACCCATATTGCACATTGTTTTATACAGAATGTACAAATACGATTTAAAAGAAATTGTTTGATTTGCTCTAACATTTTATTCCATTATACCATTTCCATACATTTTGAAATCGGCAGTCTGATAATTTGCTGGAGAGAGAATGAAACAGAGTGAGTTTCGTTTATCTGTTTAATAGGCTTATGTACAGCAAGCGACATATCATATGGAGGCATATCAGATTACATGTTAATCAATGCAGAAAAAGGTGGTGATCTGAAATGACTTTTCTGTTTTTTTCATATCATGTGGAGTCTTGTTGATTGTATAAACATTCCTTTAAGTGGTGTGAAATGTTTAAAATCATTTATCCATACATGAAGTGACATTCCAGTTTCCAAAGGATGATTGTTTTTGTTACAGGTTTTCAGGAACTGTAGAAATAGAAATATTTTGATAAGAATGATTTAACTGATCATATTCAGTATTTTTTTTTATCCAATGCAGTTAGCCATTCACTATGAAACAAATATTTTCTCTTTTTGAAAAAAAGTTGAAACCGGAGGCTTTCTATCACTGTTTTGTGATAATTCTCTGTCAACCGATTTCTGTGTAGGAGGTGAATGCGGCACAGTAATCTGTTGGAGATTTTCTATTTCAACTTGAAATTTTGTTTGTTCGTTTACTGCTTCTAGATACTTATTTACCTGCTAAACTGGATTCATCTTTAACATTTGCTTGGGCCATACTAAGGAGAAAATAAAAAGACTTTTGAATACAAGTCGTATGTGCGGAACTTCCATTTTCAGACCCATGCTTAAATTATAAGGGATAAAGTACAGGTAGGTGCATCAGACTGTGTCATTTTCTAGTGGGACAACACGGTGTTCGTCAGCTCACTCCATGGCTTTCCTGATGCTGAATTTCGTCCACATATAAATGATGATGGTTTACGTTCAGTATGCCTGTGGTGAAAATGATTGATTCCTGATTTTCCCATCTTTTTGTTTGAAATATTTCGGATGTATTGAGATTTTAAATGTGACATGTAATTACTGATAGAACACTTAATGGTTGTGAAACTGTGCTATCTTATCAGAGAGATTTTTTTTTTTTTAAATCTTCATTGTTATGTTGTTGTTTTTTCCTCAGCACTAAGAACTAAAGAAGAGAAAACAAATTTTATTTCTGTTAACATTGTTTTATCTGAAGTAATGTGCAGAGCAAATGTGTATTTTTAATCTTCACTATTATTGTTTCATTTGCAGTAAATGAACAGTAAAGAAATCTTCATTATGATTATTTTATCTGCAGTAATAAGGAAATAAAAGAAGAAATCTTTATTATTATTGTTTTATCTGCAGTAATGAGGGAACAAAATCTTCATAGTAATTGTTTTATCTGCAGCAATAAGGAGAGGAAACAATTGATCTTATCTTCAGAATGTATATTTTATCTATAGTAACAAGAAGAGAAAACAAGCCTGTTCTCTTTCATTGAGATTCCTTGAGCATTTGTATTGTCAGTTCTTATTTAATACTGCTATTATAATGGCACTAAGTTTTCCTGATTAGAGAATTCTTTCCTAATGTAGATTACAAAAGAAAAGTATAAGTTATTATTATTATGGTTTACTTATAGAGAGGTTGCGTTAGCTCTTTTGTTATCATTCAAAATTTCTGTCAGAGATTCAGTATCTCAGTTCATACTATTCATGTCATTCAGACAAGAGCCCCCTATTATGGCTTTGAAAAGGTGTGATGTGACACATTTAGTGTAGAATATCAATAGGGACGCTTAGCTGATAATCGGTCTTGAAAATAGTCAACCAGGTGAAAAACTGCCACGTCTTATCATGAAGTTGAATCACATGGGTGATAAAGATAGGTGCGCACTGGGGAATGAACGTTTTCGTGCTCTTAGCATATTTGACAGACGAGTTGTGACATGAGTTGTTAAGTGTTGTCCCATTCTTTCATGAATTATGCAAACATATGTAGAAAGAAGCTTTTTAAATGTAAATATTTAAGGTAAATAGAATAAAGAAAAAAAAAGTCTTCATTTTCATTTGTGTGATGAGGGTGTGGACAAGTGTGTATTGTGCAAAAAAAAAAAATCTGTTGTAAGAATGTACACTGATGCAGAGCTGCCAAGGGCTACTTTTTGATGTAGCATGCTACGATTCCCTTGACGACAGTATGCTGCCATGGTTTGAGACGAAATGCTTCACCAGAAAGCAATAATTTGGTGGACAGGAGAGGGGATTTGGGGTGGGGGAATGTTTCACAGACTTGACGGTGGCTTACAACCGAGAAAAGCTCTTTAGATTGTAGGATTTTTTCCATTAAAAAAATCGTCAAATTCAGTTAAGGTGTGGGGGGGGGGGGGGGGGGGGGGGGGGGGGGGGGGGGGGGGGGGGGAGGGGGAGGAGGGGGGAGCTGGGAGGGAAGAAGAAAAATCACAAGAGACCGTTGTGATCTTGCTGCCATACATGCAAACTGCACAGTTTGCATGACAGACTAGGTGGGCCAGCATACTCACAAACACACGCATGCACGCACGCACGCACACACACACACCCACACACACACCCACACGCATGCACATTGAGGAAGCACAACACCACACTAAACACACATGCACGCATGCGAATACAAACAGACGTGCACATATGCATGTGCCTGCATACATACATATGTATGCGTACTACAGTTTCAACACTCAGATTTGGTGAGAATGTGTGTAACTGTATCTATCACTTTCTCTCTCTGTGTGTGTGCGTGAGTGCATGTGTATGTGTGTGTGGTGTTCCTGGGATGTGCTCGTGTGTGCATATGGGCACATATATCCCTTTGTACGCATGCACGCGCGCACACACATGGGATCTGTAGTTGTCCATACACCTCTGTATCTGTGTGGATCGCTGTCTGTGCACTTATGTATTTGTGTAGAGATTTGATTGTACACTTTTGAATCTGTTTGGATCTCTGGTTGTCTGTACACCTCTATATCTGTGTGTATCTCTGCATTCGTGTCGATCTCTGATTGTGCACCTATGTAATCTGTGTAAAGCTCTGACTGGACTCTTCTGAATCCATTTGTATCTCTGGTTGTCTGCGCACCTCTATATCTGTATGGATCTCTGTTGGTACCCCTCTGTACCCATGACGATCTCTGATCGTCTGTACACTCGTGTGTCTGTGTGGCCCTATGGTTTTCTCAAACTGTCTTTCCATGACTCTTGCCAGTCATTCTGTTCATCTTCCCACACTTCATTTCCATATGTCCTTCCATGTTTCTTACTTTCATCCTGTCCATTTTTTTTTTTACTTCCCAGCTTCCCAGTTGACCATCCTTCCGTCTTTCTGTCCTTCATGTCTTTTACTCTATTCTCCCATTCATTTTCTACCTGATCCATTTTCCATTTGTCACCTGTCGTCCTTTTTCTTTCCAATCCATTCGTCCACCATTCCTACAGTGTGTCTTTACTTTTCTTCCATCCTCTGTCCTTCCTCCATCTGATGGTAGTGGTGATTGGTGAGATTTACGTCCTATTGACCGGAGGCCCTTGTGAACAAAGTTTGCTGGACTGTATTCTGTGTTGTTCTTGGCGTTGCTGTCCCCAGCGGTGATTGGCAGGAGTCGGTGTTGTTGGCCGTCTGCTCTCTGTGGCAGCCTCCTTCCAAGCCCTTGTACAGTTCCCTTTCAGGACCATTCATATGGATCCACACAATCCAGTTTGGCCAGCTTGGGTAGAACATCCTAACTGATTGCACACGTGTGTGTATGTGTGTGTGTGTGTTTAACATACACAAAGAAATGCTTTCGAAATGTTGATGTATTTGTTTGTTTATTTGCAGCCCTCTGTACTCCCAAATGAGTGAAAGGATCAAGCTGAAATTTAGATTTTTTTTTAAATCACCAACTGCTCCCCAACCCGAGTGATACACATGTCATAATGCTACTGGGTTTGGGTTCAGCAGTTTCCTCTGTTATGGAAGTGTGCTTTCTGTTTGAGGGGGTGTCTGCATATAGGAACAAGGATATCTGATAAGCAAAGGGAGAGATACAAAGAGAAATCTCACCGAGAACCTCCCACTCGACAGACGACAAAGACACGAGCACAAAAGTTGACGGCACAATTTTACACGTAATAAAGAACAATGACACTTTTCAGCCATAAACACTCTTACGCAACAATCAGGAGAATGACCTTAAATGAGGTCACTATCGGGGGGACTCGGTACCCCAGGAGGGTGTTGCAGACAATTTCAGTCCTAGGAGGGTTACACTGGGAAATGCTTCCGAAGAAGCTGTGCATCTACATCAATCAACTACTGGAAACCCACGCTCGACGTGTAGGGGAGCTCTCTATCGCACTGCTGAAATTAGAATACACTCACGACATTAAACACACGCCTGCCCGCACACTCTCATTAAAAAAGTACACCGAACTGTGTGACAAGCTGTGAACATACTCCCATTCAGCTCACCAGTGGGGCGGGCCCATAATTATATAATCTTCATCAGAAAAGAATGCAGCAAAAAGCTGTAGTTGTAAAGCTCTGAATTCTAACAAGATAGAAGGAAGCTGTGTGTCAACACACACACACACACACACACACACACACACACACACACTGATTATCGGATACGTGTGGTTAATACATTTCAATCAACATTTAGACTCGCTGGGTTGTTGTAGGGATGAGCAATCTTCATTCTCAAAATAGATATATCCGGGCCGTCCCTTTAGATGAAGCACAGCCTACATTTTATGGTCTTGGCGGTCTGCCCCGCTGTGAAACATTTTCTCAAATAGTTTGCTTGTCCAATCATCAGGAGCGCAAAGAACATGCGAAGAACTGGTTGCAACGACAAAGATGGTGACAACAATACACAAGATCCAATTTTAACATAAGTTGCCCCCAGTCATTGCACAGAAGAGTTCTTGTGATTGGATGGACATAATGTTCTGTTAGATATTAACCGTTTCGTATCGCTAGCGTTTGTCTGCACCTCAGGATTTACCTGGACTGCTGGCACCCACATTATAACCACAGCTTCAGAGTTTATTGGTATTATCAATGCTGCGTTCAATTTAGTTTCCTTGCCCAGCCGACCAGGAGGCAAATGTGGTGGCTAGATGCACGTGCAGCATTCTTGGACGACAACGACAATCCGCTAGTGTCAGCATCGTCAGTAACGAACCCTGCTGGCAATACAAGAATTTCTGTCGGATTTCAACAAACAACTTCAACCTACAATACATGAACGCGCCTTTCAATTTGATTTAACAATCAGTCATTTTGCCAACACCTTTCAGGGATTATGATCACAAGATGTCAACATGCAGCGCCTCATCAAACTTAAAAAAAAGCTTGAGCAAACAATGTCAATGTGGGTTAATGCAGTCACTGTGGATGTAAAACTCTGAATTCTACAAGATAATTATGCAGTCACACCCATTACATTGTAATCTGTCTCAGTCGCAGATTATAGTTTTCTGTGTTGTTGTTTCACAATGTGTATTACACAATCTTTTTCTGACCGACTTGTGAACCATTTCGCTCACAAACGGAAGTTTTGTATCATGCTTCACATGATGGAGCCGTGACTGCCTCAAAATTCTGCATTTTCACGCGACGAAAACGTCGAACTCGTTGGCATAGTTTAACGTAATAAAAGAAAGCCAGCTTCAGAGATAGCCGGTGGTAGTTCTCTGCAGGGGATTCAGCTCCTGCTCATCGTCTTCACCAGTCTTTGAAGGTGTCGGCTCAAACCCAGAACTTAGGCGTTCAGCAACAGTATACAGTCAGCCGACAGCTGCTCAGCCTTTGGGAGAAGTCAGACAATCACTGGTTTCCGAGCTGTCCTGGTTGGCCTGGCCCTCCGGATCTTCAGACCTGTTGTACACGAACAGGTCCACGTCGATGTCGGGGACGCCGTCGCAGTCGTAGCGGATGTCGATGACGCCTTGTCGCGACTCTGAAGACTTCTTCCTCAGGAACACCCGTCGGGCGCGTTCCTTGATCTTCAGCAGCCAGTCGTCGGAGCGGATGTCGGAGCAGCTGCTGTCGGAGCAGGCTCGGGTCAGGCGGAAGGTGGGGTTGTTGTTGTCGCCCGGGTGATTGTTGTTCTGGGTGGCAGGGGCAGGGGTGGTGGAGCCCTGGTTCTTGCTGCTGCCGTGGATGGAAGGTTTGCGGACGGAGGACAGGGCGAAGGAACGGGTCAAGGCCATGCTGTCTCGGCGCAGGTTCCTCTTGCGATTCCACAGCCGGCGGATTTCAGCGTGAACCTGTTACAGACGACAAATGCAACCTTGAGTCTGTGCCACAGACAAGTTGAATAACTTTCGTATGGGGGAAGAAATGTGTGCCATGATGAGACCAAATATTACAGGTTTGTGGCCATAGTTTGGTTTGATCTCGACATGATCCCAGCTCTGAGTTAAGCAGTTCGAGAGGAACCGAATCTCATGTTTTGTAGACAGTATCACCATGAAGTGGTTATTCAGCGTTCTGCAACGGTGGCTTATCATTAATACAACAACAACAACAACAACAACAACAACAACAACAACAACAACAACAACAACAACACACACACACACACACACACACACACACACACACACACACACACACACACACACACACAAAACTACAGAACTGCTTTTCGTCAAATGAGTAAGAAAGAATCTGGACATCTACAAGCGTCTTAGGAATGTGGACATTTTCACACCTTGTATTGGAGCTATAAAGTCAGTAGATGTCCGGCTCCTCCTACAGGGAACACGAGATAACTGCAGGCAGAAAGCAACAAATCGGTCGTATGCTGACAGATAAGAACACCTTTCCATTGGCTGAGTTCAAAGTCAGTCAACTTGTGGATAATACATATTTACCTTAGTAGGAGAGAAAATCTCTTATGAAAAAAATCTCAAACGTTGGATGGATTTTAAAACATTTCTGTGCTTCGAAAGAACAAAAAACAAACAAAAAACGATCAGTGTTCGGTTAGGAAAAAAGGAAAAACTCAGCAGAAACACAGTTGCCTCATGAAAATGTGAATCATAAGACTTTGGTTTTCGAACGAATCAGCAAGCTTTACAGAAATGAGTTTAACAGCTACACTTGCTGAAGTTAAAATCTAATTCAAAATCTGGACAAAAAGAACATACAGTCCTTAGGTAGGATGGCCCTACTTAAATTACTGACTCTTTTAAGACTAAATTATTTATGGATTCTGTTGCACAACCCACAAAAAAACGAACTGAAGCAATTGCAAACGATGCGTTTCAAGATCGTTAGGGACAACACCCCTGACAAAATTTAACAATATTCAGTGCAAAATATAGATACTTAGGGGTAGGATTGCTAAACATATCCATTTTTAGACATGCATTAAAGTCATCTTAGAAAACTATATATGTAGGAATTCCTAAATGGGGAAACAAAACTCCCGGCAGTGTGACCAGTTAAGAAAATATACAGGTTGCCAAGGATCTAAGAAATTTACAAAATTTAGTTTTTTTTGTATATTTCTATATGCATTTTGCTTTTATTCTTAACTACAGTGTATCATATGGCAATGCAATCTAATAATGTAAACAAAAAATATAAATACATACATTTACGCATGTATGCACACCAGTATACACTTGTGTACACACACACACACACACACACACACACACACACACACACACACAGTACCCCGTTTAGCACATACATTACCTGCCCGCATACACAACAATGAAGGAAACACCTTCATGCGTACATAAATAGTGTAAGCTTATGGTTACTATGTACTATCATTTTTTTTTCTTTAACAAAAGTACGATGCACTGTCAATTTTTCTTCTTTAACCAATTTGCCATACAAATTTTGTGAACCAAATTGTCACTAAGATTTTTTTTTGCGGGTGCCTCTGTCTTGAAGGCTTCGGCACTAGACCACTGAAGTCCATCAGCAGCATCACTCAACAGCGAATCACCTCAGATTGAATTAAGTTATTGACATATTTCATGTTTTTTAAATAATGTTTTATCACAACATTTTGGTGGATCTGTACCACAGCGTCGCGGCAAGGGAGAATTACTATTCGATACTATAAAGCTTTTCCTACCACGGTTGGGGGGGAAAAGAACGGAGGAAGAAAGAAAATAAGAACGAAAAATCAGAGAAATGATGATATTAAACCCTTCACTAGCAGCATGTGGGAACCACTGTGATCCAGTCTGAAGACAGACCCATTCATATCGCCTACTCCGAGGCCTTTTGTCCGCTGGACTCATCAGGGACTTATCAGGGAGGCACGGCTGATTGTGCTTGTGCTCCCTCGGCATCAAATGGTGATATACCACAGAGTTTCATTCTGTGATGTTCTCGCCACCAAGGGTTCCATCTATCTATCTGTCTGTCTGTCTATCTATCCATCCATCCATATGTCTATCTACCTATAATTTTACACACACACACGCACGCACGCACGCACGCACGCACGCACGCACACACACACACACACACACACACACATGGAAGGACTGGTAAATACATACCTCTTCGTTGAGGAAGCAGAACAGCAAAGCCAGTATAAATCCCTGAAAAAAAAAGTCAAAGAGGTCGAGGTCACATTGCCTGCTTGAGACTTAACCAACCAAGTAACCACCACCAACCATCTCCTATAGCGAACCAACCATCTGTTCAACCGAACAACCACGCTCAGGTACACAATAGACCAACCAGCCATCCACCCATCCACCCGACCAGCCCACCCATGCAATCCAGCCGCCCACCCACCATCCACTCACCCAAACGACCTAGCTTGACAGTCGGATCAACTAGCCCAACCAAGTGCTTACACTGCTCGACACTGACTACTTCTGGTGCTGCAGCCAGGGTAACACGCTTCCAACATTATCGTGCCAAAAACACTTCCCGGGGGAAGTTATCCGATAAGATCAAAGCAAAATTAGAAGTGGGCAACAAAACGAATGGAACAAGCAAGTTGCATAACAGACACAACGCGTTTCGATGTATTGGGGCGGGACAAAAACATTCAAAACAATGAAAGCAAGGGACAATCTCTTCGATCAGAAACACACCCATCCCTTTTACCAGCAACATAGTCACCAAGGTACCCGGTACACAGTCACTCAGATACCAGGGACACAGTCACCCAATACCAGGGACACATCACTGATACCGGACATAGTCACGACAGCGACCTGATACCAACAACACAGTCACGACAGCCATTATGATACCAGCAACATGGTCACGACTGTCACTCTGATACTAACAACATAGTCACGACCATTATGATAGCAACAAACAGTCACCACAGCCACTCTGATACCAACAAAACAGTCACGACAGCCACTTTGATACCAACAACACAGTCACGACAGCCACTCTAATACCAACAAGACAGTCACAACAGCCACTCTAATACCAACAATCACTGTCACGACAGCCACTCCTATACCAACAACACAGTCACGACAGCCACTCTGACACCAACAACACTGTCGACGACAGCCACTCTGATACCAACAACACAGTCACGACAGCCATTATAATACCAACAACACAGTCACGACAGCCACTCTAATACCAACAACACTGTCACGACAGCCACTCTGATACCAACAACACGGTCACGACAGCCACTCTGATACCAACAACACAGTCGCGACATCACTCCGATACCAACAACACAGTCACGACAGCCATCATGATACCAACAAAACAGTCACGACAGCCACCCTGACACCAACAACAACACAGTTATAACAGCCAACCCCAATACCAACAACACAGTCACAACAGCCACTCTGATATACCAGCAACGCAGTCACGACAATCAACAAGACAGTCGCAACAGCCACTCTGATTCCAGGAGCACAGCCCTTCTGAATCCAGGAACACAGGCACTCGGGTGCTATACAGTTCCTGTGATACCAGGAACATAACACAGATGACATCGGACACAAAGTCCGATGTGAATGGACTACATACATGAAGCAGGACCAGGGGTGGGGTGGTGGGGGGTGGGGGGTGGTGGAATAACTCCTCCAGCATGACACCAACGTCTATGAGATGCAAAGCAGTCCATGGGGTGGGGGTCGTGGGTTCGATTATCATCAGAGCATGTGGGTTTTTTCTGCTCGACCGGCTCCTACCAAAGCTGTGTTTGCTACGTGCTCAGTTGGGGCGACTGGGACCGCACAGTCAAGTTTCATCCTAATGGCTGCATCTTTGAGAGTGTCGCTCAAATTTATGCCAACACTGCAGGTGTCTGTGTCACTCGGGTCTGGTTTATGCGGGATATATTATGAAAGTAAGTGTAGAGTACAGCCTGTCATGCAGTCTCACACCTGAATGGAAATCTGTAGCATATATTCATCATCCTTATTTCCATCGATCAGCGTTAAAAATATATACATAAAAGTCTCAAATTCTGTGGCCCTTCATGCCTGCTCTCATGGTCACCTCAGTCTCGATGTCCACTCCGCGTCTGTGGCCTTGGTTTGATTCCGTCGGGGTATCGGCGAATTCACGGTGTCGCTGGACGGGCGTGGTGGCGCCCTCCGGAGGGGGGCTCACTCACGCCGGCTCCGCGATAAGCAATTATTGTCGTTAGAAGTGGGCTTAGTAGGTGGTGCCCTGCGTATGTTAGATCAGAACAGGCGCCACTGAACACCACCAAAGTGACTCAGCGGCAGTGCAGTGTCTCCTCCGGTGGGTTGCCTCTTGACGACTTGACGTTGACTGCTCCCTGTGGATTGCCGGTGCCGTGGATGCGGCGGGACGGACGGGCTGTGGCTGTGGACAGGGACTCGGAATGAGCGGCGTGGGTAGAGCGCCGCTGAAATGGCATAGCAGACGGGACAACAACAAACAACAACAACAACAACAAAAAAGAGAGTAACCTGGAAAGAGTTGTAGGCCATTTCAATGTAGAGGTGGGTGATGTCCAGCTGGGAGAAACTCATGGGGAACACCACGTAGAACACGATGTGCATCATCCCGAATAGAGGCACCAGCACCAGGATGACTTGGCCAGGCGTCTGTGACAGACAACAATCCAGAGTTTTATCGTGCAATCTCTCAGATAGGCGATGGAGCGCTGGCGCTTTCGCGCCCTAATAAAGACGAACGATGGTTCGGATGGTGGCAGCGTGATATCAGAAACACTCCCACCCCCTTACCCCCCCTCTTCCTCTCCTAACATATATAAGCTTGTGGGGGTAACTACAAACGTATTGCACAAAAGTATTTCAAGCTTCAATGTTATTGGACATCACACTGGGGAGGACAGCAATCACTTCAGTTCATGTCTTAATTAAACATGCACGAACAAGCTGGACTAAAAACAAGGTGAAAAAAAAAAGATCGTTTATAAATTTTTAAAAACTCTCCCTACTGAATGTACGTCTAAAGTGAACACACACACAAAACACACACACACACACCCACACACAACACACACGCGCGCGCGCGCGCGCGCGCGCGCGGGCACACACACATATGCGCGCACACGGCGCCGTACCTACGAAAGCATACTGTCATTCACACATGCATGCCCGCCCGTTTGCACGCACGCACGCATGCACACACACACACCACACACACACGGCACACACAAAACACACACACACACACACACACACACACACACACACACACACACACACATTGATCAAGATGGAAAACAATGTAAGTAAAACGTATAAAGATGTATGTATGGATAAAGACGATGAGATGCACACAGTCGCGCGGCTTTCACACGCACGCTCACGCACTAACTAGTATGCACCATGCACATGCTCTCTCTCTCTCTCTCTCTCTCTCTCTCTCTCTCTCTCTTCCTCTCTCTCTCTCACACACACACACCAGCCGCGCGCGCGAGCACACACCAACTGATTAAAGGGAAACGAAATGTGCTACAAGTAAAATGCATTAAAATGTTGAAGCCAGAAATAGTAGAATCTCTCTCTCTCTCTCTCCTCTCTCTCTCTCTCTCTCTCTCTCTCTCTCTCTCACTCACAACACACACCACACACACACACACACACACACACACACACACACACACACACACACACTCACACAAGCATGCGTGCTCTCACGTATGCACTGTCTTGGAGCTTCTCAGGAGAGTGAAAAACAAACCAGAACTCCAATTTCTCCGTTATCTTCTTTTCTTCACACAACTATCTTTTTCACTTCTCTTCTCTTCACTTTCTTCTCTTCTTTTCTCTCTCTCTCTCTCTCTCTCTCTCTCTCTCTCTCTCTCCCTCTCTCTCTCTCTCTCTCTCTCTCTCTCTCTCTCTCTCTCTCTCTCTCTCTCTCTCTCTCTTCTTCTTCTTCTTCTTCTTCTTCTACTTCTTCTTCTTCTCCTTCTTTCGGTTTACGTAAAGCTAAACTCTTTAAAACCCACAACAAACTGTTGAAATGAAGATGTTCATCGTTTGAGTCAGTAGAGGGAACATGGGAACCGGGATAAATTGATTATAATCAGGCATTTTTCACTCTTCGTTAAATGAACACGTGCAACAATAAAACACTGAATCATAATTCTCCAAATACACACATGTACACGCGAGCACGCACACACGCATGCAATCAGTAATTTGCACGTTTTTAAAGGTTATGTGTAACTGGCAGCTATCTGGGATAATAATGAAATAGTGAGTATTCTTTTTTACGTGCGCACGCGCGTGTACGCACACACACACACACACACACACACACACACACACACACACACACACACGCACCCACAACCACGCACACTCGCACGCACGCACGCACGCACGCGCGCACATAACACACACACACACACCACACCACACACACACACACACAAAGTGACTATTTCGTTTGAAAGTATTTGGGACGACTGGCAACCGTCCGGTGCAAAACACAATTGTCATTTACACCAGTGCGATTTAAAATGGCACAGGTGTAGTTGCCAATTCTAATTTACCCCGGCGCAAATCGCAGCTGCCATTTACCCCGGGCCCATTTCTAATCGCGCAAGATTCTCATTTGCACGGTGACACACCAAACACGCATATATGCATGCAAGCGCGCGCGCGCGCGCGCACACACACATACATACATACACACGCATTCACACGCGCGCGCACACACACACACACACACACACACACACACACACACACACACACACACAACACACGCACGCACGCACGCACGCACGCACGCACGCACGCACGCACGCACGCAACGCACGCACGCGCGCACACACACACACACACACACACACACACACACACACACACACACCACAAACACACACACGCATGCAGACGCACACAGATACACACACATACACACACACTGGCACAACAATAGTGATAATTCCAAGGGTCGCCTAAAGGAACGGGCACGAAGCAAACTGCCCTGTCAGGAGCCAGCTGACCTGTATTGCTGCTGTCGGCTGGTGTGTCTGTCGGCCGACCTCACCCGTGACACCAGCACGCGCAGGATATTGAGGAAGAACACAAAGTTGACCTGAAATCAAAACCGTCACATCACATTCTTTTTGTCCATGCGGTGACAACAGCACGCCGCTGTGCACAAGCCAGCCCACTGTCCAGTCATGTGGTTTATAGCCTAGACGACCACGGAGGCCACATCAAGGCTGCAAGCCATTGTAAACACGCATCGATGAACAAAGTCTGTAAAATGCCCAGAATCAAACTCAAAGGCTTATGCAGGCTCTGACCAATAATACGAGTAACAGTAAGACTTAAACGCAGATTGTGATTATGATCAAGTTATGTATTCATAACACTGAGTATCACTGAAGGTTTTACATACTATTTATTCGCATGTAAAATCATTGGTGTCAGAATGACTTGCGTTTCTGACCTTGTGGACAAGAGAACGCAGGGAGCAAGTGTAACTTTCAGCAAGCTCCTAGTGACCATGAAGACACAGTAGACCCCCACTGACCATGAAGACACAGTAGACCCCCACTGACCATGAGGACACAGTGGACCCCCACTGACCATGAGGACACAGTAGAACCCCCACTGACCATGAAGACACAGTAGACCCCCACTGACCATGAAGACACAGTAGACCCCCCCACTGACCATGAAGACACAATAGACCCCCACTGACCATGAAGACACAGTAGACCTCCCATGACCATGAAGACACAGTAGACCCCCACTGACCATGAAGACACAGTAGACCCCCAACTGACCATGACGACACAGTAGACCCCCCACTGACTATGAAGACACAATAGACCCCCCCTGACCATGAAGACACAGTAGACCCCCCACTGACCATGAAGACACAGTAGACCCCACTGACCATGAAGACACAGTAGACCCCAACTGACCATGAAGACACAGTAGACCCCCACTGACCATGAGACACAGAAGACCCCCACTGACATTGAAGACACAGTAGACCCCCACTGACCATGAGGACACAGCAGACCCCCACTGACCATGAAGACACAATAGACCCCCACTGACCATGAAGACACAGTAGATCCCCATGACCATGAGGACACAGCAGACCCTCACTGACCTGAAGACACAGTAGACCCCCACTGACCATGAAGACACAGTAGACCCCCCACTGCCATGAAGACACAGTAGACCCCCACTGACCCCGAAGAACAGTAGACCCCCACTGACAGAACACAGTAGACCCCCACTGACCATGAAGACACAGTAGTCCCCCATGACCATGAGGACACAGTAGATCCCCACTGACCATGAAGACACAGTAGACCCCCACTGACCATGAACACAGTAGACCCCCCACTGACCATGAAGACACAGTAGACCCCATGACCATGAAGACACAGTAGGACCCCCACTGACCATGAACACAGTAGACCCCCCACTGACCATGAAGACACAGCAGACCCCACTGACCACGAGGACACAGTAGAGCCCCACTGACCATGAAGACACAGTAGACCCCCACTGACCATGAAGACACAGTAGACCCCACTGACCATGAAGACACAGTAGACCCCCACTGACCATGAACACAGAAGACCCCCACTGACATGAAGACACAGTAGACTCCCACTGACCATGAAGACACAGTAGACCCCACTGACCATGAAGACACAGCAGACCCCCCACTGACCACGAAGACACAGTAGACCCCCCCTGACCATGAAGACACAGCAGACCCCCACTGACCATGAAGACATAGTAGACCCCCACTGACCATGAAGACACAGTAGACCCCCCCTGACAATGAAGACAGAGTAGATCCCCCACTGACCATGAAGACACAGTAGACCCCACTGACCATGAAGACACAGTATACCCCACTGACCATGAGGACACAGCAGACCCCCACTGACCATGAAGACACAGTAGACCCCACTGACCATGAAGACACAGCAGACCCCCCCACTGACCATGAAGACACAGCAGACCCCACTGACCATGAAGACACAGTAGACCCCCCACTGACCATGAACACAGTAGACCCCCACTGACATTGAAGACACAGTAGACCCACTGACATGAAGACACAGCAGACCCCACTGACCACGAAGACACAGTAGACCTCCACTGACCATGAAGACACAGCAGACCCCCACTGACCACGAAGACACAGTAGACCCCACTGACCCTGAAGACACAGCAGACCCCCACTGACCATGAAGACACAGTAGACCTCCACTGACCATGAAGACACAGTAGACCCCCACTGACCATGACGACACAGTAGACCTCCCACTGGACCATGAAGAAAAAGTAGACCCCCACTGACCATGAAGACACAGTAGACCCCCACTGACCACGAGGATGCACTAGGCCCCTTTTTTATCGCCACTTCTTTCTTTGCTCTTCTCTTTTTCTTTCTGTTGGGGTCACCGTCACCCAACACATGGCCATCAGTTTAAAATGATAGATGTATTTGTGACATGACTCGCAATGGACTCATTAGGAAAATGGTCCAGGTGCATTGATTTTTGCGAAATAGAGCTTGTTGGTCAGCAAATTAAAACGCACTCAAAGCCGTCAGGAAAAACAAATGAAAAAAATCAATAAACAAAAACCAACCACAGAACAATCTTCTTTTACAGAGAGAGAGAGAGAGAGAGAGAGAGAGAGAGAGAGGAGAGAGAGAGAGAGAGAGAGAGAGAGAGAGAGAGAAAGAAAACAAACTCACAATAACAGTGGCCATCATTGGCCCGTTTAAAATCCAGAAGAGATCCGGCTTGGTCGAGATGGTCCAGCAGCTGTACAGATGGACACAGGACATTCACTCACTGAGAACGGAAAGTTACGCCAGCATCAACACCATCCAGTCACACCGGCAGACTTCTACATGGTCCTTTTAAGAAAGGTCCTTGAACTACATTTATAAATCTCATTTATCCTCCTCTCCATCCCCCCCCCCACCCCCCCCCCCCCCCCTCTCTCTCTCTCGCTTTGTCTCCTTGATAAGGCTTCCTTGTCATGAAGAACTTAAAATATCCTTCGCATAAACCGTTTTTCAGTCGTTACTTCATGATCTCCCTTCCCCCTGCCCGAAATCGTGAACGGGCTCAAAAGCTTGAACGAAATCATTCGTATTCGTATCTCTCTCGTCCTCTCTCTTCTCTCT
>CM031599.1:44199863-44207363 GCA_018398815.1 Conus ventricosus | reverse complement strand
GACGACGATGATAATGACGACGATAACGATGACAACGACGTCAATGATGATGAAAGGATACTGAATGACAACTGTGTGAGCTGATACTGAACTTGCAATATTTCGATAATTTCTTTTAAATGCAGCTGAATCCAAACCTGCCATTTATCATCATTTAGGTATAGTCATCTTACCTATTCCACCTCGAACACCTAAATCACACGATACTAGTGACAAGTCATGCAAAACACCATACATTCGCAAATGGCGACAGGGAGTTCCGCAATAGACATAAATATGTGACCTGCTGGTAGAAAGTAGAACCTAGGGTGGCATTCTGTACTGGGGTAACATTTTGTACTTCTCCCCGTAACAACCCCGTCACTTCTTAACCTAATAACCACCTAACTTCTTACCTATCAATGCCCTCCCTTCTCCACGTAAAAAGCCCCTAACTTCTCCACGGAACAAGCCTCTCAATCCTCTACGTAATAGTCCAATCACTTTTCCACACAACAATCCTCACGACTGACAGCCGCCTCACTATTCCACAGACTACACACGGCAATCCTCTCAAAAATTGCATGCAACAGGACCCTCGCTTCTCCATGTAAAATACCCTCATTTCTCCACATAACAAACCGCCTCACTACTCCATGTAACAAACCCTCACTTCTCAACGTAATGATCCCCTCAAATGTACCTGTAATACCACCCTCACATTTCAACGTAACAGGATTTTCAATTGTTCACATTACAGTCCTCTCACATATTCACGTTACAGTCCTCTCACATATTCACGTTACAATCCTCTCACATATTCACGTTACAATCTCTCACATATTCACCTTACATCCTCTCACATATTCACGTTACAGTCCTCTCACATATTCACGTTACAGTCCTCTCACATATTCACGTTACAGTCCTCTCATATATTCACGTTACAGTCCTCTCACATATTCACGTTACAGTCCTCTCACATATTCACGTTGCAATCCTCTCACATATTCACGTTACAATCCTCTCACATATTCACGTTACAATCCTCTCACATATCACGTTACAGTCCTCTCACATATTCACGTTACAGTCCTCTCACATATTCACGTTACAGTCCTCTCATATATTCACGTTACAGTTCTCTCACATATTCACGTTACAGTTCTCTCACATATTCACGTTGCAATCCTCTCACATATTCACGTTACAATCCTCTCACATATTCAAGTTACAATCCTCTCACATCTTCACGTTACAGTCCTCTCACATATTCACGTTACAGTCCTCTCACATATTCACGTTACAATCCTCTCACATATTCACGTTACAATCCTCTCACATATCACGTTACAACCTCTCACATATTCACGTTACAGCCCTCTCACTTCTTCACGTTATAACCCTCTCTCTCTCCTTTAAGTAACAGCCTCTTCACCTCTTCGCGTTACAGTTTCCTCTCATCTTTAAGTGACTGCCCCGTCACTTCTGAAATTGACGCTCCCCTCACTTCCTAATGTAACATCTTTCCTTGTTTTTTTGTTATCTTCGCCAAGTCATTAATGGAATGATGAAGAAATTATTAGCCTGCACTTGTTTTCCCCATTATTAAATTGTTCAACGTTACACACACACACACGCACGCACCCCCCAATATAAAATATATAATATATATATATATAATATATTATATATATATATATATATATATATATATAATATATATATATATATATATATATATATATATATTATATATATATATATATATATATATATATATATATATATATATATATATATATATATATATATATATATATATATATATAATATATATATATATATATATATATATATATATATATATATATATATATATATATATATATATATATAATATATATATATATATATATATATATATATTATATATATATATATATATATATATATATATATATATATATATATATATATATAATATATTATATATATATATATATATATAGGGGGGGGGTGCTATATATATATATAGCACTTAAAAAATTGTTTAGGCATTTTAAATAGATCAGTATATTTAAAATGCCTAAACAATTTTTTAAGTGCTCAACCCCTTGGGAGCAACATTAGTTAAAACAAGTTAAAAGAGGAATCTTAAAACACTACAAATTTGTTTCAAGCGTGTTGCGCTGTCATCAGATGGTTTTTGGTTTGCCCACCGCCGATGTTATATAGCGTGTGGGCTCCCGTTTGCGGTTGTTTGCACGTGCAGTTGGCTGCACGTGTTTTTTGGGGGCTTTCAGGTTTTTGTTTTGGATGTGTTCACTAACAACGATTTCCATTATGCCTGCAGTGTGGTTTGCATAGAATTAACCATTTTTCAGTTAAACATAGGTTGCACCTTTTTGAAACATTGCTGTATGGTGATGCTGTTTTTATGATTTTCCAGGATATATTGTAGCTTGTTTTTGGTCTTTAAGTTTCTAGATTATTCTGTTTGGTTTTTATATTTTCTTTATTAAATGACTGTTTGTGTTTGCATATCTGGTTTTGAAGTGGTTTTCAGTGATCCCTATGTATGTTTCTTTTACAGTAGCCTGGTATACAATGTTGTTGTGAAGACATTTATTGTTTAGTGGGCACTGCTCCTTTCTGGTGCAATTGCAAGATTTCCTTTCTTCACCCTTCTTTGCTGTGTTGAATGTCTTCACAACAACATTGTATACCAGGCTACTGTGACATCAGAAAATGAAAAAGAAACATACATAGGGATCACTGAAAACCACTTCAAACCAGATATGCAAACCACAAACAGTCATTTAATAAAGAAAAATATAAAAACCAAACAGAACTGAGCAATATATCTGGAAACTTAAAGACGCAAAAACAAGCTAAAATATATCCTGGAAAATCATAAAAAGAGCATCACCATACAGCAATGTTTCAAAAAGGTGCAACCTATGTTTTAACTGAAAAATGGTTAATACTATGCAAACCACACTTAGCAACTTTAAACACCAAAACAGAAATAGTAAACAACCGCAAACGGGAGCCCACACGCTATATAACATCGGCGGTGGGCAAACCAAAAACCATCCTGATGACAGCGCAACACGCTTGAAACAAATTTGTAGATAGTTTTAAGATTCCTCTTTTAACTTGTTATATATATATATATATTTATATATATCTTAAAGGGTATTTAGGATGACCAATGGTTGACATAAAACCCGTTTTTATATTACTTTGCACTTAGGACAACCGCGATTTGGTCGTCCTAAGGTTTTGGCCTGCTACGAGAAGGGAATCGTGCATACAGCTTATTTCAATACGCTATCGGGATTCATTGTCTTAAGTTTGTCTGGGTACATTTTGGCTTTTTTCCAATAAGCCGTTGGAGAGTAATATCGTTTTAAATGATCTTCACCTTAGGGCAACCACTGCAATAAAGAGTTTTATGGCTACCAGCCTGTTTGGTCAAATATTTTTTTTTCAAAGGGGGGTTGTTTGAAAAAAAGTTACACATGAACTTCTTTCATCACATTAACTATTTTGAAAAACAGAACAAAAGGGCTTTGTAAGTCTTTTCTGTAAACCGTCGATCTTGCCAGATATACGCACACTCAAGCTATTTTTAGAATTCATCGTCGCTTGAGAAAGCGAGCATTGAACGAGACCCAAATCTGGGCCAAATCCGATCATTCCTTTAAAGCTTTCGTACCTTCTTTCAATTTGCTTGGAAAGTTTTAACAAATTTGCTGGTTGTCCTAAGACCCAACAAACACTAAGAAAACCTTAGGGTAACCAGGTAAAAAATGTATATCTGTCATTTTTTATCTTTTCACATTTATTTCTTTTTCAACTTCAGAGTTCAAAGTATACAGAACATAATGAGCTAATTTGATTTAGTATCATTTAAAAATTAACAGATATAGATGTGGTAACCTTAACATCCCCTTTTACAGTGGTTGCCATAAGTAGCGATTTATACTTATATATTATATATATATATATATATATATATATATATATATATATATATATATATATATATATATATATATATATATAGCTGAACAATTAAGTATATATATATATATTATATATATATATATATATATATATATTAAAATATATATATATTAATTACAATGGTTCCCTCATGCAGCTAGTGAAGGGTTTTCATATTTATAATATATTTTCATAATTTTATGTTTCCCCATTTCTTCATCTTAAACCCGCCCCCCCCCCCCCTTTTTTTCCCCCCTTTTTTAAGAAGTTCAAATCTTTGCCAAGTCATTACTGTAAGGACATTTTAATACTGTTTATGATAACTGCTCCTCACGTTGAGCACTGTGACCTGACAAAATCTAAAATGGAGAAAATCAACTTTAGGCAATCTACTAAAAACATACCGTTTTCAAACCCACAAACCTACACTAAAAAACTGATAGAACAAAACCGAGAAATTTGTACGCAACATGAGATGGAAGGCGTTCTTCTTCCTAAACCCAAACACAAAGAATGAAGACAAAAACACATATGGCTTCAAATCATGGCGATCACCTCCGACAATAGATGAAATGAAACCTTTTGAAGACAAAATGAAGGGACTGATAGCCAACATAAAATTCAAGAAACCAAATAACAACTTCCAAACATCACTAGCAAATGAAATAAAACAAATTCAAAATGATAAAAAGATATTCGTAAAAGCTGATAAAACTAGCAATTTTTACAAAATGGAATTAAACGAATACTCCAAACTCCTAAACAAAAACATTCAGAAAAATTACAAGAAAGCTGATAAAACCACATACAACAACATCCGCAAAAAGAAAAAGAGCTTGCACACTGCATGGAGTTAAGCGACAGGGTAGAGGCAACAGCAACAAAAGAAGCCTTCATAACGCTTAAAGACCACAAACCAACTTCCAAAACAACCCAACATGTAGACTAATAAACCCATCCAAATCCGAACTTGGCCAAATAAGCAAGAGAATTTTGGAAAAGGCTATAGAAGATGTAAAATCAAACACCGAATACAACCTTTGGAAAAACAGCTATGAAGTCATCCAATGGTTTAAGGAACATAAAAAAACAGAGAAATACAATGTTTATCACATTCGACATAGTAGATTTCTACCCATCCATAGATGAAGAACTACTTACCAAAGCTTTGAAATTTGCCAACAAATACACAAAAATAACAGAGTCAGAAATGGAGATTATTTTCCACACCAAGAAAACCCTACTCCACAGCAGAAATGAAACTTGGATCAAAAAACGAGCAAAACTCCACATTTGATGTAACCATGGGATCGTATGATGGTGCCGAAACATGTGAACTAGTCGGACTATTCATGCTATCCAACATCCAAAAACAACTTGGAAAACAGGTCGGTTTGTACAGAGATGACGGCCTTGCTGCATTAAACAATAATCCAAGAACTATTGAAAACAAGAAAAAAGAATTATGTAAAATCTTCAAAAACCACAATTTAAAAATCACAATAGAAGCAAATAAAAAGTAGTGAATTACCTAGACATAACATTAGACCTCAATAACAATGTGTACAAACCATACAAAAAAACCCAATGACACACCAATCTATGTAAACGTCAAAAGCAACCACCCACCATCTATACTTAAAACAATACCCAACGGTATAAACAAGAGACTATCCAACCTATCATGCAATGAAAATGCATTCAATAATGCAGCAACAGAATACCAAGAAGCATTACAAAAAAGTGGTTACAATTACAAACTACAATATAGCCCAGACAATAACACGAACAGAAATAAGAAACAAGAAAAAGGAAGATCATATGGTACAACCCACCATATGATGGACAAGTAAAAACAAATGTAGGAAAAGAATTCTTTAAAATCTTGGCAACATCATTTCCAAAAGAACACAAACTGTCCAAAATATTCAACAAAAACACCATTAAACTATCATACTCATGTATGCCCAACCTTAAAAACATAATTGACTCATCTAACAAAATGAAAAGCAACACAAAAGAGAAGGGTGCTGAAAGGACATCTTGCAACTGCACCAAAAAAGAACAGTGCCCCCTAAGCAACAAACGTCTCCACAGCAATATTGTATACCAAGCTACGGTAACATCAGAAAATGAAAAAAGAAACATACATAGGGATTACTGAAAACACTTTCAAAAACAGATACGCAAACCATAAACAGTCATTCAAAAATGAAAAATACAAAAATCAAACAGAACTGAGTAAATACATTTGGAAACTCAAAGATAAAAAAAATAGACTACAGCATATCATGGAAAATCAGAAAAAGAGCAACACCATACAACAATATTTCCAAAAAATGCAACCTATGTTCCACAGAAAAATGGTTAATATTATGCAAACCATACCTAGCAACTCTAAACACAAAAGTAGAAATAGTGAATAATTGCAGGCTTAAGTGGAAATCTTTGGTAGCACATTCCACCTGAGCAGGCCCTAACAAAAAAACCCCAAAAAAAAACCCAAAAAAACGCACACACACACACACACACACACACACACACACACACACACACACACACACACCACACACACACACACACACACGGGCCTCACGTGCAGCAACGAAACCCGCACACACAGAGACAAGATCAGGTCCCGCACGCCATAAAAGACCGTTGGCGTGCCACAAAAAAGACATCCTGAGGAGAGAGACATATCTTGAAACAAGCTTGTAGATGGAATTTTAGCACTTCATTTTAAAAATATTTTTAACAAATATATATATATATATATATATATATATATATAATATATATATATATATATATTATATATATATATATATATATATATTCAATTATAAACAAAGCTTGCTCTTATGTCTTAGATTGAAAAAATAGGGGGAGATAAGCATACATATCCGCAGTGGTAGTTAATTCTGCCTAACTAGCAGCATGTGCTTGAAAGGGTGAATAAATGCTTCTCAAAATGAGCCTTCAGCAAGCTTATAAATCTCCAATGGCGAGGACAAGTATAGGACATGAGAAATGCAAAGTGTCAATGTTTATATTCGAGGTAGTCTTTTTTTTTTCATCTTACAAGTTACACATATTTCTTCAAAGAAAGCCGTCAGTTCCTAAAACAGAGATTTCAGATCGTTCTGCTCAGTGGCAAACTTGCAGCACTACTGGCCAAAATCCACACCAAAATACGATGTTGTATATATATATATATATATATATATATATAGAGAGAGAGAGAGGAGAGAGAGAGAGAGAGAGAGAGACAGACAGACAGACAGACAGACACACAGACACACAGACACAGACAGACAGACACACAGACAGACAAACAGACACAGAAACGGACACACAGACAAACCTCTCTCTCTCTCTCTCTCTCTCTCTCTCTCCTCTCTCTCTCTCTCTCTCCTCTCTTCTCTCTCTCTCTCTCTCACCACACACAGAACCAGCCAGCCTCCACAGCGCCCGCTGACAGACACTCTGCCTCACCGTGCCGTTCGG
>CM031599.1:44191857-44193863 GCA_018398815.1 Conus ventricosus | reverse complement strand
TGAAATTTAAAGTAAGTTAGAGTGGTGCATGCGTGGTGGGGTGGTAGGGGGGGTGGGGCGGCGTGCGGGTGGGGCAAAACAAACAACAAACAAACACAAACAAACAACAAACAACACACAATAGACAGGACAGTGCTTGTGGGAAAGTAAAGGGGCTTTTTGTTGTCCACACTTGAACGTCGTAAATTCAAGACAGCCACGTGAAGCAAGTTTTCAGGAAGAATGTTTGCCAGGCGGTTACGCGTAACCGTTACTATTTTTAGAACCACGTCATACTATCGACAGTAGTCCAAAACCCCGCCGCGCAGGTCTGCACGCTGTTAACCGAGTGCATGGGTAATATGAGAAAGGTAAATGACGGGAGCGACACCTTTAAATCTCTTAGTGAACGCCACAAACGTATGACGTGGTCTAAAAATAGCATAACCGCGGTCGTCCCTGTGGCCTCAACAGCCTAGCCTTCGCTGCTAGCCAGGCGGTTACGCGTAACCGTTACTATTTTTAGAAGCCCGTCACAGTAGTTCAGAAAACTTGACAGACTGGCTCGTGCGCTTTCTAGCCGACCAATGCTGGCAAAATGCCAGGCCAGCGGTAGTAAAACTGGCTGTGGAAGTGGCTCAATTACTCCTGCCATGCAGGTTCTAACACGTCATGTGTATCATGCCAGAATGCTTTAAAGTTGGGGTTGGATTGTATGTATTTCAGAATGAGTTTTCGTTTGTTGTATAACTCATTGAAAGAAATCGCGAGTTTGTGAAATTTTGGATAAAATAAAACAAAATGACACTTCAATTAGTCTTCTTGCACGAGTTAGATCAACCAGCAAATCTTCTTTCAGATAAGACTCCCAGTTTTTTGTTTTTGACTGTTTCAAAATTGTCTTTGCTTTCTGAAGCCAATGCCCTAAAAAAAGAGCCTGAGAAAGAGATTTCCTTTCGTCATCTTTCACAGAGTAACAAGCACTCTGTAAGATGGGAGTCATTTCTTGAACAGTTTTAAAGGTTTTGGTTTCATCAAATGGTTCGGAAGGTAGCTCACAAAGCTGTGTTTTCAAATATTTGCCAAGATCTTCAACTGATACGAGTATTCCGTTTTTGTTGCAGAAACAAAAACAAAATGCTTCCTTTTGGCTTTAAGGAGGAGAACAAGGCTCGCCCCTCAATTTCTTTGACAAAAAATTTGCCATGGTCTCATGATAAACAATGTATTTTTCCACAAGATCGTCCTGTTGATCAGAAAGTTTTTCCTTGCGAAGATAACAACATTTCATCCATTTCTTGAGTAATATTAGTGTCACTTCCAGCACTGGCAGAAAACATGAAACATCACTTCCCTGACTCGCCATGTTTTTAACACCCACAAGTTCTAATGCTAGCCACACTCGCGCACGTCTTTACAGCACGTCTGTCAGATGTAAAATGGTAGAAGTTGCCCACAACACAACGCGTCACGTGATTTAAGCTCAGCACTTGATTTGATAAGAGGCTACACAAGATCTGGCACGCAGCAGGCTCGCCTGTCACGCGGTATTGCCCTTGCTAAGTCATGAAGCCCAACAGCACAAATTAAGTGATCAGGTGTCAACCTAATGGCGGGTCTTTGCAGTATTCTGATAGTGCGATTCCTTAGCAGGTTAACAATTAGCAATTAAAGGCTTACCTGCCACGGCCGTTTGTGTATGGGGGTGCGTTCAGTAACTGCTAGTTTTCCCTACGTTACTCTATGGGGATGTGTTCAGCCACTGCTGCTTTCCCCTACGTTACCCTATGAAAACTTTAGTAAATTAGTATTACTAGTCAGAGAACTATAAAACCTTCATTCTGGTCACTTTCGCCCGAAAACTGGTTAAGGCGAAAGTGGCCTAGAGTCGGCATATTACTGTTCTCTCCCTCTCCTGCTGTCAGGGACGGTCGTCCCCCGCCGCTGTCCCCGTCACGCTGCCGCTGATCCTGGCTGGACCGGTTACCGCAGAGTGAGGAGGGGGAAGGACACCCACTCTCACCACC
>CM031599.1:44184357-44186857 GCA_018398815.1 Conus ventricosus | reverse complement strand
TCTTTGTAGGCTGCTGAGCTGTGGGGTGTGTGGGGAAATCGAAATCCGAAAGTTAGGGTCTACGGAGCCGAATGGAGTAGACAGAAATCGACTTGCACAAGATGGAGAGGGAAAATGACACAAGTTACCAGTCCATGTCATTGTTTCTATTTTCATTTTTCCTGGTAACATTTTACCATGGGACTGAGCGGACAGGACGATGACTTACGGCGAATTCCGAGACGTCCTTCAACTCTGGTTGTTGTACAATGGTGTCGAAGCAGGCGCTGTGTTGGTCCAGGTACGGTTGGTCACTGGGTTGAAGAACCACGTGCCATTCTCTGTGCACACCCGGATGGCGTTCCCTGCACACTGCACACAGTCTTTGAGTGGAAACAGCTGTGATCATTCATCACGAAATGCATTGCACTGTGTGTTTTTGGGTAAGATGGAACACCAGCTGGCGAGGCTTTTGGACGCAGTCATTCACTGGTAATGTTCCTAGTAAAATGAACATAATGGTTAAGAAACTCTGTACTTGGGATTAAGGATTTAAAGCCAGTCTGTTACCTGCAATAAAACTATTCTCTTAAACAGGAAAGGACCTCATCACCACTTCTACGGACTGTATCTAACAGCCTGCACCAGTTGGTGTACCAGCATCACACCAATGACCTAGAACAGCAAAAAGCGACTCACTCTCCGTTTAGTGCTGAAAGATGGCATGTTTAGTTCATGGAACTCGTCTTTTATGCACGTAAACCTATATAAAGAATCTGTGCCAATGCCCCAACGCTCATATACAGTAATAAATCACTTTTATATTGGCATGTATTACATACGTGAGCAATCCAAACTGGAAATCGGCTTAAGGCCAGTGAAGCCAACCGTAGCACTATCTGGGTTTAAAGCACGTGTAGAGGGACAAAAGCACCTTCATGAAACACGAGATCAGGCTCCTGCCGGCACTGATGTATTTCACATTCATGTACACATGCCAGACATGGACCCTCACAGTGGAGCTGGAAAGTAGAATCCAAGTCATGGAAATGAGATGTTACGGCAAGGTACTAGACATCAGATGTACGTATCACATCACCAATTAACAAGAGCGTCGAAGCACCAGGCAGCATATATGACCATACAATGAACAACAGACATCGGTCAAGAAAAGAAACCATGTTAGTATGGCCATGTAACAAGATCCAATGGCATTGCTGAAACAATCTTCCGAGAACTGTCGACGGAGGGAGGCGGAGGGGAATACAGAAATACAAATAGATGGACTGACAACATTGCAGAGTGGTCAGGGAGACAGTTTTGCAGAAACCCAGGCCTTTCGCACACAATGGGTAGAACTGGAGAAACCTGTTGAACTGTTCTTCAGTTATAGTGCCCCAGTTGACTCTCCACGGAGTTAAGAGAGAACACAGAGAAGATATCACAAACAAAAATATTGTAACAACAGGCAGGTCTCGCGCGAGAAATGAATATAACGGTGTCTATGAAATCGTTTACAAGAAAGATGCTGGTTTTGTTGAAATTGAAAAAGACAATTTTAATGCAAACAGATAACTTCAAAACACCAATTTAAATTTTGGTTACATTGCCCACCTTTCCCTCCTTCCTCCTAAACTCTCACTCTTTCCAGTTCTCTCCCCACGGCTCCTCCCTTCATTTGCTTTTTTTTACGTTTCGTTTTACTTCTTATCACTGTTTTGCATCGTAATTGTAAGCAAAAGTATTTTTGGTGTTCGTTTTGTAAGGTTAAATACAATAACATACATGCATTAGCACTCAACAAGACAACTCCAATTCAATTTGACAGCCAAGGTCATCACGGGGTAAAACAAGATGAGACAACTAATGAACTCTTTCAGGCCCAGTATAGCAAAACATCCAGTAAGGCTCAGCCTCCAGTTTGAATGTTTCATTTTTGCAACGACTCCAAAGACGCTACTGTCTGACATACAGATAAGACATCACCATTGCAGAGTGTTCCCCATCCTTGTTAGCGCAGGAGACAACAACAACAACGGATCGTCCGTTTTCAATCAATGACAGTACAAATCAGATTACTTCGACGATCAATTAGCTGATCCTCCGGCTTTCTTAATATTCTCTGCAGGAGCAGTTTCCGAACATCTGTCTCCTGCACCACCACCACCACCACAGTGATAATAATGATAATAATAACAATCATCATCATCATCATCATCATCATCATCATCATCATCATCATCATCATCATCATCATCAATATCATCATCATCATCACCATTATTACTGTTGTTCTTCTTCTTATTAATATTATCATTGGTGGTGGTCGGGTGTTATTTTGTTGTTGTTTTGTTAGTTCGTCTGTAAGTCTGCTGATACCATGATGTCAACGAAAGAATCATCACGATTTTTTATCTCATCCGTGAAAATAGGTATTATGAGTCAACAAAGATGTCCTTTTTTTCATTGATGCATTATGATCTAAACTATGTTGTTATTGGTACCCGTTTGATTGAGAGAA
>CM031599.1:44171857-44179357 GCA_018398815.1 Conus ventricosus | reverse complement strand
CTTTTTAACATATTCTTATATTCTCTTCTCGCAATACAGTAAGCATCACCGTCACTTTTATCCCTTGTTTTCCTGAATATCGAGAGCAAAACCTTTCGCACTACTTTTACCTGATCTGCATTCCTTGTCATACCAGTCGTTTTCATCCCTTTTTGACAAACAAATATTCTTTTTCATACAGCTAGCTTGTTTTCTAATACATGCATTGAACATGTTCAAAGCATCGTTACAATCATGATCAACCAAATCAATTGCACGATCGAAGAGCGACAATGTTTTCTCAGACTGCATGGCATTAGTATAAACATTCTCAAAGTCAGAGTTCCACACAAATTTTTCAATATACTGTTGTACATCCACCAGAGCGGAAACACATACCTTGTTTGAACTCCCGGGCAATTGCAAATATAACTCAACAGGTCTGATTCCAATCTCTCTGACACAATCAGTTTACAAGAAGAAAACAAAAGGGTTAGTAGTTCTTTAGAGACTAGAAAATAATCATTAACGCTGTTTCCTGTTTCTGATATATATGTGTAATTGCCATCAGTATCACCATTGCAAATGCCATTAAGTATATACAAACCAAGCGCTGTACACATGTTTAACAAACATTTTCCATAAGAGTTAAGTACACTGTCAGCAGATTTTCTTACATGACCAGTGAAAACAGAATGGCTATTAAAATGATTTCCAAATAAACCATCATCAAACACATCAGGAAAAAAACTGGAAGTTCTCCCGTTTAAATCTCCTGATAAAATCACAAAAACATCATCAAACCCAGTCATACAATCAAAATACATTCCTCAAGTGCACTTATACCGTTATCAATATCAAAATGTGTATAAATAAGGTGATCCCTCTGGTGGAACATAGGCACATGCATATATGACATCTGCTGTTAAACCAAAAAGACTTTTATCAAATCAGAAACAAAAGAACATTTGGCGAATTAATCTTGACTTCTTGAATATAAAACATAATTTCATTTCGAATAAGACACAGTATGCCACCTGACAGTCTTCCTTTTTTTTATAGTGAATTTAATGGCTGGCTTGGAAAAAATAGTATAAACCTGGAAATGTGATATATTGAATATCATCTACAAACGTTTCTACTAGACATACGACATCAAATTTAAACAAATAAGACATGAAATCTCTGTTATTCACCTTGGACAGTAGACCATTTACATTCCAATGTATAAACGAAAGAGAAATCTCGCTTTTTCTAGAACCATCACTAACATTGCATAATATGCTACTATTCGTACACTGTCGTCCATTCTGAGATCTTAAAGATTGATTTTTGTTCTTGTTTGATCGATGAAACATTGTTATAAGTTGTACGCCTGTCCTTGCCATTTTCCTTGTGAGATGTCCCCTCATTTGAACCACAAACAATAACATCTGACAGTACATAACGCTCTGGTTCTTGGAAATGATCGTCAACAATTCTCTTTTTGTCCGTGCAATCCATTGTATTATCCATTCTATTATGTGACGAGCATGTTTGTACAAAAATCATTACATGTAATAGATATGATACCAGAACTCGAAAAAGTATTTTTTAACATCCCATCATCTATTGTCACCCCCCCTGCCCTGTACCTCAACCAATCCAACACTTACATTGTGACCCGCTTCTTTACTCACTGCGCGTACGTGCCTGACCTCTGTACAGGCCGTCCATTCGACACGGTTGTCGCGCATCCTCCTGTCATAAACTGCCGGTGTCAAGCTGGGCTGGCCACACCCCTATTCACACTCCCTAAGTTTTGCCCCTCAAGATAAAACTTTTTTTCCCTCGATGAGGAGGTGGTCAAATATCATTGAAGCCCGTTTACCCTCTCCTCTGGCTGTCTTCAGAAAAGGGTATAGTAATCGTCGCACATTTCTGACACGGAGAGAAAAATCCTCGCTTACAAACACTTCACTGCCCTTCAATTTACGTTTGGCCTTAAGAATTTTTTCTTTGTCTTTGTAGAAAGTGCAGCGGGTGATGATCGTGAGTTAGGCTTGGAATTCAGACGATGTACGCGGTCAAACTGGAAGTCACCTGTCAGTCCAAGTTTGTCCACAATCACGTCATTGATAAGTCCTTCACAGTCTGACTGTGTTTCGTTCTGCGCACGAGGAAGTCCATAGAAAAGAAGATTGTTTCTCTTCGAGCGACCTTCCAGATCGTCAGTTTTCCGTTCGTTTTCTTCCATCTCTTCTTCAACGCGTCGTTCTCCCGCTCGAAGATCGGACACTTCATCCTTCAGGGACATCACTTCCTCTTGCAGTGCAGCGTGACCATCCCGAATGTCTTTCATATCATCTTTGATGTCGCTAATGATGTCTTTCATATTTCTAATGTCTTGGTTCATGCTATCAAATGTTTCACTTAAAGTCTGCATCATGGAGATTAAATTTTGCATGGTCGGTTCAGGAAGCGAAGTAGAACTGGTAGTAACGGTTCCTGATTTCTCAGCGCTGGGACTTCGAGTTCCGCTGGTTATGCTGTTTGCCGAAAGCTGTCCTTCCGATGCCCAGGGTTGGTGGTCCGAGGTCCGGGGTTCTGTTGAATGTCGCCGCACTGAAGTAGAAAACCCCCCCCCCAGAACAAGTATGTGAGGAGGCAGTCCACTATGACACCGCCTGTCAGCGACTTCACTTTCAATGTCCGCTGAAACATGGCGACATATTTGCTGGCCCTTTCACTCATGAACTTGATAAATGTTGGTAGAAAACAACCACATTTTGATCGAAAGTCCAGCTGTGATGACGGCATGATCCTTCAAAGAGATGACTGCGAATTCTAAGGATCGGACACTGTCAAATTACTGCGTCATTACACAATTTGTGCAGAGCTCATTACCAACACGTCCGTCGCCTCTGAATTCAGTTCATGCCCCCAAGAGAGAGAGAGAGAGAGAGAGAGAGAGAGAGAGGAGAGAGAGAGAGAGAGAGAGAGAAAGAGAGAGAGAGAGAGACAGAGACAGACAGAGAGATACAGAGAGAGAGAGAGAGAGAGAGAGAGAGAGAGAGAGACAGAGAGAGAGAGAGAGATACAGAGAGAGAAACAGAGAGACAGAGAGAGAGAGAGAGAGAGAGACAGAGACAGAGACAGAGATAGAGAGAGAGAGACGAGACAGAGATAGAGAGAGAGACAGAGAGAGAGATACAGAGAGAGAGAGAGACAGACAGAGACAGAGAGAGAGAGAGACAGACAGAGACAGAGAGAGAGAGAGATACAGAGAGAGAGAGAGAGAGAGAGAGAGAGAGAGAGAGAGAGAGAGCACTGACGAGTGGTATCGAATCCATGGATGTAGTCAGGGCAGGGCAAAGCCTGCACGGTGCCAGGCGGGGCTTCAGACCAGCACAGGATGTTGTCCCAGACCACCGGACACCGCACCACGTCTGCATCTGGCCAACAGATCCACAGGCATTCCATTGCACACAGTGAATTGAGGTCACCTTCTTTCCCATGAGAGCACTGAGCAACAACAACAGAATATCTGTATAAACACCAAAGAATGTTTCACTCGCTGATCGGGATTCAGAGTTAGCGGCCTGTCGTTGCTCCTCTAGAGTAGACAAATTACCTCGCTTGTTCGTTATCACTCTGCACGTTTTCACGCTTACCCTAGAGATCTCCTTTGAGATCAGCCACAACAAGACGACCTGTACCTCGGTTCCTGTTCGTCTGTGTGGCAATGCTCCAGATCTCAGTTGCACCTAAATAAATTGTTTCCTACCTTATCTCGAAATCCATTCTTTTTTGTTTTCTTTCTGCCCATCTGAGCTCTGAAAGACCACGTCTCCAGATATCACGGGTCTTTCCAGATATCACAGTACATTTTGGGAACGCGTTTTCCCCCCCCCCCCCCCCCCCCCCCCCCCCCCCCCCCCCCCCCCCCCCCCCCCCCCCCCCCCCCCCCCCAAATCTGTGATATCTGGGAAGCCTTCCCAGATATCACGTTCCCAGATTTCACGCGACACCGGTCCTGAATTGAATGCTGACTGGACTGCGTACGTTTCGCCTGCTGTTGTGCATGTGTTCGCTCGAAAATAGTCGCAGGTTTGGAACTTGTTTTTCTTCTTCAGTTCTTTTCTTTTCTTCTTTCTTTCTTTTATGCACGTTTCCTTGCGTGCCTCTTGTCTTGATCTGAATGGGTGAATGGTTACGGCCAACAGCATTGGTTTGGAATTATCTGCCTTCGTCTTCCTCTGAGCGCCCGCACACAATCGTACTCGAGAATATAGTTGCTCCACAGCGGGGCAAAAACTACATTCCAATGTAAGTATTTACCATTTACGTCTTCCTGCTTTATTTCATATTTTTCTTGATGACAACCATGTCCAGCTTACTTGCATTACCTTGTTTGTTTTCTTTCGTTTGCGCGTCAGTGTTCTATGTCAAACGTCTACGGCAGTCTTGAATAAACGCTGATGTGTGCTTATACACTTCTTCCGTTGTAGCTGTCTTCAAGGGTTTCGGGTTTATCGGTAAGCCTGGAATTTCTTTTCATGTACCTTCATTTCTTGTGTGTATTGTCTGCATGTGTGCTAGTGATTGGACACCAAAAGGAACTTTACTTGTATATTCATGTTCGTGTAATTGTTCCATTGTGTGAACTAAAGGTTTCTTCTTCCTTCATCATTGACAGTACGCTTCTTACCTGATTTTGGACAGGCGTTCTATACCGTCAAATGATTAAAGATAAACGTCTGGACGTCTGGTCAACACCCGTGCAGGTTTCTTAAATTAAACCGTGTCCCCATTTCAGGCAAACACGTGCATACAGTCTCTGCTACAGATGCTAAGACAATGTCTTGTAAGTGTACTGAGTCATTGATGAGGGGCTGCGAGCCTGACTGTAGCTGAAGGACCGCTTTGGGACAGATCGGTCCGCCATCAGATGCTGGCGAGACGTGTAGAAGCATTCGTGCATTCCCATGTCACACCCCCTTCCCGTCGCCCCTCTCCTATCCCCCATTTAAAATTTCTTGTTCGATCTCTTCTGCGGGTTCCAGATCTGAATGTCAGCACCCAAGCTGTGAGGTCCGCTGCTGTATACTTGTCTTTCGGATGAAGCAACACACCAACGTCCATCGCACATACAGCTTTGAGATCCGCTGTTGTATATTTGTCTTTAGGATGAAGCAATACACCAAAGTCCATCGCACACATAGCTGTGTGATCCACTAGTGTATATTAGTCTTTTGTATGAGGCGATAAGCTGTAGTCTTTGTACACAGCGCTGTGTGATCCGCTTCTGTGTGTCAGTCAATCTGATGAAGCAATGAACCAAAGTCCAATGCACAGAGTTCAGGTAAAAGAAGCCACAGCAACGAGTGGAGTTGACCCTGTTACTTGCCAGCGTTCAGAAGTTAATCCAAGCATGTGAACAAAATAAGTGTTAGTAGGTACGCAATAATTAGTTTTGGTGAGTCAACAAAATCGCTTCTGCTTAGTCAACAACTATAAATTTTTGGTGATCATCAACAATCGATTTGGGTGGGTCAACAAAAATCAGTTTGTATGGGTCAACAAAAGACAGTTTGGGTGGGACAACAATATGAGTTTCATGGATCAATAAAAATCAGTTTTTGTGGGTCAACTAAAATCAGTTCGGGTAGGTTAACAAAAATCAGTTTGGGTAGATCCACAAAAATCAGTTTGAGTGGTCCAAAAATCCGTTTGGGTAGTTAACAAAATCAATTTGGGTAGGTCAACAAAAATCAGTTTGGGTAGATTCACAAAAATCAATTTGGGTGGTCCAAAAATCAGTTTGGGTAGGCCAACAACAATCATTTTTGGGTGGATTAATAAAAAAATCAGTTTGATTAGTGGACAAAAAATCAGTTCGATTGATCATTAAAGATCAATTTGTGTGAGTCACAAAAACCAATTTTTATGGTCAAGAAAAATCATTTTGGATGGGTAAAATATCAGTTTGGATGTGTCAACAAAATCAGTGTCGGGTGTCAACAATTTTTTTTTTTGGGTGGGGGTGGGGTGGGGTTAAACAAAATAACGTTTTTATGGGTTATTAAAATTACGTTTTTATGGGTTAACAAAATTACGTTTTCATGGGTTAACAGAATTACGTTTTATGGGTCAACAAAATTACGTTTTTATGAGTTAACTAAATTATGTTTTCATGGGTCAACAAAATTACGTTTTTATGATTAACGAAATTACGTTTTTATGGGTTAACGAAATTACGTTTTTATGGGTTAACTAAATTACGTTTTTATGAGTTAACGAAATCACGTTTTTATGGGTTAACAAAAACGTGGAAGCAAGATGTAAAATGGATGGTGGCCATGTGCAAAAACTTAGAAAAAATTGTTGTGAGAAGAAAGTTTGACAATACAATACAATACAATGCAATACGACGCACTAGACTACACTAGACTACACTACACTACACTACACTACACTACACTACACTACACTACACTACACTACACACACTACACTACACTACACTACACTACCATAAAATACACAATACATTTACAATGAAAAGGAATACAATACAATAGAACACAATGCAATGCAACACAATGCAATGCAATGCAATGCAATGCAACGCAACGCAACGCAACACAACAGAACACAACCCAACTCAATGCAAAGCTGTGCAATGCGTCGCAACGCAACGCATGGAAGACAATGTAACTCAACGCCACACCACGCAACACAACGCAATACAAAACCATACAACGCAGTCCAGTGCAGTGCTGTATAACAGTGCGCAATACACAGTGGTACCACACAATGCAGCGCGATACACTCCAATCCAAATCCAAACCATACAATATGGTTCAATGGACTGCAAAACTATGCAAGTGTTACTCATAAGAACCCGTTGAAATGCAAAACAATTCAACGCAACACAATAGAAAAGAGCGTAGCAGTAGTAATAGTGGCAGCAGCAGCAGCAGCAGCAGAATATGAGCAGCAACAGCAGCAGAAAAGGAAGTAGTAGTGGTAGTAGAAGAGCAGCATCATCAACCGTGTTGGAAGCAGCAGCAGCAGCAGCAGTAGTAGTAGTAGTAGTAGTAGTAGTAGTAGTAGTAGTAGTAGTAGTAGTAGTAGTAGCAGTAGAAGTAGTCGAAGTTGCGGCAGCAACAGTCGAAGTAGCGTAGAAGTAGCAATAGCGATAGCAGTAGTAGTAGTAGTAGCAGCAGTAGTAGTAGCAGCAGCAGCTGCAGTAGTAGTAGCAGTGGTAGTAGTATTAGTAGCAGCAGCGGCGGCAGTAGTAGTAGTAGTAGTAGTAGTAGTAGTAGTAGTAGTAGTAGCAGTAGAAGAAGTAGAACAAGAAGAAGGAAAAGGAGGAGCAAGAGCAGGAGCAGGAGCAGCAGCAGAGAAGAAGAACACACACACACACACACACACACACACAACACACACACACACACACACACACACACACACACACACACACATCATGGAAAACATCAACAACGACATTAACGACATTTAAGAAAAACCGACCTC
>CM031599.1:44159357-44166857 GCA_018398815.1 Conus ventricosus | reverse complement strand
CCTTAAATGTTATTTTCATGCCTCTGATCTCAGTCTGCTAAACACAAACCAGCCAGACATTTAATTTCATTACAATGCAACGAAGAGAGTTTGAAGCTGAACTTTCACATATAGGTTTACTAGAGGTCACATATGCCTATTTTGAATGATCGATCTATATCACACTCAGACTGAATTTTGTTTCCCCTTGAAATCAACTATTGGACCATACACTTTCTATAACAATTAGAAGCTACGTTCTCACTATTCTCTGAGGACTCTTTCTCACTGGAAAAAAACAACAATAGTGCTAGAAATTCATGGGATTTGTACATGAGAGCAACATTTTGGGGTGGTAATATCTGGTTACGATCTTCTTCCTTTTATTCTGCCTGCTTTTCATTCCAGACAGCAGCATGTTCATATAACCATGCTGCCTTGGTCATTATGTTTCCAGTTTATTTTCTGTAGATTTTGAGTCAATTAGTCATCCACTCTTCCCCATTCTCTAAAGCGTACACACATCCCCATCCCCACAACACAGACACACTCACACACGTACGCGCAACGTGTCTGCACATCTCATAACGACCTTTTACATATTGATCGTGTTTCTCCTGGAAGCAGCCACGTCGATATTTCGTCTTCCCCTCCTGTGTCCATTCTCAGGTCCCAACCTCAGTCATGGTCTTGTATCTGCCTGCTTCTCCTCCATCATCGGAAACGGGGAGCTGACAGAAATACCCTTTCACCAAATCACGCTCGTACTGGCGTTGCTGGACATCAGGAACGTGGTTTTCTTCTTTGAAACAGGAGGCGCTGACTGGACCACAAAGTCGATTCGGCACCACAGGGTGGTCTGTCACTTCACTTCTGTCTTCGGGCCGTAGTCAGGGAGGTTAAGAAAAGGGTTAGGGAAGGGGTGGTAGAGAGAGGGGAAGTGGGAAGGAGGCCTATCAAGTCTGACCACGGTTCTAAACTTAAGCCTAAGTTGTGGGACACTCTTTGTTGTATGCGTTTTATGGTTCCCTTCGCCTTTCGTCCTGTCGCCTTGCCCCGATTCCTCCTCCCACAACTTCCATCACTATCCCCCCTTTCTCTCTGTCTGTCTGTCTGTCTGTCTCCCCCCCCTCTCTCTCTCTCTCTCTCTCTCTCTCTCTCTCTCTCTCTCTTCCATGTGCATATAACCCCTTACAATTTCTATGGCTGAAATCATCCCATCCTCCCCTCTCTCTCTCTCGGTCAGCTCCCTTTCTGTCTGTGTCTTGTATCGACCATCACTTTCCCGCCGCCGCGCCGCCGCCGCCCACCCCCTCTGTCTTGGCATTCCACAACCGGCCTCGTCTGATTTCTCTCATCCGTATGAGTCATGGCCTAGCGCAGACAAGCAGTCCTAATTTTGAGCCTGTAATGCCATGTCATCACCTCTACTAGGCCTGCATCACAGATGGATTCTTCTTTGGGACGTCATCCATTTTTTTTCTCACCAAATGTTGTCAAAGTTGGTTCAATAGTTTATGTGTAATCTTGTTTACTGGCTGGCAACTCTGACAACTACAACAATGAAACGACGACGACGACGACGACGCCGACGACGACGACGACGACAACAACAACAACAACAACAACAACAACAACAACAACAACAACAACAACAACAACAACAATCACAACCACAACCACATTCAAAGCAATGTGAGAGACGCGTTTGGAAACATAATCTTGGCGAAGATAAATATGCAACCACAAGGTCTCGCACAAATTCGTGTGGCTTATCTTGACACCCGCCCTTCCTCCCTACCTCTTTTCGTCCGCACCCTCTATCCTTGGTCTACTGGTTTTGTCACGAACAAACATGGAAAAGGTGAAAAAAACAACCAAACTGTTTCCCCATTGGTAATTCACATATCACTGTGGTATCCTTGTAACCTCAACTGGACTCCCACCCAGAGGCAGCTAAATTGAATTACTGCTTCCATGACATCAGGACGTGAAGTGTTTCCATTTTCACCGATTCCACGAAATGAGGTCGAGGGGAGGGGGCAGGAGAGTGGGGGTGGGGGTGGGGGTGGGGGGAGAAAAGAGTATCTATACATCAGTGTTCCATGAAATCATGATGTGGAATATAGCGTGTGTAGCTGTCGGTTCCTTGAAATCTGGACGCGAAGTGTAGAATGCCTGTAGTAATAGTTCCGTGAAATAAAGACATGGGGTGGAGAGTATCTATAGTTACCGGTTACACTAGACGGACATGGAGCGGAGAGTATCTATAGTTACCGGCAACATGATGTACGGACATGGAGTGGAGAGTATCTATAGTTAACGGTTACATGACGTACGGACATGGAGTGGAGAGTATCTAAGTTACCGGTTACATGATGTACGGATATGAGTGGAGAGTATCTATAGTTACCGTTACATGATGTACGGATATGGAGTGGAGAGTATCTATAGTTACCGGTTACATGATGTACGGATATGGAGTGGAGAGTATCTATAGTTACCGGTTACATGATGTACGGATATGGAGTGGAGAGTATCTATAGTTACCGGTTACATGATGTACGGATATGGAGTGGAGAGTATCCTATAGCTACCGGTTACATGATGTACGGATATGGAGTGGAGAGTTTCTATAGTTACCGGTTACATTATGTATAGACATGGAGTGGAGAGTTTATATAGTTACCGGTTACATAATGTACGGACATGGAGTGGAGAGTATCTATAGTTACCAATTACATGATGTACGGACATGGAGTGGAGAGTATCTATAGTTACCGGTTACATTATGTACGGACATGGAGTGGAGAGTATCTGTAGTTAACGGTTACATGAGTACGGACATGGAGTGGAGAGTATCTATATTACCGGTTACATGATGTACGGACATGGAGTGGAGAGTGTCTATAGTTACCGGATGCATGATGTACGGACATGGAGTGGAGAGTATCTGTAGTTACCGGTTGCATGATGTAAGGACATGGAGTGGAGAATATCTATAGTTACCGGTTACATGATGTACGGATATGGAGTGCAGAGTATCTATAGTTACCGTTACATGATGTACGGACATGAAGTGGAGAGTATCTATAGTTACCGTTTACATGATGTACGGACATGGAGTGGAGAGTATCAAAAGTTACCAATTACATGATGTACGGACATGGAGTGGAGAGTATCTATAGTTACCGATTACATGATGTACGGATATGGAGTGGAGAGTATCTGTAGTTACCGGTTACATGATGTACGGGCATGGAGTGGAGAGTATCTATAGTTACCGGTTACATGATGTACGGATATGGAGTGGAAGAGTATTTATATGTACCGGTTACGTTAGACGGATATGGAGTGGAGAGTTTCTATAGTTACTGGTTACATTAGACGGACATGAAGTGGAGAGTATCTATAGTTACCGGTCACATAATGTACAGGCATGGAGTGGAGAATATCTACAGCTAACGGTTACATGATATACGAACATGGAGTGGAGGGTATGTATAGTTACCGGTTACATAATGTACGGGCATGGAGTGGATAGTATCTATAGTTACCGGTTACATTACATGCGAACACGGAATGGAGAGTATCAATAGTTACCGGTTACATAATGTACGGGCATGGAGTGGAGAGTATCTGTAGTTACCGGTTACATAATGTACGGGCATAAAGTGGAGAGTATCTATAGTTACCGGGTACATGATGTGCGGACATGGAGTGGAGAGTATCTGTAGTTACCGGTTACATGATATACGGACATGGAGTGGAGTGTATCTATAGTTACCGGTTACATTAGACGGGCATGGAGTGGAGAGTATCCATAGCTAACGGTTACATGATAGACGGACATGGAGTGGAGAGTCTCTCTAGCTAACGGTTACATGATATACGGATGGAGTGGAGGGTATCTATAGTTACCGGATACATGATAGACGGACACGGAGTGGAGACTATCTATAGTTAACGGTTACATGATAGACGGACACGGAGTGGAGAGTATCTATAGTTAACGGTTACATGATGTACGGACATGAAGTGGAGAGCATCTATAGTTACCGGTTACATGATGTACGGACATGGAGTGGAGAGTATCTATAGTTACCGGTTACATGATAGACGGACACGGAGTGGAGAGTATCTATAGTTAACGGTTACATGATATACGGATATGGAGTGGAGGGCATCTGTAGTTAGCTCACACACGCAGACACACAGACACACAGACACACACACACACACACACACACACACACAACACAGACACACACACACACACACACACACACACACACACACACACACACGCGCGCGCGCGCGCGCGCGCCCGCGCGCGCACGCACACAGGCTTACACACACACACACACACACACACACACACACACACACACACACACACACACCACACACACCACACGCACGCGCGCGCGCGCGCGCGCGCGCGCTCAGGAACGGCTAAACAGGACACACCACCAACTCAGCATTCGATGGGGGGTTTATCAATCACTTCAGCACTCCTAAGCTCCAGGCTTCTAAGAAACAACGGATAAGTGACTTTGCGTCGCCCTCCACCCCTCTGTCGTCGCCCCCATGCCATGGTTTGTCCATCAGCCTGACAGCTCCGTTTGTCGGCTGATTGATGGGCGGTCATGTCTTCTATGACCCCTCCCCCGCCCCCACCTCCCTGTCTTGCAAACGCTGCCCCCTTGGCTGCTATGACCAGAAGTATCCAAACATCCACTGCCACTCCCTCCACACTCCTCAAATTCTCCTGTCCTCTCTGCCCCACCCCTGCCCCCTTCCCTTTCTTGTGTACGTGCTATTTCCTCCTATCCATCCTTCTTCTCTCTTTGCCTGTGCTTCTCCCACGGACTAATTCCTTTCTGACGGATGGCTAATCATTTTTAGCAATTTCGGTCTTTCGACTCGACTTCTCCCACGAGGAATCAGAAGCCATTGACTCTAATGCATCCGAATACGCCTTCCTGAGCTTCACTGTACAGCTTCTCCGTTAATAAAGAGAGATGTCAATTAGCCGAGTTGCAAAGCGATACGGCCTAAGGTTGCGGGGTTCAAAACCCTGGCGGGGGTTATTCTTTTCCTGTGTTCTTCACGGCAACTAAGACTGACGTGTTGATAGTTCTGACCAGCCTTGTGGTTCTGGGATGGTTTGGGGGTATGTCCTGTTTTTCGCCGTGTTGGTTTGTGCGTCAGTGCTCACAGGGATACAGGTCCTTTTTTGTGGTGCCGGCGTAAAATGGAAAAGAGATTCCCTTCTCCTATGGTGTCAATGTACATGTGGGTAGAGATCACTTGTGTTAGTGTATATATGGGTAAGACCAGTTCGCATGTGGTGTCAGTGTATAGTTAGATAGAGGACGCCTACTTATATGGCGCCAGCGCACATGTGGTTAGAAGTCCCTTCCCTGTGTGTAGGTGTAGGCAGAGGTCCCTTTTTTTTTTATTGTGGTACCAGTGTACATATGGGTGTTGGTCCTTTTTCCTGTACTGCTTGTGTCAATTTATACACAGTTCATTTCCCCTCAGTTTTGACATTCTTGAGGACGCAATCGCAAGGTCTGTAGATAGAGGGTAGAGGGATCCCTTTTCTGTAACAAACGGGAACAGTCCCACCAAATGCCATTTTGTGGAATTGCCCATTTGATGACCTGTTTTAATGTTTTAGACACTAACGGAGCGATAACTGAGTGCCTTGTTTAACATCCTTCGCACAGCCTCACTTCCTTCTTAGACTTAGGGGATAATGGCATTCGGTAGATTCGGATATATACAACTTGATGATTAGAGGACCAATTTCCTATGACGGCTGGATATTGTTTTCTTTTTTTTTTTTTGGCATTCGGTAGATTCGGATATATACAACTTGATGATTAGAGGACCAATTTCCTATGACGGCTGGATATTGTTTTCTTTTTTTTTTTGCCTTTCAGAGACAGTACTTCCTAAATAAAATAAAGGATCACTGATCACTCAGTTTGCATGAAACTCAATTATAGGCTGCAGGAATACAAATTGAGACTGGCGATCAAACATTTGTTTTTGCTTGAAATCTGGCTGCTGACTATCAACCTTAACGCTTCAACGATTCAAACGTCCTCGATATACTACTAGTACGCGTATTCTGTTTGTTTGCCTTCTCCTAAGACATGGACAGAATTACCCATTTTCTGTTTATTTGTTTTCTCCTTGAGCCGTGGAAAGAACTACCCATCTCCTGTCTGACTGTCTTCTTTTGAGACACAAAGGGAGGTACCCATCTCTTATTTGACTGTCTTCTTCAGAGACGTGTAGGGAATTACCCATCTCCTGTTTCAACCGTCTTCTTCTGAAGAAAGGAGGGAGTTGTTCATCTCCTGTTTGACTCTCTTCTGAGAATTATCCATCTCCTGTTTATCCATCTTCTCCTGATATCCGTCTTCTCCTAAAAGACAGAGGTGTTTATACATTTCCTGTTTGGCAGTCTTCTCCTGAGGCATGGAGGGAATTAGCCACATCATGTTTATCCGTCGTCTCCTAACACATGAAGGAAATGACCCACCTCCTGTTTATCTGTCTTCAGACAGAAGTATTCACCAATCTCCTGTTTGACCGTCTTCTCCTAAGAGTTGAAAAGAGTTGCCCATCTCCTGTTGGCCCGTCTTCTGAGACTTGAAAGGAGTTACCCTTTTCCTATACGCCTACCTTTCCTGGGAGGTGAGGGGAGGTATCCATCTCTTGTTTATTGTCATCTCCTGAAATATGCTGGAAGATACCCACCTCCTGTTTTTGACCGTCTTCTCTTGAGACATGGAGGGAGTTACTCGTCTCCTGTTTGACCGTCTTGTCCTGGCACATGGAGGGGATTACCCATCTTCTGTTTACCAGTCTCCACCTCACACACAGAGGGACCTCGCCATCTCCTGTTCGCCCGTCACCTACTAAAATGTGGGAGGAGTTCTCTGTTATCTGTTTGTCCGTCACCTCCGGGGGCTAGGAGGCGGGGTGGGGGTGAGGGTATCCATCTCCTGTTTGTCTGTCCCATGAGGTGTGCAGTGAGGTTGGTCAACAGATCATCCCTGGAATCCTGGGAACACATTTTTTTTCTTCTGGAAAATCGGGGCGACCCTGGAAAGCTGCTCACCCATCCCCTCCCAATCTCCTCCTTTTCACCATGAAATCATAATTACTGCAGCAGAGTAATCAAATCCCACGTTACAGAGCCAGTCTTTACCCACCAGTCTAAACAGTCTCTCCACCTTCCTCTCTGGCTGTAGGAATACTCTACATTGATAGCACTGTTTGTCCTTTTCTTTCCTTCATAAGGGCGGCAGCATTAAGCTCCGTTCACAACGTGTTGCCCGGCGTTGAGTGGCACAGTCTGAGTACACAGCAACACATGAAGCCTTATTTTGGCCATGTAAAACTGAATTTAGGTATCGGAACTGAAGTTATCCATATTATCAAGCTAGCGGGTGATCTTACAAAGAAAATGAAAAAAAAAATCACAACAAATTACTAAAC
>CM031599.1:44141857-44154357 GCA_018398815.1 Conus ventricosus | reverse complement strand
ACACACACACGCCTTTTTCTATCTATCTATCCAGCTATTTATCTGCCTGTTTGTCCATCTATCTATCTACACACACACACACCACACACACCCCACACACACACACACACACACACACACACATACACACACACACATACACACACACACCCCACACAACACACACACACACACACACACACACACACACACACACACACACACACACTCGTGTGTGTGTGTGTGTGTGTGTGTGTGTGTGTGTGTGTGTGTGTGTGTGTGTGTGTGTGTGTGTGTGTGTGTGCGCACAAAAGAGCAGTGGGGTGGGGTGGGGGCAACAAAAATGGTGGGTATCATAATTGAGCGAGGCCCTGTAGCCAGGAAGGCCACTTGTTAACACCCAGCATGGCGGACAAGCCATCCCAATGACATTACTCCCACCTCACTCTTTCTGCTTTCCCCTTTACAATCGCATCCCAGTTCGTGTTCTGTGCGGCAGTGTCAGCGCCGTCAGTCCACAGGGAGCGATCAATATCAAGGCATGATGAAGCAAACCAACACAGAAGACACTGCACCGCTCATATCAATGATGTTTAGTACACGCTGTACACGCAGGACATCTGCAGTGTCCATAAACTCTTCCGACTCTGAAGATTCTGGCAGAAAACTGGCCAGGAGCATGGATGTGGTTACCGTTTCAAGTCCCTTACTTTATGGCCGTTGGGGGCGGTAAACTATAAGAGATGGACAGTGTCTGGGGCGCGGTATCATGGAAGACGGTACACGACCTTCTCCCTCCGCCATCCTAACCTCCCATAAACTGAGTGGGGTACCGTTGACTGCTAGACAGACCGATGAGGTTTTCAAGTCTAGAAATATCCGACTTTACGAGTTGCTCGAACTCACAATCGTCAGCTCTACAGCCGAACGTGCAAACCATTGAATGTGAAGCTGACATTAACACACACTGAGGTTACCACGAGATCAGAGTGTCTATGGCTGCAAAATTTGAGACAGTTGTTTTTTTTTACTGTCAACAACAATGATGAAGATAATGGTATGGATTTCCTTTTGGTCTGATAGTATATAGCGAAGCTGTTCTTGACGCTCCTTTTGATATGTAACGTTACCTCCGCGTCAGTCAGGCCTGTGAGGCGCAGACATCGGCAGTGCTGGTGAAAAAAAAAAGAAACATTCTCTGAGATGGCATTTGTGAAGCGGATGAAACTTCACTGTGTGGTATCAGTGTTCACACTGGAAACCCCCACCACCGGTCTTCACATCGGAATCCTGGCGTCAGTGAACAGATTAGAGCCCTAGTATGTCAGTTTTCATATTGCAGCCCATAGCATCAGTCTTCACATTGGACGCCCCAGAACCAATGAACACACTGAGCCCTTAGTACCAGTATTCACATTGGAGCCCTAGCACATACTTCAAGCTGAAGCCCCTGTAACCATTCTTCATACTGGAACCCCTGTCACCATTCTTCATACTGGAACCCCTATCACCATTCATTACAAGGGAACCCCTATCACCATTCATTACAAGGGAACCCCTAACAACATTCATTACAAGGGAACCCTATCACCATTCATTACAATGGAACCCTATCACCATTCATTACAAGGGAACCCCTATCACCATTCATTACAAGGGAACCCCTATCACCATTCATTACAAGGGAACCCTATCAACATTCATTACAAGGGAACCCCTATCACATTCATTACAATGGAACCCCTATCTACATTCATTACAAGGGAACCCCTATCACCATTCATTACAAGGGAACCCCTATCACCATTCATTACAAGGGAACACCTATCACCATTCATTACAAGGGAAACCCCTATCAACATTCATTACAATGGAACCCCTATCTACATTCATTACAAGGGAACCCTATCACCATTCATTACAAGGGAACCCCTATCACCATTCATTACAATGGAACCCCTATCTACATTCATTACAATGGAACCCCTATCACCATTCATTACAATAGAACTTCTGCCACCATTCATTACCATGGAACCTCTGTCACCATTCTTCACAATGGAACCCCATCACCATTCATTACAATGGAACCTCTGTCACCAGTCATTACAATGGTGCCCCTAACACTATTCTTCACACTAGAACCCATATCACCAGTCATTGCCATGGAACCTCTGTCACCATTCATTTCAATGGTGCCCCTAACACCACTCAATACAATGGAACCCTAGCACTATTCTTCACAGTGGAACCCCTGTTACCATTCTTTACACTGGAACCCCTGTTATCACTTTTCATACTGGAACCCCTGTTACCATTCTTCATACTTGAACCCCTAGCAAAATTGTTCGAACTGGAACCCTTATCACCAGTCTTCACACTGGAACCCTCTATCACCAATCGTCACACTGGAACCCTCTATCACCAATCTTCACAATGGAACCCTCTGTCACTATTCTTCACAACGGAACCCTCCATCACCATTCTTTACACTAGAGCCCTCTATCACCACTCTTCACACTGGACCCCTTAATCACCATTCTTTACACTGAATCCCTAACACCATTCTTTACACTGTAACCCTCAATTTCCATTCTTCACAGTGGAACCCTCTGTCACTATTCTTCATTCTGGAACCCTCTATCACCAGTCTTCACACTGGAACCCTCTATCTCCATTCTTCACACTGGAACCCTCTATCACCATCTTCACACTGGAACCCTCTATCTCATTCTTCATACTGGAACCTCTATCTCCATTCTTCATACTGGAACCCTCTATCTCCATTCTTCACACTGGAACCCTCTATCTCCATTCTTCACACTGGAACCCTCTATCTCCATTCTTCACACTGGAACCCTCTATCTCCATTCTTCACACTGGAGCCCTCTATCACCATTCTTCATACTGGAACCCTTTATCTTCATTCTTCATACTGGAACCCTTTATCTCCATTTTTCACACTGAGCCCTCTACCCCTCCATTCTTTCATACTGGAACCCTTTATCTCCATTCTTCACACTGGAGCCCTCTATCTCCATTCTTCACACGGGAAACCCTCAATCTCCATTCTTCACACTGGAACCCTCTATCTCCATTCTTCATACTGGAACCCTCTATCTCCATTCTTCACACTGGAACCCTCTATCTCCATTCTTCACACTGGAACCCTCAATCTCCATTCTTCACACTGGAGCCCTCTATCACCATTCTTCATACTGGAACCTCTATCTTCATTCTTCATACTGGAACCCTTTATCTCCATTCTTCACACTGGAGCACTCTATCACCATTCTTCACACTGGAACCCTCTATCTTCATTCTTCACACTGGAACCCTCTATCCATTCTTTACACTGGAACCCTCTATCTTCATTCTTCATACTGGAACCCTTTATCTCCATTCTTCACACTGGAGCCCTCTTTCACCATTCTTCACACTGGAACCTCTATCTTCATTCTTCATACTGGAACCCTCTATCTCCATTCTTCATACTGGAACCTTCATCACCATTTTCACACTGGAACCCTTCATCACCATTCTTCACACTGGAACCCTCTATCACCATTCTTCATACTGAAACCCTCTATCACCATTCTTCTCACTGGAACCCTTTATCACCAGTCTTCACACTGGAACCCTTCATCACCATTCTTCACACTGGAACCCTCTATCACCATTCTTCACATGGGAACCCTTTTATCTCCATTCTTCACACTGGAACCCTTTATCACCGTCTTCTCACTGGAACCCTCTATCACCAGTCTTCACACTGGAACCCTTATCACCAGTCTTCACACTGGAACCCTCTATCACCATTCTTCACACTGGAACCCTCTATCACCAGTCTTCACACTGGAACCCTCTATCACCATTCTTCACACTGGAACCCTCTATCACCATTCTTCATACTGGAACCCTCTATCACCATTCTTCATACTGGAATCCTTTATCACCAGTCTTCACACTGGAACCCCTCTATCACCAGTCTTCACACTGGAACCCTCTATCTCCATTCTTCATACTGGAACCCTCTATCTCCATTCTTCATACTGGAACCCTCTATCTCCATTCTTCACACTGGAAACCCCTCTATCTCCATTCTTCACACTGGAACCCTCTATCTCCATTCTTCATACTGGAACCCTCTATCACATTTTTCATACTGGAACCCTTTATCACCAGTCTTCACAACTGGAACCCCTCTCACCAGTCTTCACACTGGAACCCTCTATCACCAGTCTTTACACTGGAACCCTTTATCACCAGTCTTCACACTGGAATCCTCTATCACCAGTCTTCCCCATGGAACCCTCCATCACCATTCTTCACATTGAAACCCCCTTGCACCATTCTCCACATTGAAACTCCAAAGCGTTTACGATTCTGACACCCCTACTAATCTCAGCCTCTGTGGATAGCAACCAGCCTGGCAGAAGAACCCAGCTTCCCTGGTCCTCTGACTGGGCCACAACCCAGACCTTGATGTCCAAAGACCCCGGTGTGAACATGAACATTACGGCGACCGTTGCAATTATCGTTTTTTTCAATACACAGCCCAAAACAGGCAAGGGAAAATTCACATTAACTTCATCAGACACACATACATCCTTGAACCAAAAAGAAAGTTAGTATTTTCGTCAGATAGTTTACGGGCATTCAAATGGGAAACAGGCATAAAACAACATAACTGTTTCTCCATATGCATATTTTTCCCGCACACTTGAACACGCAGAAACGCACAAGCTGATGCAGTAGGGGAGGTAAACGAAGGGGTCGGGGTCACGAAAAGTAAAGTCAGGGATAAACACATTGTTGTGGAACACGAGGCAAGTATGGAAAAAGTCAGATTCAGATTTGATTTGACATGAGCAGACTCCAAATTTTAGCTTCACATCCTAAAATATTCCTCCTTTCTTCCTTTTCTTTCCAGTCCCTTCCTCCTTTCTGCTATCTTTCTGTCAGTAGCTGTCTAGACACCCATTCTTCATTCGTATCTTTCCATTGTTGAAAAGGTAATTTAGGCATTCTTTCGAATTGATTTGCCAGATTTCTTTGGGGTTTCAGTTAATAACGAATCACCCAGTCGATCTTTTTATGTTTTCTTGAGGAGAGAGAGAGAGGAGGAGACGAGAAAAGGTGAGAGAGAGAGGAGAGAGAGGGGGAGAGAGAGAGAGAGAGAGAGAGAGAGAGAGAGAGAGAGAGAGAGAGAGAGAAGAGAGAGAGAACTCAAACTCGAACTCGAATATGTTCTGTAAAGGCTAAATTCCAAGAGAGAGAGAGAGAGAGAGAGAGAGAGAGGGGAGAGAGAGAGAGAGAGAGAGAGAGAGAGAGAGAGAAGAGAGAGAGAGTAGAGAGAGAGAGAGAGAGAGATGTGGGGGTGAGGGAGGCGGTGTGGAGGTGAGAGTAGGGGGAGAGACTGGGGTTAGAAATAAATTCAATCCCTGCCGTCAAACAATATTGCCGAAGCTGTGTCCGCTGATAGAAGAAACTAGAGAAAGGTGCCTTTTGTTTTGCAATCTGTTTTTTGTGCTGCAAGCGAACTGGCATCTGTCTCCGAATTCTTAGGGCCTGCATGTGCATTGCCAAGTACAGAGTGCACGAACCCAGTCGGCACGCGCACACACACTCGTTCGCCCGCACACGCTTGTATGCATAAAGACAGACAGGCAAATACAAAAAGAGGTATGTTTGGGTAATAACATATTCATGGAATTACTACAACGAAGGACATTTATACAGCGCGTTTGACAGACAATCTGCTCTTTATCAATCTACGCCCTCCCTTACCTGCTATATGCGCCCACGCTCGCAAGAACACACGCGCACGCGCACGCGCGCGTGGCACACACACACACACACACACACACACACACACACACACACACACACACACACACACACGCGCGCGCGCGCGCGCGCGCACACACCGCACACACACACACACACCACACACGCGCACGCACGCACACACACACACACACACACACACACACACACACACACACACACACACACACACACACACACACACACACACACACCACACACACCATCTGTACACTGAACCGGGTAATACACTGAAACGTGTGGTCATGGTGATCTGTCTGGAAGCTCGGCTTGTTGAAATAGGGTTTGTTATATTCTAGAATCAGAGTCATAAGAGGTACAGGCAGCTACTTCCCCTTCTGATGACGCCCTAATAGAAAAAGGTCCCCTGACCATGTGTTGTTGTCCTTTCCACTATAACTTTGAGCATCAGGTACGTGTAAACATTGTTGTGTCACATAAAGAGGTTACGTTAGGTGAACAGTATGACCCCTCGTTTCATGAGCGATTCTGCACGTGAAAAACGCTGGGGAAGGCTGCAATTACGCAAAAGAAGAAAGAAGTAGGTGAAACGTAATCTGATGAAGCGTGACGTATCCTATAGGTATGTGCCATTGTTGACTTGGAGACGGGGAAAACGCCTCTTTAATTTTTCTGGCCCAGTTGGACACAAACCACTTGTCTTTGGTAACAAGCCCGAAGCAAGGTCAACTTGATGCCTGTCGGGAACACAGGATTTTCACATCAGTATACGCCATTAGGATCACAGCTGGCCAGGGCGTCAGCATTCTTCAAATACTTTTTTTTGCCATTGTTTTATGCTTTCACCAAGAATTTTATTGTTGAGAGAATACATCATTCTCTCTGTTGGGTGAGAGAGCTGGTCTGTGAACAATACACAGAAAAGCCAGAGAATGGGGGAAAATCAGGGCCATGTTAAACGTCTATAAACATTCTCAATGTTGTTCTAGCATACAAACTTGTTCGAAGCTGAAGAATAAAAATCGGGCCAGCCACAGTGGCCCAGTGTTTAGCGTCGTGGACTCCAGGCTGGGCGGACATAGGTTCGATCCCCATTAGAGCCACTTATATTTGTTGGAATTTTTGGCCCAGAAGCGGATCTACCGAGACTTGAGTTTGCTATGGGCTCGATTGTGGAAAACTGAAATCACACAGTCTAGTTTTACCCACTGGATGGATGCGTCTCTGAGGCTGTTAGCTCAAATTGCCTGACCAGTACTGCAGGTGTCTGTATCTCTCAGGCCTGGTTGATGTCGGGACATGTTATGAAGTAAGGGTAGAACACAACCCTGTCATAGATTCCGAGGCCAGTCCTGAACTCCGTAGATTCATCATCATCATTCTCATCCTCATCCGAACCAATCAGCATGGACAATTACTATGGGGTATTTCATGCGATCCCTTTCAGTGCATTATATGAACACGTGATATATCCCCTTCTTTGTTGTACGTGATGTACATGATATCCACCCACCACACTCCCAAGAATACAAGAAATACCCCCGTTTATACACATAATTTATTTATACTGACATACACTTTTACACGTGATGTGAACGCATGACATAGCTCCATTTACACGTCACATGAACAGGAAAGAAAAAGATACACTCGAAGGTGCGGGTGGGACCTACAGAAGTACTGGCCTCAACTGCCGAACCACCAGCTGGAAACAATCCTGCACCACCCTTCAAAGTCAACACTGTGTTCACATAGGATGCAGGCATGCACAGGGCATTCCAGTTAGACGTTAAGGGACATAACTGCTCCCTGGCAGATGCCGTTGTGTAATAGCCACTGGATGTGACACAACAGAACCTCCACAGGAGCGTTCCCATAAGTGCACCAGCCCATATTCATGACTGCAAAGCCAACCGGCGAAAAATGCCACCATCAAGCAGCTGCCGTGTGTATATCGTAGCCCCATTCGTTGCAGTTCTGCTGACAGGTGAAGACAGTACAACTCCAGACACAGCCAAGCTTTCGTCATGAGATCTTACGTGCTCTCTGAGGAGAATCCGGGTTGCAGTCTTTCCTGCTGTCAACAGGACTTTCCCTCGGTCTTTCCTCACCGTCACTGGGCCTTTCTCCAGAGTCGGCCAAAAGGCAGACAAGACAAAGATACACCCGAAGGTGCGTGTGGGACCTGGAGAAATACTGTCCTCAACTGCCAAATAAACCAGCTGGGAGCAATCTTGCACCACCGTTGGAAGTCTGCGCTGTGTTCATATAGGGTGCAGGCACGCACAGAGCATTCTATTATGACATCTAGGGGCAAATTGCTCCCTGGCAGATGCAAGTAAAGTTGAAGTAAGGTCAATGCCCACAGCGACCACTGTCTTTTGTCTAAAGAGCAACAACAACTAGGGTGAATCAGCAGCCCGAACCACCAACGCACGCAATCCCGGTGTCCATGATTCCCATGACCCCTACGCCTAATCTGATCATGGTGCAGGCTGGCAACCCAATTCCAAGCCAGCCCTGTTCAGTACAGCAGTGCAGAGCGCAGGGCACCAACACGGAATATTCGTTTCGTCAGCGACAGCACAGCTTTTGGCGTGACCCAGATCATTGACCTTTTCCTCCCACGGTACGGTCCATGGACCACTGTCCTCACCGGATTACGCCCCATGCTCCGCGTTGTGAATGACCAGTTCACTGACCCTGATGAAGCATTTCGACTCTGGCGAAGTCATTTCCTGGTCTGTGACCAACATGCTCCATTTACGACTGAAAATGTAGAACATTTCCCCAAGCCTCCAGGTTGACTGAGGTCGTCCAGGATGCTATGCGTGAAAGAGACATGTTATTTAAAAAAAAAGGATTTTAAAGATAGAACGAAATAAAGTTACGGCTATTCAGAGAAAAAAAAATTCCGAAATTTTGTTCTGGAAGAGTCAAATAATTCTAAATAAGTTTGGAAAGCCATTAACATTCTCAAAATATCACACACACACACACACACACACACACACACACACACACACACACACACACACACACACACACACACACACACACACACACACACACACACATATATATATACGCGCGCGCACAACGTCGGCGTAATAGGCATTTGAACAGATGATTTAAAGCAACATATTCACTGATATATCTTCTTCGAACAAAAGAATGATTAGTATCCCTTTAATGATCCTGAATTACTTAAAGAAGTTTGGTATTCTAAAAATATCACATCGGAACTTGTCATTCCTCCTATTACGGTGTAAGACGTTTACGTTCATCTCACACATCCCAAGCAGACGGGCACACCGGTTTTGATGATTTAGATGGTAAGATTCTTAAACTTTGTGCTTCTATTATCACAGACTCCTGAAGTTATTTGTACAATCTCTGTATTGACAAAAGCTAATTTCCTGATATTCTCAAGCCAGCCAAATTATTCCTGTCTATAAATTTGGGGATAAACTGATCCATCAAAATACAGACTTATTTCAATACTACCAGTTCTGTTCAAACCTTCTGGAAAAACATGCCTACAAACATTTCATATCTCACGTTTTGCAGAACTTCATACCAGTCTTCAGGATTTAGGGAAAATGATTCATGCCACACTGCTTTAACGTATCTCGTCGAGGATTGGCTTGTTGATATTAATGAAAACAAATCCACCGGGGTATTGTTCGTTGACTTTGACAAGCTGTCGACGTCATTGAGCATTATTTGCTGCTACGTAGATGGCCTTATACAGACTTTCCGATCAAGCTCATTTTCTTGTTAGATCTTTTTTTCTAGCCATCATCATGTTGTCTTAAGTAACAAACAATCCCGATTTCCGACACAAAAGTCTGGTGTCCCCCAAGGACCTGTTCTTGGTCCTCTTCTTTATTCTCTGTATATTCTTGATCCGCCCTTATACATTTCCGAAGGTGTATGTGAAATATTTGCAGACAATACGTCTATTCATTCGACCCAGTCTGATGTGAAACAATTACCCACGACAATGTTAATCGCCTGATGGAATGGATTGAGCTGAATCACATGTCCTTGAATAACCAAAAGAAAAAACAACAACAAACAAACACCAAAGTAACAACAACAAGAACAAGAATAAACAACAACAAACAACAACAACACAACCCCCCCCCCCCCCCACACACACACACACACACAGAATGGTAATAATTTCACAACAAAACGGCAAAAATTGCCTTCAGTCTGCCTTCTATACGCATGGTTGATAGAGTTATTCATGAAGTAGATACTCACAACATTCTAGGAGCTACCAACAACCATAACCTTTCTTGGTTATCGATATATTGACAGTTTATGCAAATGCATTTCCCAAAAGTTATATTTAGCTCTAAAAAAATAAAAATAAAAAAAAAGAAGAAGAAAGAGAGAAAAAGAATTCCTCGATGTTACAGCACGAAAAAAAAATCTTCTATGCATCATGTATCTATCATGCCTGAGTCCTATGCTCATGTATCTATCATGCCTGAGTCCTATGCATCATGTATCTATCATGCCTGAGTCCTCTATAATCTATGTAGTGCAAACACATTGAAATAACTTAACAGAATCTATAAACGCTCTCTTAAGCTTGTACTTTTTCAAATTCACTGGTTTGACGACTGACGACTATTTAGTATTCGCTATCCTTCCATTACGGTAAAAACTTTAGTATAACAAAGCAGTCGTGATATTGAATAACAAATGGGTTTGTTCCTCACGCACAAACCATACGATTTCTGCGAAATCAGTCCAGATACACAGATAGCATTGTAATTATAAAAAAAAAACAACAACCCAGGATTGATCGTTTTTAAAACAAGTCTCGCCGCCTCAGGAGGGGGCCCCTTTGGAACTCCTTACCAAATTACACTAAGGATAAAAGTAGAATTCGTTCCTTTAAATCAGCTGATAAAAGCGGTCCTGTTTTCAGGCACTACAGACTTCGAAGTACACTGCATGTCAGATGTTGCGTTGTTCCACGTGCCAGCTGCAAGGAAAATGTAACAGATAATGTGACCAGATTTTATTCTTAAACGAAACTGAACAGTTTTTAAAAAAAACATTTTGTCAGTTAATTAACTCCATTCCACAAGCACGCGCGCGCGCGCGTGTGTGTGTATGTATATATATATATTTTATATATATATTGCTTGCTGAAGGCTCATTTTGAGAAGCATTTTTTTCCCCATCCACCAACTCAAGCACATACTGTTAGTTAGGCAGAATCATCTGCCACTGCAGGTATGAATGCGTATCTCCCCCTATTTCTTCAATCTAAGACATAAGAGCAAGCTTTGTTTCTAATTCAATATTTCTTGCAGTCATTGCAACACCAGGCTGCTCTGTGGGTTGCTGGAACGGTGCTCGGTACTTGTCCTTGGAATTTATTAGTTTGTTGTATATTATATATATATATATATATATATATATATATATATATATTATATATATATATATTATTGTTAAAAATATTATTAAAATGAAGTGCTAAAATTCATCTACAAGCTTGTTTCAAAATATGTCTCTCTCCTCAGATGACTTTTTTGTGGCACGCCAACGGTCTTTTATGGCGTGCGGGACCTGATCTTGTCTCTGTGTGTGCGGGTTTCGTTTGCTGCACGTGGGGCCTGTGTGTGTGTGTGTGTGTGTGTGTGTGTGGTTTTTTTTGTTTTTTGTTTTTTTTGTTTGTTTGTTTGTTTGTTAGGGCCTGTTCAGGTGGAATGTGCTAGCAAAGATTTCCACTTGTGCCTGCAATTATTCACTATTTCTACTTTTGTGTTCAGAGTTGCTAAGTATGGTTTGCATAATATTAACCATTTTTCTGTGGAACATAGGTTGCATTTTTTGGAAATATTGTTGTATGGTGTTACATGTTGTTCTTTTTATGATTTTCCATGATATGCTGTAGTCTATTTTTTATCTTTGAGTTTCCAAATGTATTTACTCAGTTCTGTTTGATTTTTTGTATTTTTCATTTTGAATGACTGTTTGTGGTTTGCGTATCTGGTTTTGAAAGTGTTTTCAGTAATCCCTATGTATGTTTCTTTTTCATTTTCTGATGTTACCGTAGCTTGGTATACAATATTGCTTTGAAGACATTTGTTGCTTAGGGGGCACTGTTCTTTTTTGGTGCAGTTGCAAGATGTCCTTTCAGCACCCTTCTCTTTTGTGTTGCGTTCTTCTTCCTAAACCCAAATACAAAGAATGAAGACAAAAACACATATGGCTTCAAATCATGGCGATCACCTCCGACAATAGATGAAATGAAACCTTTTGAAGACAAAATGAAGGGACTGATAGCCAACATAACATTCAAGAAACCAAATAACAACTTCCAAACATCACTAGCAAATGAAATAAAACAAATTCAAAATGATAAAAAGATATTCGTAAAAGCTGATAAAACTAGCAATTTTTTACAAAATGGAATTAAACGAATACTCCCAACTCCTGAACAAAAACATTCAGAAAAATTACAAGAAAGCTGATAAAACCACATACAACAACATCCGCAAAAAAGAAAAAGAGCTTGCACACTGCATGAGTTAAGCGACAGGGTAGAGGCAACAGCAACAAAAGAAGCCTTCATAACGCTTAAAGACCACAAACCCAACTTCCAAAACAACCCAACATGATACTAAAAACCCATCCCAATTCGAACTGGGCCAAATAAGCAAGAGAATTTTGGAAAA
>CM031599.1:44134026-44140857 GCA_018398815.1 Conus ventricosus | reverse complement strand
TCTCCTGAAGAAGCAAGAATCCCCGAACAAATCAAGAATAAACACTTTGTATGACGTGTAGAGCCCATGTTTGAGATCAGATGATGTAAGGGAGGTCATCAAGCATTCGCGCGCGCGTGTGTGTGTGTGTGTGTGTGTGTGTGTGTGTGTGTGTTGTGTGTGTGTGTGTGTGTGTGTGTGTGTGTGCGCGCGCGAAAAGATCAACAAAAAGACTTGACCACACCCACGTTTATTGTAACAAAAAGTGCCCTTTAACAGCTCTTAAACTTCATTTATTTGCTTCACTCTCAGATTTCATTGTATCTAACACAAGTCGGGCTACACATCGAGGCAAAATGTGATAAAGACTGAGACGACTGGCGAATCACGAAGTCAGTACGACGAAAAGGACCTAATAATCAGTAAGGAGCAAAATCATAACTTGAAACGAATAGCAAATGCTTGAAGTGACAGTTGGGAACATTTTTCGTGTCCTCTGATCCATGAAAGATAATTGTATACGGGTAACTACCGTAGGAACCTGGAAGGTGCGGGGGGGGGGGGGGGGGGGGGGGGGGGGGGGGGGGGAGGGGCGGGGGGGGGCGGGGGGGGGGGGGGGAGGAGGGACGGATGCGGCCTCTCCCCCTTCCCTTTTAAAAACTAAGGGAGGGGGGGATGGCTGAGGGGGGGGGGGGGGGGGGGGGGGGGGTGGGAGACGAAAGCATCTTTTTGCGCCCCCTTTCTCCGTTCAGTGCCTGGCTTTCCAATACCAGTCTTAACATGTCCTCCCTTCGATCCTCAAACTGCTGCTGCTGAAGCTGAGAGTGCCTAGTGAGCAGTCCCTCTTGTGTTGATGTCACTGATCGGCACTTTCATCAACAGAAAAAAAAAATCAAACCCAACAACGATGACCTGGGAGAGACTCGTACGTTACTTGCTCTACCACATGTTTCAAGAAGACACAGACAATACACACTTGTAGCAGATCGCATCTGAGTCTGTGTCAAGATTTATTGTCTGGCACAGGGAGAGGGGTAGGAGAGGCGGATTTTTCTAGCTGCTCAGAACCCCTCTTCCCATGGCATCCCAGTTTTTAAAAGGGTAGATTTACACGTGCATAATTAGTAAACAGACATAGTGCTATTTTTCGGGAGAGGCATCCAACGCACCTTAAATAAATCACATTATCTTCAGCGTTTGGGGAACTTCGCCTAGCAGCTGGGAGCTACTTTGAATTGAATTTCTTTTGTTTTTTTTTGCACCTTCATTCGTAAACCATATTTCTGTTGGAACCCTTATCTTTACACCCCACCCCATCCCCCATCAACACTTCCTCTTACCCCCCCCCCCCCCCCCCCGCCCCACTGCCACCCTTCCAATCCCTTACACTCTCTGATTCCCATACCCTCCTCTGGCTTGAAAATCTTCCAACGCCACTGTGGCTCCTTCTCAAGTTCACTTTGGATTTGAAGCAGGTGTGGGACATAGACACAGAGGCACTAGTTGTTGTGTCGTCTTCCTCTGGCCTACTGTCTGTCAGTTCAGGTTCAAGCTATGCTGGTTGTCGTGTCCTCCGCCACTCAGTGGTGCCGCTCAAAGCTCTCGCTCGCGTATTATCAGGTCCAGTCCGGGTAGCATCAAAACAAACAACACTCCTTTTGTTGCTCCTGTGAACGAAATATCGTCCGATGATATCAGTGTAGTGTTAATATCCCCCCCCCCCCCCCCCCCCGCCTTCCACCCCCCTTCCTCCCCGCCTCCCTTTCCCGCCCACCCCCTCCTCCCCGCCCTTCCCCACACTCAGCTCTCTCCAGCGGTGATGGTGATTATCCAGGTCTGGTGTGTCAGCGTTGGTAGGATGTGGACGATAATAAATCTGAATGCAGGCTGTCGCGCACTGTACTGTACTGTACTGCACTGTACCGCCTCACCCTCCCAGAGTGAAGCCTTTCAGCTTTAAGCCGCTATCTAATCAGACCGGCAGTCGGAGATGGTCTGTAACGATGGCACGGGTCGCCAGAGTTATCGGAACATAGCGGGAGACACCCTCCGAGTGTAGCCGGCAGACAGGCCCACAGACAGACGTGAAGCTCTAATAATAATAATATTGTGCAAACGTGCCGGCATGCACATATCGGCGAATAGCTTCTTCTTTCTTCGTGGCGTACAAAGATACGAAGACAAGCTTGCTGACAGACAAGCAGGCACATTATTTCCAGGCATTTCTGTGAACTGCAACGACGGTTAAACAAACAAACAAAAACAAACAAACAACAACAAAACAACAAATCCCCAGAACTGACACGACCAAGACCAAAAATTGCTTGTTTAGAATACTTGCCCGCAACATTGTTGTGACCTACTCAAGTACGTGCAACATGTCAAGACTGTCAGAGTACCTGATGTTTGTGATACGTCAGCAGCTCATAATGAGCGGACGAGCAAGGAACTAACTGGTAAAACAGACCATATTTTACACACACCACACACACACACAACACACACACACACACACACACACACACACACACACACTCACACACACCACACACACACACACACACACACACCAGTAACAGAGCGGCAGTTTACCCCCCCCCCCCCCACCTTTGCCCTATTTCACTCTGTCTTCTCCCCCTCCTCCCCTTCCCCTCCTTCCCCATCTTTCATCCTCCCACTCCTCCCCTGTAGGACTTGTGAATCAGGTAGTCGGAATTAATGAACGCCCCCTTTATTCCCCCTTTTCATGGATCTTTGGCGCCAGATCTCCCAGGCGGCGCGTAACGTGAGATGGCTTGAGTAGATATGCTAAGGATGACAGAAATGAAACAGGTGATGTACACGCACTGAGAGAGAGAGAGAGAGAGAGAGAGAGAGAGAGAGAGAGAGAGAGAGAGGGGAGAGAGAGGAGAGAGAGAGACTCGATGCAAACGCTGCTTTTACCTTAAAAAAAACAAACAAACTGTAGAAACGTCCTCGGAGAATATAGACATCTTCACAATGAACGATAATGTGAAACTGACGTTTAACCGAAGGCAAAGAAGCCAGAATTATTTCCAGCAGATTATCTAGCCATAATCACTTGAATTTTTTTTTTTTTTAACAACGCAATGCTTTTTATTGAGAAGACTACTAAAAGCAAAATTACGTCATTCTGCATACCAACAGATCACTCGGCCAATCTGACATGCACCTTCTTTGTATGATGGTTTCGTTCCCCCAGGTTTTTTTTTTCTTTAATTTTTCTTCTTTGTTTTTTCATTTGCATAGAGATGCTCATTAAAGAAATGTGCCGTTATAATCCAGTATGTTGCTCGCAGGCGTGTTTCCCACCGAATTTACGAGAAAGCCTCATACCTCCTTCCCCTCCCCGCTACGTAGACACGGAGCTTACTACACAAAAAGGCAACACGAGTGAAGTGTCTCCATCATAAAACAAGAACTGATTGGTGTAAGGGGAAGGGTGGGATTGTTGGGAAATGAATCGTGGAGGGGGAGGTGCGAGGAGGGGAGTATGGGAGGGGAGGAAGAGGCACTAAATGCCAAATCGGACAGCAGCCCCGCGCCATGTTAGAAAAATGAACCGTCGCGCATGCGCCCACAGCCACCGACTTCTAGTGGCAGCGAGGGTTATTTTGGGTGAGCAGATAAAACGCAGATAAACTCCCTTAGGCCCTTCTGCAGGCGATTTAATGACCATTTTCGAAGTCTGACAGCTGAGCTGAAGGAGGTCTTTTCCTTCCTTTTCTTTCTTTCTTTTCTGTATGTTTTTATAAATGCATGCACTAGCGGAACTATTTTCCGAATCTTATCTCCAAATGACAATGAAGGGAAAATGGAATGTTTTCGATTCCATACCTGACCCCCCCCCCCCCCCCCACTCTCAAAGACACGTTTCCCACTGGTCATCTATCTAGGCTCCCACTGTCCCAGTCCTTCCACGTTGTCTGTGTTCATAAGTTCTAGATAAACAACAACGACAACGACAAGGATGCCAAATAATGCCTTATGATAATGATATTGATGATGACAGCAAGGAGAGAGAGAGGAGAGAGAGAAGAGAGAGAGAGAGAGAGAGAGAGAAGAGAGAGGAGAGAGAGAGAGAGAGAGAGAGAGAGAGAGAGAGAGAGAGAGAGAGTCTGTTTTTGCATAACTGATCTTAATCTTAAGTGATGGTGGTGATAGGTGCGGAGCATTTTTATTATTGTAAGTTGAGAACTCCTGGAGCTGGCTGTCTACTGTGTCTGCTGTGGCTTTTCTTTACGCTCATCTCATGCTTCACCCTTTGCATGCCTGTTCCTTTTCATCAATTTCTTATTGTTCATAAGCCTTCACTTAGTTTGCATGCCTGTTTCTTTTCATCAATTTCTCCATGTTCATGTTGCTTCGTTCTTTGCACGCCTGTTCCTTTCCATCAATTTCTTAAAGTTCATGTTGCTTCGCTCTTTGCATGCCTGTTTCGTCTTAATCATGTTCTTAAAATCGGAAATGAAATGAGGTAGGGAACAGTAAACTACATTTTAATATATTTGCATAATGTCTTTAGTTTTACAGCAACTTTTTTTCCTCCCCACACTTTCGTTTGGTTGCCTTTACTACTCTTCGCTGGCTGCTTTGGGGGTGCTATTGGATTCTTTTTTGCACCCATGGTGGTGAGAACACCACAGTATCATGGACTGTGGTGTGTCTCTATTTGACGCCGGAGCGCAGACACAACCAGCCGTGTCTCCCTGATGAGTCCCGACCCAGCGGGCGAAAGGCCTCGGAGCAGGCAATACAAATATATCTGCCTTCAAAACGGATTGTGATGGTTCCCTTATGCAGCTAGTGAAGTGTTTTCATATCTGTAATTTTTTTTTTTAATTTCATGTTCCCAGTTTCTCCATCTTCAAACTCCCCTCTCCCCTCCCCTCAAGTCCAAATCTTTGCCAGGTCATTACTATGAAGACAGTTCAGTTGTTGGCCTGCGCCTGTTTTTCCCCCACTATTAGATTGTTCGTCTATGTATTTGTCTGACTTTATTCAAGTTTAAAAGGCTGTGCCAGTCTTGAATAAAAGTTACTGTGTTAGGTTTCCTCATGGGAGCAAAACATACCCCACTTGTTTACTGTTCATGTTCTTAAAGTTCATGTTGCTCGCTCTTTGCATGACTGTTCCTCTTAGTCAAGTTTTTAAAGTTCACGTTGCCTCGCTCTTTGCATGACTGTTCCTCTTAGTCATGCTCTTAAAGTTCACGTTGCCTCGCTCTTTCCATGACTGTTCCTCTTAGTCAAGTTTTTAAAGTTCACGTTGCCTCGCTCTTTGCATGACTGTTCCTCTTCATCAAGTTCTTAAAGTTCATCTTGCTTCACTCTTCGCACGACTGTTCCTTTTCATCAATTTCTTAAAGTTCATGTTGCCTCACTCATTCCGTACCTGTTCCTTTTCATCATTAAAAAGAAATGTTCATGTTGTGTCACTCTTTGCAGGCCTGTTTCTTTCCTTATGTTCATGTTCTTCACTCCTACTGTGTCTGTTTCTTTCCCCCAGTTCCTTAATGTTCATGTGACTTTACTCTTTCCAAGCCTTTTTCTTTCATTTTTTTCTCAAAGTCCATGTGGTTCCACTATTTCCTTTCCTGTTTCTTTCCTTCAGCGTTCTGTCTAATTTTTACTTGTTCTTCTCACATTATTTTTGCTTTTTTGTGAGTCCACTTCTTCGTTCGTTTTCAATTTCTTTTCTTCGTTAGCCATTGCCCCTCTCCCTCCAACCTCGCCCCTTCTCGCCCCACGCCCTCCTTCTCCTCTCTTTCTGTCTGTCCGTCTCTGTCTCTCTGTCTGTCTGTCTCTCTGTCTCTCTCTCTCTCTCTCTCTCCTCTCTCTCTCTCTCTCTCTCTCTCTCTCTCTCTCTCCTCTCTCTCTCTCTCATAGCTGTTGCTGCCTTTGGTTATTCGTGTGTATCATAAACTTCAATATGCTAATTCCTTCCACTTAAAAAAAAAATTCTCACGACCTTCTCTTTGTTCTCAGTGCCTGCACACCTGTCCCTGTTGTTCCTTTTGGCCACAGACACTGTGGACAATACACCATTGATCATCTTATTGAAATCAGGAGGAGCGAAACAGGCAGGGGGGTGTGGATCATTAACCCTTTTCATGGCAATGCAACCACAGCTAGTGGAGAAAAGAACATGATCTGATTTCGGCACCAAGCCAAAGAACGCTACTTACTTTGAAACCAAGGGATCTTAAACGCTGATGGTCTGAGAGACACAACACTAGTTTGGCTCGAATTTGCTGGAAACATTGATGGAACAGCTTTCCAAAGTAGTGGAACTTTAAAAGCCTCTGAAGAGAGTGACCGTCAAACCAACCGCCGCTCGCTGGGAAACTGTTAATCTCGGAACAGGGAAAGCACGACAGCGGAGAGGCTTAGTAGTCCGTGTGCAGTTTCGTTAAAGCACGGTCTAAAAGAGAAGCCGTGTCTTACACTTCACAGGAAGAGTAGAAGGCAGGGGAAGCTGGAGAGGGAGTGGGTGGGCTGGGAATTAACTGGGTGGATTTACTGTTGAGGTTTCTCTTCTCTTCCCCGCTCTTCCCTCGTCTCTTCTCGATCCGTCGCGCACCCGCCCATTTCCACTTGATTCAAATCTCATTTACTGACTATGTATATCATTTGATCCCATCGCAACGACCCACTACTCCCGCCTCCTCCATCCGTCTCTGTCTCTGCCTTTGTCTCTGTCTGCCTGTCACACACACACACACACACACACACACACACACACACACACACACACACACACACACACACACACACGCACGCACGCACACACCACACACACACACACACACACACACACACACACACACAC
>CM031599.1:44121526-44129026 GCA_018398815.1 Conus ventricosus | reverse complement strand
GGGATATATTATGAAAGGAAGCGTAGAGTACAGCCCTGTCATGTAGTCTCAGACCGAAATGGAATTCCGTAGCATCATCTTTATCATCCTCATTCTCATCGATCAGCTTAAAAAAATGTCTCAACTTCTGTAGCCCTTCATGCCCTGCTCTCATGGTGACCTCAATTTCGATGTCCTCTCCACGTCTGTGGCTTGGTTTGGTTTCGTCGGGGTGACCGGTATCGCGAGTCCATGGGGCTGTCGTTGGACGGACGTGGTGACGCCCTCCGGAGGAGAGCTCACTCACGCCGGCTCCGCGACTAAGCAATTATTGTCGTCAGTAGGGAGCTTAATAGGTGGTGTCCTGCGTATGTTAGATCAGAACAGGCGCCACTGAACACCACCGAAGTGACTCGGCAGCAGTGCAGTGTCTCCTCCGGTGGGTTGCTTCTTGACGACTTGACATTGACTGCTCCCTGTGGATTGCCGGTGCCGGAGCTGCTGCGGGGCCGACCGGGCAGTGGCTGTGGACGGGGTGTCGGAATGAGCGGCGTGGGTGCACTGCCTCTGAGGTGGCGCAGAGGTTGGGATAGCAAACAAACAAACAAAAACAAAAAAAATTACAAACTGTCTTGTAGCTTGTTTGTTCTTGTTTTGTTAACCCGGCGGAGTTATTTTACATTCCTCTTTTTTCTTTACATTGGAATTATGCTGCTTTCTTCTGATGGTCCTTCTTGTTCTCCCAGTATGTCTTGCTTCTGCTTCATCACTGTCGAGGTCATGATGACGATCTGTTTAAAGGACGACACATCGAGCCGCCAAGGACATGTACAGACTGGAAACGGAATTGTTGATGTTTTTTTTTCTGGGTCGCGAGGTCACGCAGAGAAAGACATTTCCCCGGTGTCTGTTGTTCTATGGGATCTTTCTAAGGGGTGTCCATCCTGACTGAAGGACAAAACGCGCGTCCTTGCCACGTGTCAGCTGATTATAACACCTTGGTTTCACACACACACACACACACACACACACACACACACACACACACACAGAGAGAGAGAGAGAGAGGAGAGAGAGAGAGAGAGAGAGAGAGAGAGAGAGAGAGAGAGAGAGAGAGAGAGAGAGAGAGAGAGAGATTTGATTGATTTAATTTAACGTCGTTTCACAACAATGGTGACATTAGACTGAAAATAAACCAATACAACAAAACAAACAAACAAACAAACAAACAAACAAAAAACAACACCCAAATTAAAACGGGCTGCGTAAGAGTTTGTGCCTGTGTTTGCGTGCGCGCGCGCGCGTGTATGTGTGTGTGTGTGTGTGTGTATGTGTGTGTGTGTGTGTGTGTGTGTGTGTGTGTGTGTGTGTGTGTGTGTGTGTGTGTGCGTGCGTGTGTTTGTGTACTGTGCGTATGCATGTGTGTGCGTGTGTGTGTAGAGTGGTGTGTGTGTGTGTGTGTGTGTGTGTTGTGTGTGTGTGTGTGTGTGTGTGTGTGTGTGTGTGTGTGTGTGTGTGTGTGTGTGTGTGTGTGTGTGTGTGTGTGTGTGTGTGTTAGTGTGAATATGCACTCATGTGTGAAAGGCTACATATAAACATTAATACAATAACTATAAATGATTTAATGTTTACAATAAATTTGCAAGTAGAGAGAGAAGAGAGAGAGAGAGAGATGAGGAGAGAGAGAGAGAGAGAGAGAGAAGAGAGAAGAGAGAGAGAGAGATGGAAGAGAGAGAGAGAGAGAGACAAAAACAAGTCACAAATATCAACAGAAATGCGAACGAAAGCATGCGCAAAAAACACAAAACGTGCCCTAGTCTCCCAACGTAAACACGTATGCATGTAACGGGGAAAAAAGAAAAAGAAAGAAAGAAAAGAAAACACATGCCCTGAGAAAATACTCTAATTCTTACACGCATTCTTGCGCGCGCGCGCACACACAACACACACACACACACACACACACACACACACACACACACACACACACACACACACACACACACACACACCACACACACCATACACACACACAACACGTACAAGCACACAGTCACATGCTGACTAAGACCGAGGGCCGTGGTTGAAACAGGGAGTGTGCCGACACGGGCAATTCATGCGATGAGAGCCTCGAGTTTGGGGAGGAATACTCTCAACTTGCAATTATTCAAATCATCGTTCAGAAATTTCAGTTTTTGCATCTGACTTCACTGTGCTATTTGTCCCCATACTGGAGGAGAATGATGAAACCGAGCGTGGGATGGGAGCAGTGGAAATGCTGGAGATCTGGGCGAGATTGGGGCGGAAGAGAGGTGTGTGTGTGTGTGTGTGTGTGTGGTGTGTGTGGGGGGGGGGGGGGGGGGGGGTCATTCATCCTGCTACTGACATTTTAACGACAATTTTAATGGGAGAAAAATTTAGAAAACGTTTGACATAAAGTGATTTACTTTTGTTTCACATTGTCGTTTTTGCTTTTGTCTCTAAGGACATTCGGTAGTTCGCTTTCCTATTTGTCTATCTGCCTGCCTGTATCTCTCCTCTCTGCTCCTTTTCTCTGTCTCTTCTCTCTTCTCTCTCTCTCTCTCTCCTCTCTTTTCTCTCTCTCTCTCTCTCTCTTTTCTCTTGTCTCTTGTCTGTTCTGTCTGTCTGTCTGTCTGTCTCTCTAGTCTGTCTGTCTGTCTGTCTCTCTCTTCTTTCTTACTGTCTGTTGTCTTGCTCTCTCTCTCATTGTCTCTGTCTCTGTGTCTGCCTGTCTGCTGTCTTCGTCTCTCTGTCTCTCTGTCTCGTCTCTCGTCTGTCTCTCTCTCTTCATTTTTTCGCACTTAAGTTTCGTTCTTTTGATATTCATCGATCTCCCTTTCTCTTCACTCCGTGTCTAGCCTGTTAGCTTCTTCAGTCTCCTCTCTCTCATCCCTCCCTCCTCTCTCTCTCTTCTTTCTTTTCCTCTCTCTCTCGTCTCATCTTATCATTTCTATCTTGTCTTTCTCATCTCTTTCCTCCTTCATTGTCACTAGGAGATAATACAAACTGTTTCATGCGTGCTGCCTTTCATCATCCCTCTCCTCTTCCCCCTCCCTTGTTTCTTTTCTTTGTCCTTCTCTCTAAGATCCATGCTATATCTTCTCTTTCTGTCTGTCTCTCCCCTCTTTCCCCTCGCCTCTCCAACCCTCTTCCACCACTGACCCAAACTCTCTCTCTTTCTCTCTGTCTGTCTGTCTGCCTGTCTCTCTCTCTCTCTCTGTCCTCTGTCGCCCCTTCCTGCTTTCTCTCTTCTCTCTCTCTCTCCTCTCTCTCTCTCCTCTCTCTCTCCTCTCTCTCTCTCTCTCTCTCTCTCTCTGTGTATCCCATTGACAGCAAAAAGGTGTTGATTATGACGAAATCCGTCCAGGTAAAAGGGTCACACGAGAGTTGTTGACTCATGCACGACCCCATCGTAACGGCCGTGCCGCTTCGACCGCCAATGACAAGAAAACTCATTCCTTTCGAGAGAAAAAAAGGAAGAAAATCTAACAGCAGAACATTCCGATAATGTCAAGAGACTTCTCGAAGATCACTGAGTCTGTAATGACAGCATAAAACCAAACAAACTGGACGTGAATTGCAAGGTCTCCGAAGGACCGAAGAAAAGGCGTTGTCACAACCGAAGGACAAAGGGTCTCTTGAGTCAAGGAAACGTCTTCACTCATCTGAATGTTTCAACCCCTTTAATTGTCTCATTTACCCCGACAAACGTGTGCCAAGCCAAACAAAAATACGCTCGTATGAGGTTATGAATGGATTTAAGCCACGAGAAATGTCTCTCAACACAACTTACTATTCTCACAGGAAATGTCGCATACCGGAATGTCTTAAAGAAAGGGAAATCAAACAGGAAATCAAAGATTAATAAATATCTCAAACAAAGGGAATTTTCTCTAAATGAGGGAAATGCCATCAACCGGTGGAAATTCTAAAAACCGAGGAGACCTCTCGGGGAGAATACATGTGACTGAGAAAATATCTCAAACAAAAGGAAATATATTTCAAAACGCTAGATATTAATTATTTCAAACAAACAGAAATACCTCAAACCGAGAAAGCAGCTCAGACAAAGGGAAATTTCACAAACAAGGATACTATAAATCGAGGAAACATCTTAAATAGAAATATCTCAAAGCAAATGAAATATCTCAAACCGAAGGAAATACCTCAGACCAATGTGAAATATCACACACCGATGCGAATACCTTAAAAAAAACTCTCAGAGGTATGTTTTAAACAGAGAGATCTTTCAAACCAAGGATAAAATGCCAAACAGAGGGAAAATTTATGGAAGAGAAGGAACTATGTTAAACTAAAGGGAATGTCTCAGACTGACAATTGTCTCAAGCTCAGGGAAATGTTTGACAACGAAAAAAGTGTCTCAGACTGAAATTTCTTAAAACGTAAAAAAATGTCTCAAAATTCAGGTAAAAATTCCATAAACGTTAACAAACGTCCCAAATTCAAGTAAGCATGCGCAAGCTAATGGAATGTCCTTAACTTGGAGAAATGTGTCAAATCTAAGGACACGCCTGAAGCCAAGCACATTTTGAACCGATCAAAATATTTCATAACAACGACAGTGTTTTCAAGCGACGTGAATGTCTCAAGCCAAGGAAATGACTTCCAACCATTTAGAACGTGTCAGACAGAACGAAAGCTCTTAAACTATGGGAAATGTTTTATACCCGAAAAAATCTCTTAAACAGAACATTTCGTAAACCAAGTAAATATTTTTTAACCGAGGGAAATGTTTTACGGGACAAAGGAAGCGTCTTAAAATGCGGGGAATATCTCAAATCGGTGGAAATGTCTGAAACCGACGAGAGGGTTTTGCACCAAAGGGAAATGTCTGTAGTAGAGATTAACGTCTAAAACTGAGGACCATGTTTTAAAACGAGGAAATTGATCTACATTCAGGAAAACTTTCACAGGCGAGAAGCAGGTCTTAAATCGAGAAAAATATTCTAACCGAGGGAAACGTCTAAACGGGACACGTTTTAAATCGAAAATGTCATAGACAGGGAAGTGTTTTGAACAGATGGAAACCATATTAAAACTGACGGGAAAAATCCACATCGGGGAAAGTATCTAAAATCGCAAGAAATGTGTCAAACCAAGAAAAACTTCTTAAACCTGGGGGAAATGTCTCAAAGCCGGGGAAATATCTTAAACTGGAGGAATTATTTTACACCGATGGAAATGTCTCTAATTGTGGCAAATTCCTCAAACCGACGGAAGTGTTTTGCATCGAGAAAATCATTTTACATCGAAAGTAATGTGTCAAACGAAGAATCCGATTTAATCCGAGGGAAAATGTCTGAAACTGTAGAAATAAACTAAGGCGAAAATGCTTAAAACGAGGGATCTACCCCTAGATTTTCACTTCATGCATTCGGATTATTTATTCTATTGTTGGCTGAAGATGTTGTTCTCATGGCAGATACAGTTACAGATTTGCAATTGAATGACCTATAGCATGCCATTGCATCTCTTCAGCTTTAGGTTAATGATTAAAAGCAGTATTATAGCATTTCAGAATGGTAGTTATTTTTAGAGAAAAATGGTTTAAATTCAAGTGTTAGGCCTACAAAGCCTGTAGTTAATCTGTAGACACACAAGGAATATTTTACTCTTGCGTTTGAGCTTTACTGCTGCAGGCAAAGACCTTTTAGGCAGAGCTAAAACATTTTGATTTATCTTTATGTTAAATAACAACTCCTTTATATTATTCAAGAAATTATTTGATCATCAGATACAGCCAGTTTTGCAGTAGTGATTTCTTAGTATACAGGCGAACACTGAATAACCTTGTTTATGATGAAACAAATCAATATCCAATTTACAATTCTGCTGTTAAATATGGTCGTTTGTGGCTTAACTTAATCCAAATGGAGAATTACAGGATCCCACGTAAAGCTAATCATGTTCTGTATGGCCTGGATGCAGGAGGTAAGAAAAACTGGGTATGAAACGTTCACTTATGTCTGTTAAAATATGTGTCAAAGTGGCGTGACAGCAAGCGCAAACTGAAACAAATCTAAAAGAAACAATTACCATGCCTCCTAACGAAAGAAATGAACAAATATATTTCTGTCTTTCGTTCGGCGGCATAGCATTTTTCTTTTAAGCTTGTTTCAGTTTGGTTGTGGTGTTGTTTGGGCGAATCTAGGTGTCGGAAGTGTTCATGGTTTTACACCTTTTTTTTTTCCCAACAAAAGCTTATTGACTAGCGATGGTAAAGCTGATCCAATCAAATCCAAACTAGAGATGTATTCAGATTGAATAGAATTTGTTTTACAAGCGCGTTCCACAAAGGATTCAAGAACACAGGAAACGCACTGGAGCCTGGAACATCAGAACCTCTTGGACAGAAAGAACTGTGACGGTTCAGAACGTGGAACAGCGCCGATGGAGCACGAACGACAACGCTATGATGTGGACGTCGCCGCCGAGGAGACGCACCTGGCAGACACTGGGCAAATCACAGAGGTCGGAGCTGGGTACATGTTCCACTGGAAGGGAAAACCGCCGGCAGAGCCTACGGAAGCAGGATTTGAACTTGTCATCCATACATCGCTTGTCAAAAACCTGGAGTCTCTTCGAGAGGGAAAAAATACTGCCTGATGATGAGACTGCCCTCAAAAAAAACAAAAACAAACTCAGATGACACTCGTCATTCTGCATGCCCCCTACCACGAACTTTACCCAAGATAACAAAAGAACTGTTTTACCAGAAGCGCTTCAGAGACTGCCTGAAATCATTCCTACGAGCCTGTGGTATTCCACAGATCGAGACCCTTCGTCACTGAACGCAGCGTCAGGCGACTTGCTGTCCAGAAGGGAGCACAGGTCTCCAAGAGGAGGCGCCTGCAAGGTCTGGACGGAAGTGTCAAGCCCGCAAGGAGAGGAGACCTGACCCACCCTCTCGCTGTTGCATGTCCACAGTGAGATAGCATCTGTGTATCCGACTCTGGGCTGTCAGCTTACAAACGGTGTTACTGACGTCATCAACGCCCGCTCTGGACCTCTTATCAACTACCTTAATCATCCGACCTACGTCCAATTGCACTGACCCCTCCTGAGCCTACGGATGTTAGATTCTGGTTTAACGTCCACATGCATCTCAGGAGATATGGCAGATGGTGATGACCGTCCCAGAAGGGTGAAGGTGTGGAACTATGTCACACTACAACACTGACAGAAGGGTGAAGGTATGGAACTATGTCACACCACAACACTGACAGAAGGGTGAAGGTATGGAACTATGTCACACTACAACACTGACAGAAGGGCGAAGGTATGGAACTATGTCACACTACAACACTGACACGACAAGAATGCGATCACATTATGGTAAGCAGCGTCAATGGTCATCTGTTTTTGTTCTGAGCGCTGGCAGGATTCCAGTTGGCAACGTCTAACGGTAGACCCAGTGCCTGCCACTGAGCCAGCTGAGTTCCCAAGAGTATCGTTTATTTGTGGAAGCTTGAATGATTG
>CM031599.1:44104026-44116526 GCA_018398815.1 Conus ventricosus | reverse complement strand
GGCCTCATTAGACGGTCTCAACACATTCCGCAGGCGCCAAAGATAACATCAGCCACCTCCTTTCACAGCTTGTTATCCCGAAGGCGGTGCGCTGTCGCACTGTCAAGGCATTGACCTGTGCTGCCGGTCCTGGCTGCATCCATCTTCATGATAACTCCTGGATGTCAATGTCTGCCTCAGTGATGCTCAAGTCCCCCTACTCAACGACGTTCTGTATTAGTTACAATACTACTATGAAATGCCTACCAGTAAACATGAAAGAAAAGGTGCATTTGTCCGTCGTGATAGTTTGTTTGTTTGTTTGCCTAATTGCAAGATTATGCACAAACTACCGACCCCATTTGAACAAAACATAGAGACTGTGCCCCAAGTGTGATCTCAGACCATGCTGGCCGGGGTCTGTGGTGTGTATAAGAAACAAAGGACGGACGCAGGATCCGTTCGTCCAGATTATTTCCCTTGCCTACCCACCAGGACCAAGGAAAACTTGCTGCGACGAACCAATGCCTGTCTGAATAGCAATAACAACGTTTCCTGACCTATTAAAACTTCCTCTTGATATAAATGTTGAGATGCTGTATTTTCCTGACCTATTAAAACTTCCTCTTGATATAAATGTTGAGATGATGTAGTTTTCATGTGCTGTCGTGAAATTACTGGAGAAGTAACTCCTTCTGACCGTTTCTACTATTACTACCCCTAGCAGACAAATCTCAGTGTGTTGATGACAGAGGAAAGCAGGATTTGTCCTATCCGTGGAGGCTGGAGGTCGGTGTCTTACCTAGTACCCTCGTAGTTTGTTCTTCTTGTCCCAAACGTCTGCAATGCCCTACTTGTTTGAGTGTTGGCCCTACCCTGTCTGGCAGGACTTCGCAGGCTAAACTACAACTGGATAAGAGGGAAGCGACAGGACAGCGCAATACAGGGTACAGCTAGTCTAGTCATCACAATGCACTCACTATACGGCTAACATACCATCCAGTGTTGACGAACCACCAACTGGCAAGAGCAACTGGCCACAACACCACCACCAGGTGACTTCCATTAGACGACTGTGGTCTAGCTTGTAGTTCCCTTGTACAGCCGGTACACAGACATTCGGAGCCAGAGGCTATCACCTGTGAAAGCCGACGATTAGTGCGGACAGAGCAGAAGATAGGACGCAGAAGGAAAAGAAGAACACGAAGGGTGGACGTAAAACGTTACGGGTACAAGGGGAGTGAAAGGGAGGGAGGGGGGAGGGGATGAATGGGAAGACGGCGAGTGGGGGGGGGGGGGGGGGGAGGGAGGGGGGGAGAGAAGTATCATCGACTAAAGAAGACAGGGTTCCTTCACACGTCACTGCACCAGACCTTTTCACCTCTCCGTCTCCGACTCACAATCGTTTCATGGGAAACTGGCACTAAGGTATGCGCCATACAACTGTCTCAAGCAGAAATTCTCCAGACTGTCACGAGGGCAGTGACGTAGGCAACATTATTTAATCCTTTTGAAACGAGTAATTGCACGGTTAAACAACAACATGTCGACCGGAGGGCACTCTGCAGAAACTCACCGAGGGTCAAACTCACAAAACTAATCAGAATCGTGCTGAGAGGAGTATGAGGCTGCCCCAAGAAACGTCTGTCACCACCTGAATTAACCAGAGCGACACATTCCCAGACACCATTGTCCGATTGTCCTGAGTGTCGTGTGTCTTACTGTTTGTCTGTCAAGAGACCCGTGAGGAAAAAAAAAATGTTGTGTTTTAATACAGCACCGAGGACCGTGATGCCCTGGTAACTCACCTGTAACCCCTTCAATTCACAACCTTCAATCTTTGAGAAAAATCGAAAAGATTTCATCAAAACTACCCAAAAGATCATTCCACACAAACATGCTCGAAGTTACGCGCCAATCCCAGTATTTCCCCGATCTATGAAATCTGTTTTTGATTAAACCACATGGGAACCCGAAAATAACGGTAGTAAGCAAGAATGGGGACCAGGAATGACCAAATTTGTCGTAAGATCTCTAACAACCCCCATCCTCACCCCCCACCCTACACACTACCTTCCCCACTCAGAGTTTCTCTAACAACAAAATCTTAAAACGATGTCTGGGGACTCTTAATACTGTAAAACGTAAAGGGGATACTTCCAGGGGCTTCCCCTTAGGATGGGAAGATAATGTGCAAGGTAACCATGCATCAACGGCCAGCTTAATTTAAGGACAAACCCGCTTGCAAAGGGACTCTGCAGTATCTCCAGGGTTAAAGTTTTTCACCTGAACTCTGTGTGTTCCCGGTCAACATTGTGGCCGACAGATAAAGTGGGACAAACACATTGGATTAAAACCATCATCCATGTGAACACTGCTTTGTTTTGTTGACAGCCAGCCACAAACACACACACAGACACAATGTGGCTGAGCCATGTTCTCTGTCCTTAAAGAGCAGAAAGAGCAATTTTGTTTGTCCCGAACGACCAAGGTGTTCCGAAATGATATGAAGGGACAGCTGAGATTGCAAAGAAACAGAATCAGGTCATCTGTATTGATACTGGGGGGAGGGGAGAGATTGCAAAGAAACAGAATCAGGTCATCTGTATTGATATTGGGGGGAGGGGAGAGCTAGAGGTCAGAGATGTTCGACCACATGTGAGTTTTCAATTCCTGGGATTTTTTCATCTACGATTTTATGGAAGGGAGATTTTACAGCAATTTTTGTGTTTCTAAAGAGTGGCTGATCTCTCCCCTCCCCCCCCTGTCTCTCTCTCTTTCTGTGTTGTCGACCATGTAAGGAAATTACTGTGACGATGTGACAGTGATGATACGACCAAGTGACAGCTCTGACAAAACATTTGTGGACGGCTGAGCTATAAGCAACAAACTCTCTCTCTCTCTCTCTCTCTCTCTCTCTCTCTCTCTCTCTCTCTCTCTCTCTCTCTCTCTGTGTGTGTGTGTGTGTGTGTGTGTGCTCGGCTGAGCACAAAACATCATGAATCGAACTGGGAAACATGGTGGCTTTACTCCCGGGGGAACGAGGCAGAGCGATGGTATGCTCGTTCCATACGCCGGCAGTAATAGTAAGAGAGACATGAAAGGAAGGATGTGAGCACGGCTTTGGTTGACGAACGCCAAGCGTAACAGCGGGGACCTGACACTGCAGTCCATTCAGACCATTTCCTGACACGTCGAGAAAGCAGGTGCTGGTAAAACAACTTGTTTCCACCTGTGACTGCTTGGCACGCGTGCAGCTTGTGGAAGGGGTGGTGTGGGGAATGGGCAACAAGTGAACGTCAAGGTCTCCCTGCTTCCAAACGGAAGGAAGGACAGGTTAAAAACAAATGTCTGAGTCACGTAGCCATAAATTCAAAGAACAGAGATGAAGTACAATGAAAAATTGGGATGTAAGATAAATGATTCATAAAGGACTAAAGAGATCAATCAGGGAATCTGTCCGAATTATGTTGGAATATGGTAGCCGCGCATCAAAAAATAGTCCCGTTCTCCGATTGGTAGGTGGAAGCCGTGGCATTCTCATTCTCGTTGTGAGAGGGGACGGGGGAAGGGAGCGAGGGGGAACAGGAAGGGTCTGGGAAAGCAGTCATCCCTCCATCACGCCACTGTTCCTCACCACCACTTGTCAGGACGCGGAGAAACTGGGATTGAATCGGGCAAAGATAAGACGATGGTGACGACGACAGTGGCGACGGCAATGGAGATAAGAAGGACGATAAGGAGAAGAGGGAGAAGAAGGAGAAGGAAAACATATAGGAGAAGGAAAAGAAGATCGGAAAAGAAGAATTATAGAGTATAGAAGAATGAAGAAGAAAGAAATAGAGCAACGAGAAGAGGAGGAGGAGGAGGGGGAGGAGAATCTATGAGCGAACCTATAGCTGAACCAATTTTTTTTACGACAATATAACAAACAGGAAATGCAGTAATTAAGCGAAAGAAATTCACTGAGAAAGGAAGATATTCAACTAAAAGAAACTTCCCGAGACTGAACAGTTACTTAACTTGGAAGAATTCATGACGTGATGTTGACTACGCTTTTTTTCCCAATCTCATATGGCGGATGGATTTCCTCAAGAAACAATTTAAAAAGAAAACAGAAATTATACCTGATAGTAACCCAGTAGCGTTTAGGACATACCAATGGCTTTCAACATTTCTGCTAGAAAAATAAGAAACTAACTGATACTATGAAATTGTCAGTTAGGATGGATGTAAACCAGATTGTTGCTCTACATGGTTACAAAAAGTAAATTCTTAAATCCCTTGGAATGAGATATCCATCCACGTTCACAAAATTAAAGATGTTAAATCACACGTGATATACAAACCCTTGGAGTGGGCCAAATGTACAAACAGAGCAACTTTCAACTTTTTCATTATGAGTGCTAAATCTGCTATTTGTAAGCTAGGAAAAACGTAGACCAAATGCGGCAATTTTCCAGAGTCAGTCAACGTACAAAGTTAAAATCAAACTGTGTAATGCTAAGATTAACAAACAGTAATTGATTTGCTCTAGACCTCAAAGAATGCGGAAAAAAACCCCCTACTATTCTGAGAAAAGATCTGAAGTCAAGAAAATATCTGAGTTAAGAACCTTTCTAAATCTGGCCAAAACAAGTTATAAGATCGCTTGGAAGAGCTGCTGTTCTGATACAAATTGATACACCTCTGGCTCTTGTTTCCAAATCTCACATTTAAACTTCTTAAGGAATTTCATGTTTTCGTTTTGTTTGAAATGAAAAACAAGATCGAATTAGCAGAAAGACAGCCGTGAAGCACAAAAAGACGGAGATATGAAAACCAGATATGAAAACCTAAATTTCAGTACTACACCTCACGTGGATAAGAAAATATATACTGCACACAAATGGGGAAAAAAAAGTTTAATTGGCCGTATATTCTTTCTTAAAAAGCTTTAGATTTAACATTTCATTCATAAAAAGATAAATTACAACTTATTCAATCGTTGATTGCAGATGACTATGCCCACTTTGATGGGCCGTTATGGCTTGATCAGAAACGAATGCAATGCGCTGTGGGCGTCTGAACACAGCGCAGGCTTCTGAGTGTGATTCAGGATTGCTCCAAGCTGGTTGGTTCGGCAGCTGATGCCAGTGCTTCTCTAGGTCCCACTGGCACTTTCCGATATATCTTTTTCTTGACTGCTGATTCGGGGATGGCGCGGAAAAACCTGCTGACCAAAGGAAAAGTCCCGTTGATAACGGGAAAGACTGCAAACCGGGACTCTCTTCTGAGGGCCTGTAAAACCTTATGGCAAAGCTTGGTTGTTTCTAGACTTGTACTAGTTTCAATTATCAGCGGAACAGCAACGATTGGGGCTGTGGGATGCGTGCATTAGTTGTTTGATGTTGACGTTATCGACGATGAGATCTGTAGTCATGAAATACGGGCTGGTACACCCCAGTTGGGCGCTTCCATGGGCGTTTTGATGCCTCGCGTCCGGTGGTCACACAGTGGTATCTGCCAGGGAGCAGTTAATCCCTTGACGCCTTAACAGAATATCCTGTGCATGCGTACATTCTTTGTGAACACACCATAGATTCAGAAGCTGGTTCAGGATTACTTCCAGCTGACTGGTTCAGCAGCTGAGACCAGTACTTCTCTGGATCCCTCTGACACCTTTTGGTGTGTCTTATTCTTGATTGCAGGTAAAAATGCCGATATTGATGGATCGTCATGTCTTGATCAGAAACGAATCAAGGGTTCATTGTTACCATTTGTCAATCACTGAAAATATCCGTACAGCTGACAAAGCATTGGCAGACTCGAAAATAGATCTTTGATTTCTGGAATGCCTTAGGACCTTTGCAAGGAGGAACCTTAGATGAGAAGCCAAAAAACATCTGAAGTGTTCGCATGGCTCGAACCCAACATTTGTGGTTCGTGATTCCTACTTGCCCTGCAAATACTGATGTGATGAGGTGCTCAACACCTGTCCTGCTTGAGTTTGCCAACTGCAGGGTATGCATTAGTACCAGGCCAGAAAATGACGCTTTTAAGATAATCATCATTCCGTTTGAATTGCCAAGCAACCATGTACCGCTGCAGCTTGAGGGAAACATGAAAATATAAAATTTCCGAGTCAGCCAAAGACTCCTTATCATACTTCGGCGAAATTAACAATGTGGTCGGATGAGAAGCTCTGGCGTCGATGAGAAGTCTATCAAGTATTAACGTACTCGCTCCGTTTTTTTCTGATCCAGAGTATGGTGCGCCTCTCTTGATTGTTGAATCCTTCTCAATCCATTGTGCTCTCTAGTGTGCTGAGCGTGTTTAAGCCCTTTCATGTCCTTCTCCTGCGCAATAGCTAGACTGACACGCTAGCACGCCAAATGATCTTGAAATTGATAATTGAAATCTAATTTGATCGCATTTTACAAAATGGACCCCGAAACTCGGTTTCTCACGTCAGAGTTAGGAGGAAAACATGTAGCATATGTTATTTCAAGCTGATTGAAAATATATGGTACTTTTCACCCCCAGTACTTGGCGGCCATCTTGGATTTTTGCAAATTGACGGAAGTCACCACTCTGGCAACCTTGCTAAATCTTGTCTCTAGCCCCTTGTGAGTATGAAATCATAAAAAAGCAATACACTTTTCAAGACAGAAAGGTCACCCTTAGGACGTGTTTGGGTGGCAAATCGACTGTCAAGAGGGCATGGAGCGAACATCATTTTTATTATGGGATACATGGATATAGGTTTGGTGACGGAGCTTCCTTCGAATAGAGGAGCTATGACATCTTTGCTAAATGGAGTGATGAGTTGGGACTGGGGGGGGGGGGGGGGGGGGGGGGAGGGAGATTAGCAGTGGATGGGTAGGGGCATAGAAGGGTGGATGGGTGAGGGAAATGTTGGAGCCCCTTCGTCGTTAAAGCTCGTTTTTATTTATCAATATCGGGTTTATTTTTTTGATAAGAGACACCACGTTCGTGTTGCTGTGAATTTGATATCGATTTTTCACAATCATTTCAAGATATAAAGAAGTTTATAAGTGGGGTTGGAATGTGATGTAGTTATGAAAGAGAGGGTTGAGGGTCGGGAGAGAGAGGGGGAAGGAGGCAGTTTGACTTCGTGGCTTTGGCTTCGTTAACTTACGTAACTTATCAGATTTTTTTCTATTATATTTGATGTTCTTTCCCGTTGTAGAAATAACAATACTCAGTAACATAATGCATCAACAAGACTTATGTTATTGATTCATGAGCGTTGTTGCAACAAAAGTTTTTGTACTGTAAAAAACTGTTTAAGAAAAGTAAACTTCCTTTTTAAGTTCTTTCTTTGTCAAAATTTCTCAGTGTTTCTTCCCTCATATTTACCACTGTAAGTAAGTATGCTACGGAATAGAAACGGGAACTGAGAGAGGGAGAGGGAGAGGGAGAGAGAGAGGTTCTATTGTATAAGAGGAAAAAGAGGGATACGAACAGCAACAGAAATCTGTATGCAGTGTGTGTGTGTGTGTGTGTGTGTGTGTGTGGAGAGAGAGAGAGAGAGAGGATGTGTGTGATTCATTAAATGGTATCTAAGCATCTTACCTGATCTGCTCGACAAGCTAATCTGAATCGATCTGGCGTGTAGTGAGACGGGAACGGTCATTATGCAACGCGCTACCTGCTTGCTTTACACAGCACAACATGTACACGAGATCCTCATACCTGGAATAAAAAAAAAGGAACAACAACAGGAACAACAACAGCTCTTCCCCCTCACCCACCCAGCCGCCTTTCCCTCCACGAACCCTACCCTCTTTCCCCCCCAAAGCGTTTCCCTGTTTACTCCGACCATCCTTCCCCCATCTTGTGACTGTGCCCTCTTCGCCATCGCTCTATTTCCTCCAGTGTCCGTGTCCAGTGTTCCAGGGTCTGTCCATTCAAGCACAAATGCTGAGTGCTTGGCTGAGCCAGCGTGGTGAGCCAAAGTGACAGACATAGGGGCTCTTTCTTTGGGAGGTTCTCAGTGCCTCGGCAGCTCAATCTGCCATGAGCGGCCTTTCCACCACAGGCTCCGCACAACAGGGTTAATCCGCATGATTAAGCAGACCGTAGAGACTCTCGCCCAAGCTGTGACACGAGACAAGAAGGAGTGAGAGAGTACAGATAGTCTGGTTATGTCCTGGATAGCATTAGGTCCTGAGAGCAGGTCAAGGGGTGACACTATTTTTTTCTTTTCAAGATAAGTATCAGCTCAAAGTATCAGCTCACAGTAAAACTTTGCTTTTTTTTTTTTAAGGGAACGAAGGCATACTGCTTGTCCTCTTTCTGCTGGTGAAATGGAGCAGGGGGCCCTGATGAATGTTTAGGATCAGGCCCCGTATGAGAGAGAAAACACCAAAGAAGACAGGTTTTCTGTTCTTGGTAAAATGACTGTTGCTTCTACCTGCGGCTAAAAATTGCAACAGAGCAAAAACAAACAAAAAAAACAACAGCAACAAACAAAAACAAAACAACAAAACAACAACAACAAAAACAAAAATAAAAACAAACAACAACAAACAAACAAAAACAAAACGAACAACAACAAACAAAACAACAACAACAAAAACAGAAACAAAAACAAAAAACAAAAACAACAACAACAATGACATCAACAGTAAATGCTACCACCACTACTATTACAACTTGAACAAAACAAAAACAACGTCGACAATATGTTTTTGCCCTGGTTGTGCCACGACAACTACTACTGCCATCATAAGACACTAAAAACATCAACTCTCACATCCGCCATTATCACTGTGACTGTGACTGTTGCTGCTGCTGCTGCTGCTACTACTACTACATCAATAATACAATAGTAACACCAACAGAATTGCTGCTGCTGCTGCTGCTTCTGCTGTTACTGCTAGTACCAATTGCTGCAACTACTACTAGTACTACTTCTATCAACCAATAATAGCAACACATATTACTGCTGTTGATGCCGCTAGTGCTACTGAGAGGTTGCTGTAGCTGTTTCTATTCCTGCTACTATCATTACTACTACTGCTGCTGCTGCTGCTTCGACTACTACTTCCTGTACTTTAATGAAATATTAACAACACTAACTACTACTACAACTACTTCCGTTACTGCTGCATTTGTTGAAATCATATCACGATATTAATGCAGTCATGCCCCTTCCTGACTTTCCGAGTCTGCACTTAGAACTTCTCTGTGGCAACCATGAACATTAACTGGTTAATTTCGACTTAAATTTAGATTGCAGCTAAACTTGCTTTGTGATGAATTTATACCCTCCTCTTAGCTACATGGATAAATTCAGCGGAGAACAGGCACACAACCCTATGCAGCGGATGGGTAATTTTCTATGGCAAGACCCCGCAAAGCACTATCGAAAATTATGTAACCAATATACTGTATACAGTGTTTAAAACTTTCACGCTGAACATATACATTATAATGCTAGAATCTTAATTAAGGGCAGAAATGTGAGGGTTTTTTAAATGAAGGGGTGGTGGATGGATGCAAAGATTTGCCAGGTTAAAGATTTGGTTAGTGATAATTGGAATTTTCTTACGTATGAGGAATTTTTTATATATATATATATTATATATATATATATATATATATATTATATATATATATATATATATATATATATATATAGAGAGAGAGAGAGAGAGAGAGAGAGAGAGAGAGAGAGAGAGAGGAGAGAGAGAGAGAGAGAGAGAGAGAGAGAGAGAGATTAATGTAGTTAAAATGCCCAAATGATTTTGATAGTGCTCGACCCCTTGGGGAGCAACATTTGTTAAAATAGGTTTAAAAACCTATTTTAGTGTATATATATATATATATATATATATATATATATATATTATATACACACACATATATATATATATATATATATATATATATATATATATATATATATATATATATATATATATATATATATATATATATAAATGTGGTGTGTGTGTGTGTGGTGTGTGTGTGTGTGTGTGTGTGTGTGTGTGTGTGTGTGTGTGTGTGTGTGTGTATGTGTGTGTGTGTGTGTTGTGTGTGCTGTCGCTATTGCTAAATGTTGTTGTCTTGTGAATGTTTTAACTTTGTATTTCTTCACATTGATCAAGATATAAAATGTGATTATTGTATTGCAATGTTATTACTTTATATTTGTTCTGTGTTATACTTTGAATTGTGGGGAAAAGACTTCCTTGCAAGGAAAAGAAAAGAAAGAAAAGCCAAAAGCAACCCAATAAAAAGAAAGAAAGAAAGAAGAAAATCTAACTTTTTTTTTTATTTGGTCTCCATTGCTGTACATGTAAAAACGCAACATGCGTTCAGATTCAGACAAAACCTGTGATACCCAATTTGAAAAAAGGCACACTACCGTTGTAACTTGTAAAAACAAAACAAAAAACAAACAAACCAAAAACAAGGCCCCGACAAGTATCGAAGAGAAAACACACATGGTATAAAGTGATATCTTTTTTTTTTTTTTTTTTTTTGCTGTCCCAACCTCTGCGCCACCTCAGAGGCAGTGCACCCACACCGCTCATTCCGACACCCCGTCCACAGCCATAGCCCGGCCGGCCCCGCCGCACCACCGGCACCAGCAATCCACAGGGAGCAGTCAATGTCAAGTCGTCAAGAGGCAACCCACCGGAGGAGACACTGCACTGCTGCCGAGTCACTTCGGTGGTGTTCAGTGGCGCCTGTTCTGATCTAACATACGCGGGAAACACCACCTACTAAGCCCCCTACTGACGACAATAATTGCTATGTCGCGGAGCCGGCGTGAGTGAGCTCTCCCTCCGGAGGGCGCCACCACGTCCGTCCAACGACAGCCCCCATGGACTCGCCGATACCGGTGACCCCGACGGAAGCAAACCAAGGCACAGACGTGGAGAGGACATCGAAATTGAGGTCACCATGAGAGCAGGGCATGAAGGGCCACAGAACTTGAGACATTTTTTTTTAATGCTGATCAATGGGAATGAGGATGATTAAGATGATGCTACGATTCCATTTCGGTCTGATACTACATGACAGGCTGTACTCTACGCTTCCTTTCATAATATATCCTGGCGTCAACCAGGCCCGAGAGATACAGGCACCTGCAGTGGGTTTGGGCAGGAAATTGAGCAACACTCTCAGAAACGCATCCATTAAGTGGATGAAACTCGACTGTGTGGTCCCAGTCTTCCCAACTGAGTCCGCAGCAAACTCAACTCTGGTAGGAGCCGGTCGGGGGAGAAAAAACCCACATGACTCTGATGGATTCGAACCCACGACCTCCCAGCCGGGAGTCCGCGACGCTAACCACTTCGCCACGGCGGCTGGTCATAAAGTGATATCTTGCCGCAGCCGCAATGAAAAAGTAATCAATATGTTAATCAATGATCACATTTATTTATTCAAAGATGAATGAGTAGACATGCGTTGTTACCTTCCCAAATGAGCTTTTTTCATTCAGCGTTGGTTGCTCAGTTTGTTTGTCTCGCAGCAGGTTCATGCAAAAACTGCACAGCCGAAGGGGTAATACGGGATGTAGCGCAAGCATGCATCATGAAATGTTGGGGGGTGCGAAAGATGGGGGGCGGCGGGGGGGGGGGGGGGGGGGGGGAGGGTGTGGAGGGGGAAGGGGACGAAGCTGATCTAGCACTGGATTAGATCCGTTCAGCAGAATTACCAGCAATTGTCCACTGAGCATGAACACTTGTCAGGTTACTGCTGACCAATTACTAGCTATCAAGTGAATAACAAGCCAGGCAGAAAACGCTTGCACCCATCGTGAGATAATTACAGGTCGTTGATTCCAAACGAATGCTCCCACTGACACCAAGTGTTAGCGTCATCGTGCCTGCCCTAGCAGGTTCTTTCACCGTCTGTAAATTCAGTTTTTTTTTAAAAATCTCGAAATGCTAAAACTTTCTATTGATGTGAACTTTGGCATTTCTATGGTTCATCTCCTTTTGATGCTGAGGGAGAGCGACAGATTTAACTGACAAGAGCTGGGATCGGGGGATTCTTCTTCTGCGGTTGATTTTGTTGTTGCTGTTGTTGTTGTTGAGTCAGATCCTGAATCCTGTCGCCATGATGAAGCCTACAGTCTTCTCGTGGTCTTAATGGCTGCCTCAAAGCTGCATCTGTAGTTCTGCACCCTCTGGCCAGGTTTGATGCCGTAGAACATCATGAGCTGGACAGTGTTGGAGGATGTGTTATGGGGTCTGAGATCCAGTGCCACACAGACATTCGATCGTCTGTGTGGGCAATCTTAATTCGGCTGAGATGGCTCAGCAGTCGGTAGTGGCCACTTCTCAGTCTGAAGAGGATTGTTTGCTGGTATATCTGGAGCCGATGGATTGGATGAATTAGGGGAAGAAAGACAGGCGAAGTACAAATGGTCTGAACAGCCGATGAACTTGTGCAGGCTACACAAATGGACCTATCTTTAAGACATGCTATCATGGTCACCATTTGCTGCTGATGAAAGATTTCATATTTATATTTAAAACGTCCTTTTCTGACTC
>CM031599.1:44079026-44099026 GCA_018398815.1 Conus ventricosus | reverse complement strand
AGTCACTTCTAAGTTCTTACTCAAGTCGTCCTCAAGTCATCCTCAGTTCTTACTCAAGTCACCTCAAGATTGTAATTAAGTCATCCTCTAAGTACAACCAAGCTCTTATTTAAGTTATCTTATAATTATCAAAAAAACAAGACAATCTATGTTTTTATCTTAAATAGTAAATGTCTAATATAGTACACACACGCCTCAAAAAACGCGCCATCGTTGAGGATGTTTTGCTCAGCGTCCTTAGCGCGAGATCGGTTAGCATAGATCTTAATGAAGTTCTTACATCGTAAGCAACCGCATTGATTACAATTCTGGTCTATGGAAATGTCTTTTATAGACTCCATGTCTTTATTTATTGACTTCATCATTTTAAACAAATAATAATCCGCATGATCTATTTTTATCAAAATTTTTTTTAAATTAAGTTCTTAAAATATTATTGCATCTGAATGGATCAAAATGATCTTTTGTTGTTGGCGGTTCTGGTATGTTGTTGTGTTCATCTTCTATATTTAGTGGTTGAGATTTTTTTGACTGCTTCGGTTTTTGTTGTCTTTGTTTATATATTTTATAACCGTAATAACCACCCCCAACAGCAATGCCGCCAAAAATGACAATTGCTTTAAGAAAATATGAAGACTTTGGCGGTGTAGGCCTCGAATCAACTTGTTCTGGTGTTTTTATAGCCGGCATTGAAACAACTGTTGGCGTTGGCGGCGTTATGTTTTCATTATGAGCTATATTCTGTGATTGTAATTGTAATTTTTTTTGTTTGTTCCACTCAGCTAATTTTTTTTCCTGCCGCAATGCATCCAGGATGAGGTGTTTTAGTGACCACTTTCACCTGATTCAATGTTTTCTGATTCTGATTCTGATGATTTTCTGGCTCGGTCATTTTGAAGGAAATAAAATCTATATGATTAAAAGTAATTAATCCCCTGATTAGTGGCGATAATAATGTTCCAAATCTGTAATATAGATCACATCCTAGAGACTCTAATGACTTTGTTAAAACTGGATTCCTGCGTTAAATCATACATAAAATCTTGTTCAGAATCAATGGGAGCAAATCTACTGACTAGTTTAGTGTACAAACTAAGAACCGTTTGCCCGACACTTTTTACCATTCTTGATCCTAGTTGCGCTTCATACCTGTTATGATACTTTATTAATGTCTTGTGGCGACATCTGCTGAATCTGTTTTTATGCTGAATTCATTTCCGAGGAACTGTTTTGTTTTTCCACATGCTGCCAAAGAATACAGCCTTTCCTTTTTGGCATAATAGCTGGGTCATCAACCAGGTCATTTGTAATCATAAGTTCAGGAAGGTTAATAGATCATCGGTGTTCATGTTTTTATTAATTATAATTATTTTATTTTTTAAAATGAGCGCTGAAAAAACTGTTGCCAACCTTGTATACCATTCTGCTGTTATTGGAGGTCTAAGTGTAGGATACACGATGCTTGGTAAAAGCTTGTTAAAATAAAGCCAGCAGATCTTGGCAAACTAGACTTTGAGGATTCAGCAAAACTGATTGCTGTTATTACAGCTTCATTTGCTACGAAAGATTTTCTAGTTAAGCAAAAAATATTTCCTGACAGCATTGATATGTAAATTAAAAAAATACATTTATAAAAAATGGCTTCACTCGTAATGATGATAGGTGGCGCTGTGGTGAATGCGCTTGCTTTTAGCGGAAGTAATTACGCATTTAGTAAACTACGGGACAACGGCGAGAGAAAAAGACATAACAAAGCTGTGGAGCAACTAGCTGCAGCACAAGATCGCTATGAAAAGCATTAGAATTGAGCAGTTAGATTTCATTAACGATACCCTGAAAAAACAGGGGCATGCAGCTTACACATTTAAAGATGTTGATCAAGCAATAAAAGATTATTATCTTGTAACAGGCAAACCAATCGAAACATTGCCCCACCAAAATTCAGTGACTTTTATCAGCCATCAGAAAAACAAAAGATGCAAGAAATCGTGTTTATTGTCTTTGGTATGACCGTCGTGTATTTTTGTTGCGCATAATATTGGTTGAATAAAATGAACAAAATCTATTATTCACCAAAGGATATTGGAAGGGAATCACGGCGATAAAAAAGCTAAGCCAAGCAGCGGGAGTCAGTGAACAAACAGCGAAGGAATGGTTATCTAAACAAGCGATTTGGCAAATTTATTTACTTGCGCCTAGGCGAATACAGAGACAGCACTTTGTGAATACAACACCGAACGACACCCATCAAATGGACCTTCTATATTTACCTCATGATCGATTAGACGAAAAAGATTTAAGTACGCACTCACAGTCATTGACATAGCTTCAAGATACAAAGATGCAGAACCATTAACACAAAAGAGTGCTTCTGCTGTTGCTGTTGCCCTACAACTGATATACCAACGAGGTCCGCTAACTTACCCTCGCATGATTCAAGTTGATGATGGAAAGAATTTAAAGGCCAAGTGAATCAATTATTGTTAAAACATAGAGTTACCATTAAAAGAGGCATTCCAGGAGTTCACAGATCACAGGCTTTAGTTGAAAAACTTTAACAAACAGTTAGCTGAAAGACTTTTTTCCTACCAGTATCACAGAGAGCTTATTGACAATTCTTGCAACACAGAATGGGTTAGACGACTGCCCTCAGTTTTGCGCGCAATGAATAATGAAGAATTTAAAGGGCTAAAACCAGTACAAGCAATCAAAAGAAAAACAATAAATGTTGTTGAAGGAGAGTCTTCATCCAGCAAACTATTGCCGTTTGGTTTGAAAGTAAGGTACTTTATTTACCGGGGGAAGCAGAAGGGGACACTCGCATCAGGGCAACGATCCAGTTGGAGTTTGATCCATATGAATAAAAGAATTGTAAAATGAATCCGCCCGTGTATTATTTACGAGAAACTGACACAACAAAAAACCAGCTCCTCAAAGATCTTTTTGTGAAGAGAGAACTGCAGATAATCCGCCAGACACAGTTCCGCTTTAATTAATTTACGGTTCTCCCAAAGCCAATGCATATGAAAACTTGGATTAACAAACACACGTTTTGTGTTTGTTCTATCTAATGACTTCTTTGTTACAACAGTTGTGTTGAACTCATGTAGATTAGATCGTAGTTTTACGTTGTTATGATGAAAAGTCTTATTTTCAAACAATGCTTCTTTGTAGTTGTCATGTGATATGTTTGACTGCACAACACTGCGAGATATTCCTTTTGCTTTCTTAATGGTTTTCTCCTGGCTCGAAATACTGTACATTTTCGACCTTAAACCAATAAACTCCTTAATCACCTTTCCAGATAATTCATCCTTCATCTTTCCTAAAACCTTCTTGTTAGTAATTGAATGTAAAGGCGATTCTTTAGGGTAATCGGACGTGTCATACCATCCCGCATGCCCTTTAGCCACTTCTATTTCCATGTCTTTATAGATGTCTTCAGTAGGGATATCTATAACAAAACTATCTGTATCTGTGTAAAGTACTCTGGACTCAGGATACGACGGTTTAAAGTAGTCATAAAGAAATTCTAACATCAAAAGCTTTGATAATTCTAAACGTTAAACCCAATAAATACAGGTTTGTCTAATTTGACTTTCTTTTTTTCCCTCATTATGCCAAAAAGCTGATCATGAAATCTTCTAAAGTCCTGATAATTAGGTTTAGAAGTCAGCTTAATTGCTTCGTTCTCTTTGGTGACCAATCTGACATCTTTGCGCTTGTGCGGATTCTCCATAGTCTTTCCAAAACAGCTGTTGTTCATCAACTTGAAAAAGTCTTTTTCTGAAGCATCTGTGGATTTGGTTCTGAGATCAGTGTTCTTCATGATGTATGGTTTCATGAACTGTTCTTGATCAAAAGCAATTATACGATGAACTGCTCTCAACTTCAAACCATGTCTTAAATAAAATTGTAGAAGTCTGTAATGAACAGACATAATTTTTTTTGCCTCGAAGATTAGGCACAAGTTTAGGCGGCTCTGTTTTTGCCATCTTTAGGCTTTCTGCAGCTAATGGATAGTCATTATGCAGGTCATGGAGTTCATGAGGATATTCTAAGTCAACTTCTAGAATGTATCCACGCTGTTGACCCGGCGTCAAACTGCCAACCACTTTAATGCCTTTTGAATATTATTCGTACCACCGCTTGTGTACATTTTAAAGTTACGTAATGGAAGTGATTGCGCCATTGCCCATCCATACAGATTGTTTGCATCTAAATACATGAGATAGTTAGACCTTTTACTTGGATCATAATCATCTAGGTATTTGTTGTTTGCTTTACAGTAATGATGCGACGCCATACTAATTCCTCCACGCAATCCGTTTTCAATCATCTGAATCATTGTAGGTCAGACAATAAATCAATCTGTACTCCAGTAAACTTTAAGAAAGCATCCCAACTCATCCCGGGCGCAGAATGTAATGCGCGGGATCCAGGCTATAATGTTTCATGCAGGTCTTTCTATAGTTTTCAAAATATCCGCCAACAAACATGTATCAGCCATCAAGTATGAGTCATGATAGTCTCCCATCGTTTTACAATCTAACTTCTGCCACGCATCTTGAGCATGCTGGTAATCTGAATCACTAATACCCTTTCCTCTAAGACTAGAAAAGAACGCGTCTTTTAGGCGGAAGTGTGTCTTCATCAAACCTTTGCCAACTGTTCATTACTCATAAGGGTAAACGCCCTTTCTAACAAGAGTTGGGTCAAAATATTCTTCCGTTATTGGGCAGGACTTTAAGGACATAGCCAGTGACTCTAATGATCCCATCATGTGCTGCATAGAGTCGTAGAAAGACATGTTATTTAAAGTGAAACACATGTACTTTCTGATGACTGTGCAATGCATGACACCCTGAAGGCATCGTCTACTGCTTTCATTATAAGATGAGAGTCGTAACCTCGCAAGTTATGAAAGAAGATGGGCAGCTTCCATGTCTTAGGATCAAACTTTAGTTGAAGATTGCATTTACTGTGTGCTGCTCCTCTGAACTTTCCGCTAATGTGATCATGGTCTCTTACTGTCGGATTCGCTGCGTCTGATGAGAGGCCTAAACCGCAAATCCAACAATGTGTGGCTGAGTCATACTGCTGTTGCTCTTCAGGCGTCATCATGATTTCAGATAAATTCAGATTATTAGAACAATCATTACGCACTTGCTGCATGCGCTGTAAAAATCTTCTAACCGCATTTGGTCCTCTGTATAATTCTGGCGTTGAATGAGCGCCATCCGATCTGACGACAATGAAAGCAAATGAACAAATCTGGTGATTACTCACAAAGTCTGTTTTTGGACGTTTCTGTGGGGCTGGTCCCTCATAAGAAACAATGAGTGATTCGAAGTCTGCGTAAACAACATATGGAGAATTTTGCAGCCGTTTCCAGTTCTTAAAACTAACTTTAGATCCGGGTGGGGGCGTAGTTAGTTCTGTATTACAGTCAACTGGGCCGATACAATGTTTCTTATGTTCGCTTGCGGCTTGAGCAGATGGAATTCTTGTTAAACATTTTCTGCAGAATTCTTGTTTATGGTAATGCTTTGAAGTATGCCGCAATAATCTACTCATTGTTCGTATCAATGTGTAATGGGTAGCCCTGCTGGTGAAAACATCAGTAGTAAGTCAACATGGCTTTTGTCTGGATCGCCTATTGTTGGACTGTTCTTGGACGCTCTAATAGGCACCAAATTTGTTTCCTCATCCCATGTGTATACATTAACAGTTATTGGTTTGTTTTGTTTTTCAAACTGATCAATGGAATCCGCGCTAACAGGAAAGGATATTCCACTAAAGTTAAGATCATTGATGTAAGGTTCATAGTTAGATACTCTCTCTGCGTTTTTAGCAACGTGATGCAGCCTTGCAAGAACACACACATAAAACATTTGGTGTCTGAATTCTTTATGTTTAGAACTGCTCTTTTTGCGACTAATGCTGGAGGTAGTGGAATGTAAGACTTGCCTACGATCGGCTCATACTTAGCCTGTTTTAATCTGATCTCTAAGACTCCGTCCTCTGACCAACCAGAGCCTCTCATTTTGGCTTCTTCAGCGGCCACATCAAACTGTGTAAGCAGTTGGTCTGCCCAACCAGGTGTTAAGTCATTATGAGAAAGAATAACCTGTTGTTTAGTTGAGACCCAGACTTTTAGATTTTCTTCATTTATTGTTATATAGTCGATTAAAAACAGCTAACCTTACTTTAACTGGTGGGTCTATTGTTAGTTTACTTGGAACTTGAGAAATTGCATGTACAACACTTGCCTGCACGTTTGTCGGATCAATGACTTCTAGATCAATATCGCTTTAAAGCTTTGACAAACGCTCTCCCTCGAGCATTCCTTCAAACAATTCGTCTGGGCCTTCATATATCTTATCCATGTTGAGTTTCTTTTCTAACTCAAAATATTTATTTAAATTAAAAAATACAACGACTCCCAAAGTCGTCTTAATCAGAATCAATATCAACGGTCTTTTTGTGCTTGGACTCATAAACTAAAGTATAAACACCCTTTGGCGTTGTTAATGTGAGCTGTTTAGAACAGAGTTTTAATGTTTCGTTTACTTTTTTTAAGCATTCCTTTTTTTATCTGCTCGGCGTCTGGCTGTTGAGAAAAAGTTGTCCTTGCCTTTCTTTGAAGATCAAACTTTTGCCTTTTGTAGTCATTAAAATCAGCCTGTAAACGACTAAATTCTTCATCCGTGATGTTTGAGTCAGCCAGTGCTTTATTTATTATCAGTTTGACGAGCTAAGTTTAGCTGTTATTAGTTGATCATAGCCGTGTGCTTTTGAGTTTAGTTTTAATTTTTTGCTAGCAGCCCTTACAGCTAATGAACACAGGCCGAGAGCTAAAGACAAACTGCCTAGAGGCAAAGCTGCCGGTGCGCCTATGCCCGATGCTAAGAGGCCTACACTTGTTCCTGCCGATGCAGCACTAATAGTCGATGCTCCAGTACTAACATAGGTAAACAGCATTAACCCGTTGAGCGCCTTTAGTCAGTCAGCTGACGCGGAAATAAAAGTGCTTTCCATGTGCCTATGGGCAGTCCCCTGACGTCATGCATTTTTCTTGAGTTTTCATTCGTTACTATTTCTATCAACGGACTCAAATAGAGTTTGCGTAGAAAACCTTATATGTCTGTAGTCTTAAAATAATATGTAAATGACCACACGTGAGGGGAAAGCCCATTTATTCTTATCACTGACTGGGTGACCAGCCAGCACTTCGTGTCTCGCTTGCAAACATGGCGGCGCAACCTGACAAGCCCAGCGACCAAGTCAACGTATTACACAGCTGAGCAGGCTCTGCTGATGATTTTTGACAAACACAATAATCTGTTATTCAACGACTAACTCGAGCATGAAGGTGAGATGATGATAGTGGTGGAATTGCCGACCATATTCGTCAGTTATTGAGTAGGGCTCTGTGACCTCTCAGTGTGTGTTCAGCTGACAGCGTCAGTCGAACGAGCCAGCCAAGTGTGTACTCTGCACTGCGTGCTGGTGTCCAGTGATGTGAAATCAGTGCGGGAGGGGATCGTGGCCTGCTCGCGGCGTGACACGGTGCAGACGAAAAGGTAGGGAAGATGAGGAGTGAAAGAGAGGGTTGAAGTTGAGCAAGGGGGGTGGTGGGGAGGGGGGGGGGGGCCTGGTCGTGGACTGGTCAGTCTGCATCGAGTGTGAGCGTCTTGATAGACTTCCAAACTGTTTTACTTTCATTTACAGGTGTAGTGTGACAATACAAACTTTATTTTCAACTTTTTTGCTGTGTGTTCTTGTTTGGATGTGGTAAATACATATGTTTTGATCGTGCAAAAAAATCTATCCAAATCTACAAGCCTAAATACTTTTGTATTATCAAAATTAAAACAAAAGAAGCCCAGATTCAAAATCTTCATTCAATTTCCTTCAAAATGATATAGATTTCATTTTTCTATCTTTTGTAGTTTCTGAGCTAGAATTTTTTGTTAATTATGACCCCCAAATCATGAGATTTCCCCGGCACCTGGGAACACCTTTGTTTGTACTATTGTGAGGCACTGAACGGGTTAAAGGCAGCAGAATACCTTCATTTGGTTTTGCTGTATTTTGAAAGGTCCTGCTCTAGTTTTTGTTGCATTTGTGTAATGTTGGTTAATCTGAAGGTTTTTACTTCGGGGCTTTCTACAGCAGCAGAGACGACCTTGGAGTTGATGTTGCCTTCTATAGCAGCAGAGTTGCCTGCTATCTCTTCTTTAGGTACTTTTGGATAATTCTGAACAAACATGCTTTTTTAAAAATGAAAAAATATTTAGTATTCTATATAGTCTAATCTGTTATCTTTAATATTCAGCTGTCTATCAATTAATAAAAACAAATGTACCTTAAGCAGTTTATCAGCATCTTTTTCTTTCTCAATTTGAATGTTTATTACGTCTATAACTTTTCTCCCACTTCCATGCAACTGATTATCCTCTGTTGACCTTAGGTCAATCCATAAACCGTATTTTGTTGTTAAATAATCGTCAAGCCTAACACTGTGAAGGTGTAGATCTTTAGACACAAGGTCTGCTGTTGGATTTCTACCCCTGCCACCCCCAAACAATTTTCTTATTTCGTCGAAATGCTGATAAGGTCTAAGCCCGCTTAGCATAGATTTGGTTAGGACTACCATCAATCGAACATTGTACTTTCGTTATTTTTGGATTAAAAAACTTTTCACTTGCTCTTGCGAATGGTTCTTCTCATTCACACAGCAATAAAATACCTTTAAGCGATTTTACTGTGACACTAATATTAAAATTCCATATAGCGTCTGCCCTGCTTTTAGGATATGTTGAATGATGACGCACTGCTTCGTAATATATTACTAATTTTGACTGATATTGTTGCCCAATCAGCCTTGCTAAATTAGTGTTGCTAACAACATCAAACTCTAACGAGATGTCAGAAATGCTGTACTTTGCTTCGGTGTCTTTAGATACAATAACACGTTTGTATTCATTAAAAGTTAGTTCGTATGACAATCTGTCTTGTAATGGTCCTTGAAAGTATGGGGCATGCGCTTTTAACAACTCAAAATCTAAGGGAATAGAAAAGCGATTTCCATACGCAAAATTTAGAGCTAAAGACTTTTTGCTGCTTTTAACATTTGCGTCGAGTTCGGCGTTTATTCTAAGTTTTAGTGCTTCTTCATTGTCAATTCCTTGAAACGCAAGATCATCCCTTTCATTCGCGGTTAGCCATAGATCAGAATAGGTTAAAAATATGTCTGCATTGTGTAAAGAAAATATTTCTTGCCCCTCAAGTTTTATAGAAATTTTCTTAACGATTGCCCATCCTAGATTCTGGACAACTGTTCTGGTTGGGTCTGTTGTTGAAGCGAGGTCTATTTTGAAAGTAAGTCGCGCAGAGCCTGGCACAATCATTTCATCCGCTCCTAGGTCTGGAAATCTGACAGTAAGAATTTGATCCGCATCAATGTAGACGGATTATTTGGAACAGTAATATTCCGTTTATTTCCCTTCACGCCAAGGGGCTTTTTCAATTTTCTATGTGGGTCGAGAATTAAACCATATGCTTGTGACATTTTTATAAAACAAAAATAAAAAAGTTAATTATTTAAAAATATGGCAGGCATTGGAGGTGAAGAAGATTATTATTTTGAACCTGTAGACGACATGAGTGAAATGACTCCTTTGACACAGCATCGCTCAACGGTCTCACTGCAGCATGAATTAACATTAAGTAAGGTTGAATCATTTTACAAAAGTTTAGGCCTAGAACCCCCCGATTTTCCTATTGATTTTGAAGTAAAAGATGACCATTTGTTTGTGAAAAACGATCAAGGACAACTTGTTCAGCTTACAGATAAACGAGACCCATCAAAGTTTGTGGGCATGGAAACAATTAGACAAAGACTTAAAGTTGCCGATCGAAATCGCCTTGACATTGTTAGACCAAAATTAAGAGCGGAGGATGTTTCTAACTTCCAAAACATACAACAAGAACTTCCAACAGATAACCAAATGCAAAACATAGAACTTCCAGATTTAAGTCAAGCAGCAGGGGAAATAAATCAAGCAATAGAAACCAGTTTTTCCGAAGAAACAGCATTAGAAACAATTAATGATTCTCCGATACCCGTGCGAGAATTATTAGCCCTTGATCGTACTTTAAGAACCATCAATGGGGAATTAAAAAACAATTTAGCAAAACTAGGTGAACTAGATAAGCATATAAAAAGAGAAAAAGAAAAACTCGTTGAGGCTGCCGACTCCATCGTAGGGCATGATATTAAAGAAAGAATAAAACAAAGACTAAAAAATCTTGAACAAGAAAGATCATCAAGACTAGAAGCGCTGACTACTAACCGAGACCAATTACAAAATCAAGTGAATAGAATAAGAGAAACTATCGAAAAAATTTTATATGAAGACACAACACTAGCAGAACGAATACGAACACTGTTTAGAGAGCAAGGAGTCACATTAGCAAGCGTTATAACAGCCTTAGGATTTGCAATAAGTACACTGGTGATGGCTATTACGGGCGGCGGTGGTCCTGGGTCAGTGCCTCCACCGCCATCACCTCCATCTCCGCCTGACAAATCATGGGTAAAAAAACAGCTTGATCGTCTTGCTGGTTTATTAAAAAAATTAGCCAGTAAAGCTATAGACTCTTTACCTGGTATATTAGGGGCATTGTTAGCTGGCTTTTGTCTACTGCAGGCAAAGTAGTTGGCTTTATGGCTGAGCACTTATGGACATTAGTTCTCTTAATAGTTGGGTTACTATTTAGTAAGATAAAGACCAAGTAATCCTAGGCCAGTTAATCCAACAACTAGCGCTGTCTTTTCATATTCATGGTCATTATTTTTTTTGACTTCTTCAGCGGCCTTTGGGCTTTGGACCTCGGGGATTGGATGACTTAATCTTGGGGGGTCATCGTGTTTTTTTTTTATTGTTTTTAATATTACTGGCTCAGAATTTATGTCGTTTTTTCCAACCTTCTGTTCATTACCTGCCACAAGGATTTCATTATTGTAGTTTATTATTGTTCCTACCTGGAGCCTGAGGTCAGAAGGTAGCATATATAAACCAGTGCCAACAGCAAAGTCTACTTTCGATCTTGCGTATTGTAAAACATGTTGGTACCTTTTAATACTTGAAGGCAAATCAACTGTAGAATTAATGGCGTCCTCTAAATTTGCTAAGTATTGTTTTTGCGCATCAAAGCCAGTAGAAGGATTAGTTATGCCCGACCTTGTCTGTGCTTGCGAACCTAGCAAACACCAAACGTAAGTGCGAATAGAGTCGTTTATTCGTTCTATTCCCGCTCTAGTTAGGCCCTTAGAAGTGTCTAAGATAAATGTTGTCCACGCTGTTTTATGCTCTTGCTCTATGGACCCAAGATGAACAGCTGTGCCTGAAGAGAAAGATGTAGAAGGAGGATCCCAGTCATAGTTATACTTTCTGCGCACGCCCCAAAAATAAAGGGTGCCTAGACCATAATTAAGGTCCAACTTTTGTCTGAAGTCTGTCTTGACCTTAATATTGAATTCGTTACAGATCCTTTCAAAAGCCTTCATGTCTATTCTGTTGCTGAATGGATTAAACGGTTTGTCATTTGGCAATGGCGCTTGCAGTTCAGTCAAAATACGCTGAAGGTGTAATAAAAATGAAATCTGTACACTGACCTCACCAAAGGATCAGGATGATTTAAGTGATCGGCATACGACACTCCACAACCAGTTGATGCACAAAACACAGCAAAGTTTAACTGGTTCTGATAAAACTGCATCGGATGACTAAACCACACTTTTGGGATGTAGTCTTTTTTAATAGGGGGGTTAAGATATTTGTCCAATGGAGTACTAACCTTTACTTGAAAGGCGTCAGACTGAGTCACAGAAATGTCGAGGGTGCCAGTTGTTATATTTTTAAGATTGTAGTGCGGCCCAACAGAATATTTTGCATTAGTATATTTAAACGCACTCATTTTTATTTCGTTTAAAAAATGTTTGTAACAATAACAACTCAAGACCGTCCTTCGTTTTTAGACCATGCTGTTAACAACGACTGCGGAACCAAAATGGTCGCACTCCATGAAATATTTTACAAAGTCGTATGGTTTAATATAAGTGAATCCAAGGAGAATAATAAGATTAAAAAAGTTAATAATAGAGGACAATTAGTTAGCCAGTTAACCATACCCGATGGTTATTACGGGTTTTGCTCACTAAAAGAAGCAATGAGTAACTTTGGCATTACTCTCAAACTTAACAATGCAAATCTGAAAACAATGTTGACCTTTAAGCCTGAAGAAGAAGAAGTAGGTTACTATTTTGATAAAGAGCTAGCTAAAATGTTAGGCTTTACAACTACCAATCGACCCATTCATAGGTTTAGAGTTGCGCCAGACAAAGCTACGTTTGAGGGAGAAAATCCGCTCGATCTTGCATTACATTCATTACTCTATGTTCATTTAGACGAGCTGAGCACTGATGAAAACTTATATGATGGAAGGCCCTCAACTGTTTTAAGAGCTCTTCCGTCAGGAAAGCTGCATATTGCGATTATGAAATTATACAATTCTCTAATTTACAGTTTAAAAGATTAGTTTGTGGGAGGGTCGGATCATTTAATATAAAAATCACAGACAAAGCGGGGAAAGTTGTGAAATGTGATAACCTGCACATTGTTTTAGAAATAAAATAATTAGTTGTTCTAAAAAATGTCACGTGGGCCAGAAGAATCAGGAGTTACATTAGCGCCTGTAAGGTGTATAACTTTAGAATTAAAAGACCTTGCAGACGTTGCGGACTTTGAACAAAATGGTGAGATAGGCGCTTTGTATGGTTTTGAGTACACTAAAGATGGTGATTATAAACGCAAAGAGGTTGGCGACAGCAAAAAGTTTCCTAAACTAGAACAACTGCGCAATCTAGAAGCAAATAATGTTGGCCAGTATGAATATAAAATAGTTCGAAAACCTGACCTCAAATGGCACTTGGAACCATATTTAGAATGGGACATAAAATTTGAATTCATAAGCCCATTTACATTTTTTAACCATCAAAAAAATTTCAGAAAAGCATTCAACTCAGGTCCTTTACATGTAAGTCTTATGCCAGAGGACAATAGTCGGAAAGAAATTGAAATAACGCCGTATGGGAATAAACAGTACATCCTCCACAGAAAAGAAACAGTTTTAAAGGACGCTTCTACAAATTACAGTTCTTTCCACAAATGAAATTAGGAGACACGTTCACAATGATATTTGAAATTTCTGTCTTAAAAGATGAGGCGAGGAATGGGGCTGTGGGCGTCAGTGACGTCCTTTTAAAAGGAATTCTAATTAGCTGGCAAAACTTAGACGTTGAAAAACTTAAAGTTACCATCGTCGTTCTTCACAATGGCGAGGATATTAAGGTCATAACAACAAGCAACAAAATCAATATTAGTCTAAATAGAAACAATCTTACAGAACTAAATTGGATTAATCTTACACATTTAGGCCTTATTGGGTTTTATTATACTGAACAAGTTTTGACAGAGAGTATGATAAACATAATAACTGGATTAGATTAAATTCTGTTATAAAACTATGGAGCAGTTAAACTTTATGACAAAAACCCCTCATTGTTCATTGATTTGTGGACAAACTGGTTGTGGGAAAACAATATTTATCCTCAACCTATTACAAACAGTTTATCGCTATAATTTTGATTATATTGTAATTTTCTGCCCAACACTTAAATGGAACAAAGCATATCATGATAGAAGGTTTATATGGACAGATGATGACATATTTTTAGTTGATCCTAGCAATAAACTGAGTGAGTGTCTAGAACACTTTAATAAATTGTTTGAAGGAACGCAGACACTATTTATTATAGATGACTGTTCAGCAGAAAGAGACATAGTTAAAAAAAGAAAAACTTTGTCAAAACTAGCTTTCAGTGGAAGACATGCTGGGATAAGTGTGTGGATTTTATGTCAAAAATATAACTCGGTTTTAAAAGACTTTAGAGAACAGTTAAAGACTGTAGTTCTATTTCACATGAAAGACAGAGACGCATTTGATGAATGTATGCGCGAAAATGATGTTATTGAAAACGATCAAGAAAAACGCAGGATTAAGCAAAAACTGAAATCTGAAAAGTTTAGTAAATTAGTATTGAAAACGGATAACCCTACACAGTATGTTTGTTTGTAGGGTCGTTATTTTTTGGTTATTAAAGGCTTACTTGTTAGAGAACTAATAAATGCTGCTTCTAGGTCACTTTCGCCCGAAAACTAGTTGAGGGCGGAAGTGAGTTAGAAGCGGCATTTATTAGTTCTCTGCAGTTCCTTTAACGGTGGTGTTACGTTGTCTTTTTTTTATGTGTAATCTTTTCTTTATTTTTCAATACGAGTCTTGCAGCAATGCTTGAATTCTTTGCAGACGGTTAATTTGTTCCGTCAAAAGACCGTGGAAAAGAAAGTTGCAGAAATTAACCTGGATCTTACTGAAGCAACGATGGTGTGCATCAGTGCGTTATGAATTAGGTATCGTCAGGTTTGAAAACAACGGGGGGGGGGGGGGGGGGAATGAAAGAATTAAACAAATTTTAGTGAGCAGATTAAGAGACAGATCTTAATCACACACGCTTTCTATGTCAGCTCGAAGTAATTGTATCTGATCTGAATATCAAAGTATTCTGGAAAATCATAGAGGGAAGGCATGAAGAAAAGAAGCAGCAATGCGCAAAACTTTCATGTGAAACTTTTCTGGAACATTTCATGATTTAAAGGAAACAAGACGATGGAACTAATGTTACCTTAAATCAATCTTATTCTATTGCAAACGGGACTGTATTTATAGACGTCTTTCTGACAGATCTTTCTCTCTGAACAAGAGGTATAATCTGAGAGTCTGTATTCTTGTATAATAGGAAGAAAACAGATATGATACATGATTTTTCAGTACCTTGGCATGGAATTTGATTATAATGGAAGTTTCAAATTAGCTCGGAAAACATTTGCATAATCGAGTGACAAAGCAATGTTTACATTATTGAGAATTATGAGAAAATTACCATTATCCGTTGATGTAAATTCAGGACTTTTCAACAAAACAGTTTTTCCAATTCTTCCGTATGGTTCTGGACTAGTGCCAATAGATGTGAAACCTGGCTGATGAATTTCTAACTGTCCAAACAGTAATTTCAAGCTTCAAGAGGAGAGATAAAAATTGTATAGAATGCAAACAACAATCTTTAAGTAAAAGGAGGAATGAACAACAGAAATAACTTCTTTAACAAACCAAAACTGTGCTGATCAACACAGTGAGCTGGGGGATGATCCGGAAATCTTAAAGAGTCAGAAAGTTTGCCAGTGCAGTTCAGTTATGTCAACTCTGGAACGGGTTAAAAAAAGTCTGGACTAAGGAAGGAAGAAGAACTAAAAGGTTCATGTTAAGCTTGAAAGAGTACACCAGAAATGTTCGAACTACGGAAACAAAATAATTACGTTTTTAAAGAAAAAGGTCCAAACACGAAAGAGCGAATTTGATGATATATGAGGAAATAAATCAACTTGAAAAAAAAATTGAGATCGAGAAAGAACTTTGTAATTCTCCGGAACAATATGTGCGTAGGTATACTTTCAAAGTAATCAGCCTACCAGATGACTTCCGAATGAAACTTATGAGCAAAGAGAGAAGAAAGTGGTCGCACTAGTTCAGCAAATGTTCGATATCCAATCATTCCAGTCCAGTGTCAGCGTTGCAAACAGAGCGGGTAAATTCTCTACTGACCAGCACAGACCGGTCGTCCACTGTCCGACAATAACAAACATCGAGTCAGAGATGTTCCAATAACGAAAATGAAACAAAGCAAACAACAACAGCAACAATTAATTAACATCTTTACCAATGAAGACCTGAAAAAAAAGAAAAAAAAAACTTTCAGAGGCTGGCTGAGAGGAAACGCCACCTTGCAGTTATTTCTGCATGGTGATTTCAAGGGAGGTTATATCGCTGCCTCCTTGACCCATATTGACCCTTGACCCACCTAAAACGTTGACTCGAGCATCATAAACAGAAACTTGCTACAGTCCTCAGCATCCTCTGATTGGCGCCAGGCCCAACAGACTCCTGGTTCCAGACTAGTCGGGGGACAATGGAGAGGAGGGGGAACGGCCCGTGTCAACACTTCCACCAGCCACAGGTCTGTTCACCCGTACCCAGTGTCAGCTAGTTGTAGCTCTTCGTCTGCACAGATAAGGAATGTCCACACCCAGGGGATCTATAGTCATTTGTTGGAGAGCTCACTCCAAGTACAAACCGTGGGAATGGTGACGGGATGAACCGCGGGGTACCCGAGGGCAAAGAAGCTGAAGTCGGTGACTTGACTGATGGACCCATGACTGTCGAGAACACTTCTGCTTCACCGGTCTACACCAAAAGATGAGGGTGGGTGGGGGTGGAGGATGGGGATGGGAGAGTATGTGTGTGTGTGTGTGTGGTGGGGGGGCGGGGGGAGCGAGGGGGGGGGGGGCAACACACAATGGAAACATTGCCGTAAGTCTTCTTCTCTTGGCCGGATATCTCCCTGCCATTCGATTTCCCCTGCTTCCTGCTCCTTCTCCCTCCCCACCCCCTCCTTCCCATCCCCTCAAGCTTCCTCCCCCCCCCCCCCCCGCCTTCCCCCTTCCTCGTTGTTTCCTGTCCTTCCCCTTCTCGTCCTATGATCGGTCCCACTCTCGGTGCTTTCTGTTGGTTTAAGGCCTCCCTCCTCTCGATTCTACTCCCCCCCTCCTCCGCCGTCTTCCACCCCCTTTTCCCCATCTCATCTTCTCCTTCGTGCATCCTACCTACATAAAACAGAAGGGGAAGGAAACACTGAAGGAAAAGAAAAGGAAGACAAGTCTGAGTAATTCTACACAGCTATTTTGGTCAAATTTCGGACTATAAAAGTTCTGGATATGTACTCGTACAAGGAACATTAGACAGTGTGATAATTAATGCTATTTTTCGTGTGTGTGTGTGTGTTGTTGTTGTTATTCTGTTTAACGTCTGTTCACTAAAAGTGATATTAGACGATAGGAAAGGATGGGGGAAAAGGGAAGGGGTGGGAAGAGTGGGAAGAAGTTGACTGCATGTTAAGTTTGATATGAACGTGCGTGTGTATGCCGGTACTGGCATGGGTGTGCACAAGAGCTTAAGATGTAATTATTGTATAAGGAAAATGGGTCAAAATGTTACATAATTACCAATCAATGAAGATCAAAGCTATGGACATATAAAAATCAGTGAGGATCTACCAAATATGCAAAAAAAAAAAAAAAAAAAAAAGAAAAAAGAAAAAAAAGAAAAAAAAAAAAAGAGAGAACAATAATGCATTAATCCTTCAACATCGAATTAGCAAATAACACACAAAGAAAGCAACAGCCAACACATGCATTTGCATGTCATAAAAGAAAAAAAATATATATATTTACGTATATGAAATATATTGTGTTGTGTGTGTGTGTGTGTGTGTGTGTGTGTGTGTGTGTGTGTGTGTGTGTGTGTGTGTACGCGCGCGCGTGCGCGCGTATGAGTGCGTGCATGCACGGGCATGCATGCCTGTGTGTGCGTGCGTTCTTGCATCCGTATTTATGTACGTGCGTGTATGTGTATAAGTGTGTGTATGTGAGAGAGAGGGAGAGAGAGATAGATACGCTGCGTGTGTGTGCATGTGTGTGTTTGTATGTGTGTGTGTGTGTGTGTGGGTGTGTGTGTGTTAGAAACGACATTACTATCACAAAAATGGGGGTTTGGGATGATGAAAACTGAGTCAATCACAGGAATATACCAACTGGACAGTTAATCAAACACTCTGAAAAAATGCGGAGAAGTGAATAACTGTTCAAAACATTTTCAAGAGAAATGGAAGACTCGGATAAAAACTGTCGTCCCACTCTCAGAGATACTAGTTCTTTGACTCTGGAGCAATGAACAAGTAAATGACTGATCGTTATTTCTCTTCCGCACATGCACTGGACATTTTTGCTGTATTTTGTACGGAGTGCATTTAAACGAAACCTATACATCAGGCTGGAAACAGACCTCGAATAAGTTCCGGACAAGAACACTAAAAGAGGTTTAATATTTCCTCTGTTCTTGACATTTATGCAGTGCTGACTGTAGTGACACTTTAGATTTTTAAGTTTATCGTCAAACATTTTGTATGACAGATTAACTAAACATGTGTAACCTTCTTGTAAATCTAACCGCATCTTAACTGGGACTGAACCATCATGATTGTTTGCTCCTTTTCTTGCAGCTCGATCAGCCCATTCATTTGAAACGATTCCACAGTGGGAAGGCACCCAACAGAAAGTGACGCTGGTTCCTTTCAATGATAAAAGATGAACAGTGTGTTTAATTTCAATTATCAACTCCGATCGCATTTTCTGGTTTAAAGATTTAAGTGCCTGTAAGACCGATTTAGAATCAACACACAATAAAATCTGTAATATGTTTTTCGGAAAATCAGAAATGTAATTCAGGGCCTTCAATATTGCAATTAATTCAGCAGTAAAAATAGAAACATTTTCACATATGTGAAACCGTTTCTCTATTTCTAGAGCTGGTATAACGAAGGCAGCTCCTACTTTTCTGTTCCCAAGTACAGACCCATCTGTATAAATCTTAAAATGTTCAGAATACCTGTTATCAATATGGAGCTGACGGAACTTTTCAGGATATTAGGTGAATCATTTTTGGATAAGTTTGTGTGATCTATGTCAAGCTCCAGGTTGTTCATCTCCCATGTAGGTATGGGTGAGTAGGAAGGTTTTGTTGCTATGTCCTTTCTGTTTAATTTTGATTTTTTTAAGAGATCTGAAGTAAATGTGTTTATGGATTTTAATGATTGGATGGATTTAGCCCTTTTTGCAAAATGAAGATCGGACCTCATGCAAACTTCGGCCTCTGTGAAATTTTCGAACGAGGAGCTTCGTAAAACATATTTGGCAGCAGAAAGACATCTTAGCTCATCAAGAGGTAAAACACCTGCTTCCTTATAGGTTCCTAAATTTGATGCATGAAATGGAACTCCTAGGGAAAGTTTATAGGCTTTGCAGTCAACACTTTGTATTTTAGTCAGTAAATGTTGTGGAGCACTAAAGAATACCTCCTGTGCATACGTCAATTTGGAGCGCACAAGTGACGTTGACAGTAATATTAATATTTTTGTATCCTGTCCCCACTTTTGTTTTCTAATGATTTTTATTAAGTTTAAGCTCCTTCTTGCTTTAGTTAGTATGTGCTCAATATGGCTGGTCCAGGAAAGTTTTGAAGTGAGATAGACTCCCAAAACCTTAGTCGTTTGAGTATATTGTATGACTGAACCATGGATAGAAAATACAGGAAGTTTTTCAGGGTTGTATCCTGAATTGAAAAGCATAATATTGGTTTTTTCAAGAGATAATGAAAGACCATTTTCAGTCATATATTTACTTATTTTATCAAGTTCGTGTTGGTATAACTTCTTGGTGTAATTCAGAGCTCTGTGTGTGTGTGTGTGTGTGTGTGTGTGTGTGTGTGTGTGTGTGTGTGTGTGTGTGTGTGTGTGTGTGTGTGTGTGTGTGTGTGTGTGTACTTGCTTTTTCTTTTCTTCTTCTTTTTTTTTTCAATCGTTGTCAACTAATTATCGTAATGACGGGGTAATTGTTAGCCAGCATTTGTTTTTTCTCCACTATTCATTGGTTCAGCGTATTGTATATTCAATCAGTGGTTGCATCTCTTAGGAGATCCAAGTAAAGGCTGTTCTGGACAATTCTTAGCAGCTGTCGGCATTTGTGGGGCTGACGATGCTTGGGTTATCAAACAGTAGAACCGACCACTCTTGTCTTTTGACACTTTTTTTAAAAACCTAGCTTGGATCATTTAAGGGAACCTCAAGGATTTCCCTATTACAAAAGATACTTAACATAAGGATTTTGGTTTTTCGTATTTCCTTACAGCTCTTTCTTCGCGTT
>CM031599.1:44059026-44069026 GCA_018398815.1 Conus ventricosus | reverse complement strand
ACACCAAAAAGAGTCGATTTTAATACCACATGTCAGTGCGTAATATTAGCTGTCAAATACACGATTACATATTACAGCAATTTCCAAAGGGAAATTTGCGTTAAAATGTCGACGAAGGTTTCAAGAAGAAAGGAAGAAAAATGGGTATAATTCAATCATTTGACCCCTTTAAAAACAATCTTTAAATCATCGCCCATGCCTTGCCGTCGTAAAATGAAATCAGGTCCATCTAAATGAAGGCAATCTCCTGTCGGCAATCGTTTTTTCTCCAGAGATGCTCTGCGAGATATCACCCACGTTCAAAGACTGCCACCATTGTCGCGGTCCTCGCAGTTTTCTCTGGTCTCTGGACCATGTATCCCACCTACCCACCCCCTTCCCCGCTTCCCCAGCCCCCAGGTGCTCCCCCCTCCTCCCCCACCTCTCTCTCTCTCTCTCTCTCTCTCTGTCTCTCTCTCTCTCTCTCTCCTTCTCTCTCTCTCCTCTCTCTCTCTCTCGTGCCTACCTCTGCCACTCTGGTCATGTCTTCATGGACTGTGGGCATCTAATGCGCGACGGGCTTTCTTCTGAATGTCTTAGCGAAAAGAGAGGCTTTGTTGTAATACACAAACACTGATGTGATGAATGGAAGGAATGCGTGGAAAAGAGGAGGAGAAAAATGAACTCGGGACCTTTGAGCTACACACTTGTCCTCACGCCTAACATGGGAAGCTTTGTCTTCCGGTTTTCAACATCGTTGGCTTAGGTGTCTCTAAGAAACCCAGCGAGTTTTCTTTTCTTTATAAGACACTTAAAATACTGAAAGATGTCAAGAACAAGGAGTCTAGAATCTTGCCTAACGTCCAAAACTTTTGACACCAGCAAGCACAGAAAGGCACGAACGTCAGGCTGCAAGAGGACAGACGACACCGTTTTGAAGAGAGACACAACGGACAAGCAGCCCGTCATCCATAGTGACAGTGCAGACTCGGGGGAAAAAGCAGACATCTAGCGATCGTTACCAACTTTCTGCGCTCCCATTCTATCGCAGTGAGCATTATTTGTGAGTTAAAAGGTGCAACAACTGTTTTAACTGAAAAGACGCAAATCTGAATTTTAAACAAGATGCAAAGCATATAAACGTACTCCTAGTTTATCCTGAATACGCGTGTGATATTCCATAAAGAGGAAAAACCGTCTTGGACTGGTGTAACCGTTAGTAATGACTATCCTGGTAAAACATCGGCCATCGTCTGTGACCTATAATGAACATACTTAAAAATTTTCAGAAAGATCGGCCAAGAACTTTCTGAGATTTTTCATAAAGAAGAAAACCATTATGGGCCATTAGTAATGGCTATAACGGTAAACTTAAACATCGGGCATCATTCGTGACCCATAATGAACATACCTACAAATTTTCGGAAAGATCGGCCAAGTGCTTTCTGAGATATTCTATTAAAAAAAGAAAAACGGTTACAGGCCGTTCAGCCGTTACTAACGGCTATAACGGTAAACTAAAACATCGCATTATTCGTGACCCATAATGAACATACCTACAAATTTTCAGAAAGATCGGCCAAGTGTTCTGAGATATTCCATGAAGAAGAAAAACCGTTACAGTCCGCTACAGCCGTTAGTAACGGCTATAACGGTAAACTAAAATATCAGGCATTATTCGTGACCCATAATGAACATGCCTACAAATTTTCAGAAAGATCGGCCGAGTACTTTCTGAGATATTCTATAAAGAAGAAAAACCGTTACAGCCGTTAGTAACGGCTGTAACGGTAAACTAAAACATCGGGCATCATCCGTGACCCATAATGACATAGCTGCTAATTTTTTACAAAGATCGGCCAAGCACTTTCTGAGATATTCCATAAAGAAGAAAAATCGTTACAGGCCGTTACAGCTGTTAGTAACGGCTGTAACGGTAAACTAAAACTTGGGGCATCATCCTGACCCATAACGAACATACCTACAAATTTTCAGAAAGATCGGCCAAGTACTTTTTGAGATATTCCATAAAGAAGAGAAACCGTTGCAGGCTGTTACAGCCGTTAGTAACGGCTTTATCGAGGTAAACCAAAACATCGGGCATCATCCGAGACCCATAATGAACATACCTACTAATTTTCACAAAGATCAGCCAAGTACTTTCTGAGATATTCCATGGAGAAGAAAAAGCGTTACAGGCCGTTACAGCCGTTAGTAACGGCTGTAACGGTAAACTAAAACATCGGGCATCATTCTTGACCCATAATAAAAATATTTACAAATTTGCAGAAAGATCGGCCAAGTGCTTTCTGAGATATTCTATAAAAGAAAAAAACCGTTACAGCCGTTACCAACGGCTGTAACGGTCTGTAACGGTTTTTCTTCTTTATAGAATATCTCAGAAAGCACTTGGCCGATCTCTCTGCAAATTTGTAATATGTTGATAACGGCTGTAACGGTAAACTAATACATCACGCATTATTCGTGACCCATAATGAACATACTTACAAATTTTCAGAAAGATCGGCCGAGTACTTTTTGAGATATTGATAAAGAAGAAAAACCGTTACAGGCTGTTACAGCCGTTAGTAACGGCTGTAACGGGGTAAACTAAAACTTCGGGCATCATCCGAGACCCATAATGAACATACCTGCTAATTTTCACAAAGATCGGCCAAGTACTTTCTGAGATATTCCATGGAGAAGAAAAAGCGTTACAGGCCGTTACAGCCGTTAGTAACGGCCTTGTAACGTGTAAACTAAATAAAACATCGGCATTATCCTTGATCCATAATGAACATACCTACAAATTTTCAGAAAGATCGGCCCAGTAGTTTTGTCTGGAGCGAGTGGAACACATTTTTGACCACGGACACACAGACACACAGACAGACAGACAGACAGACAGACACACAGACAGCATTTCTTCGTTCCCATTCTAAAGTACTCTCTGTTCTATAAGAACTGGGAGTACAAAAATGTACTTACTAAACATAGAATCATTGAGAAAATGGTGCAGCTCCCTGAGGTAGATCTACATCATGACAGCAACAGGGACAGCCCAAGCGTCAACACACCCTGCTACATCTGCTGACGCGTTAAACTGAGCGCTGGAGGAGCTGCCTCCTGCACAACGACCCCGCAAATGGAAACTAGTTAGCCCTCAAGGCAATCCGAAGGCAGCTATATTAAAATACAAGATGCGAAGCATATAAACGTACTCCCAGTTTTCCAAACCGCTTATAAATCGGCCAAGTGCTTTGTGAGATAGAAATAAAGGCAAAATAACGGTTTTAAACGGTCATTTAACCGATGTACACTTTTGAAACGGTAATTTTAGTCCTCACTGGCTAAAGCCTGTGTACATACCAAATTATCATCCAAATCGGACAATATGTCAAGAATAACGGTTTTAACGGTCGGATTTTGAAACACTACATGGAAGTGCCATTTGTGTGTGATAACCTTTCTATGTACAAAATTTCATTAAAACCCACCAATAATAAAAAATAACGGCAAAATAACGGTTTAACGTTATATAACCGATATATACTTTCGAAACCGGTATTTTAGTCCTCACTGGGCTAAAGTCTGTGTACAAATCAAATTTCATCCAAATCGGACAATATGTCAAGAATAACGGTTTTTAACGGTCAAATTTTGAACCAGTATATAAGAAGTGCCATTTGTGTGTGATAACCTTTCTATATACCAAATTTCATTAAAAATCCACCTGTGTATAAGAAATAACGCAGAATAACGGTTTTTAAACGGTTGTTTAATCCATTTTCAGCATTACATCACTTACATATGGACAGAGGCTCCGATTGTCACAAGATCATCCAAACCGCTTATAAATTGGCCTAGTACTTTCTGAGATATTCCATAAAGAAGAAAAAACCGTTACAGGCCGTTACAACCGTTAGTAACGGCTATAACGGGGCAAACTAAAACATCAGCATCATTCATGACCCATAATGAACATACCTGCTAATTTTCATAAAGTTCGGCCAAGTACTTTCTGAGATATTCTATAAAGAAGAAAAACCGTTACAGGCCGTTACAACCGTTACTAACGGTTATAACGGTAAACTAAAACATCGGGCATTATCGTGACCCATAATGAACATACCTACAAATTTTCAGAAAGATCGGCCAAGTACTTTCTGAGATATTCCATAAAGAAGAAAACCCGTTACAGCCGTTACAGCCGTTAGTAACGGCTATAACGAGGTAAACTAAAACATCGGGCATCATCCGTGACCCATAATGAACGTACCTGCTGATTTTTACAAAGATCGGCCAAGTACTTTCTGAGATATTCCGTAAAGAAGAAAAACCGTTACAGGCCGTTACAGCCGTTAGTAACGGTTATAGCGGTAAACTAAAACATCGGGCATCATCCGTGGCCCATAATGAACATACCTACAAATTTTCAGAAAGATCGACCCAGTAGTTTTGTCTGGAGCGAGTGGAACACATTTTGACCACGGACACACACACACACACACACACACAACACACACACACACACACACACACACACACACACACACACACACACACACACAGAGAGCATTTCTTCGTTCCCATTCTAAAGTACTCCCTGTTCTATAAGAACTGGAGTACAAAAACCAACAGAAGGGAAAAAAAAATCTAAATGACGTCACCTCCTGCAGACATAACTGAAGCGACATGAAGTCATACAAAATGAAAGCGAAATCGAAGCCAAATCATAATCGATTTCCGCGAACAATCCACTGCCCTCCGATACCCCACGAATCTCATCCTCCATGACTCGACCATGAACAGAGTCAACCCCAGCACGCCTGATGATGTACCTACGGAAAGCAAAAAGCTACAAGAAAAGCCTACGCCACCCACAGACAGCATAAAGATGGCTGCTGGAGAATCCAGTCAAACTCTGCGACCTGCTCCAGACTGTGTGTCCTGCACGCAAGGATCAACGATCTGAAAGCGGAATACGCTGCTGTGTGCAGAGCAAAATGGCCCCTGCTATGAAGTCTGCTCACAAGTATCCCCCCAAGCCCCATGTTGTTTGCAGCAAGGCACTCCCTGTGAGTCCACGGTATCTTAAAGCAAAATCGAGAGTCTATAACGTGTGCGCATACTCTCAAATTATTGATAGAAATTAACAAATCTCACATGTGGGCTAGGATAATAACCAAAAGTCCAGATGCCTTTAAGATGATACCCATCCAAATGGCGAAGGAGCTAGGCTGTTGGCTGGAAACATTGGCCGACAACTACATCACCTCTTTGGGTACGACCATGATGCAGACAGAGACGAGGAAGATCCAGCCACAACAGAGTCAACAACAGCAGTCTCCATTCATCCAAGTTCCGTGGCTTCCTGTCTCTACCTGCCCCTGTCGTCTGCCTCTTCCTTAGGCATTCAGACAGCGATCATAAACATCTGAAAAATACAATGAGCAGCCCTGTTTCTTCAGCTTGTGAATATTGATGACTTCAATCAACGAAAACATTGTGAAAAAAAATCAGTCTTTTTCTTTATCACGTCTTCAAGATACGAGGCATATTGTGTTCTTAACACAGTTTGATTTTGATGCTCTTATAAGGAAGTATACTGTTTGTTTTCTTTCTTTAAGTTTGAATATGACACATTCCCTTTCATATTGTGACCATTGCCTACAATACGAATAAACTATTCTGGTTTCATCTCTCTCTCTCTCTCCCTCTCTCTTCTCTCTCTCTTCTCATCTCTCTCTCTCATCTCTCTCTCCTCTCTCTCTCACCTCACACACACACACACACAACACACACACACATCAACACACACACACACACACACACACACACACACACACACACACATGAAATCAGCCTGCCTGCCAGCCAGCCGGAGAGAGAGAGAGAGAGAGAGAGAGAGAGAGAGAGAGAGAGAGAGAGAGAGAGAGAGAGAGAGAGAGAGAGAGAGAGAGAGAAGAGAGATGGCAAATTGTAGGTCCAAGAAAACAACAAAAAACTGTTGTCATTTCAAGCGTCAAAGTAACATATGGAGATCAAAGACAGCTAAGTGAGAGCGAGACCACAGATCTTTGATGCTGTGTCTATTGCCCAGTTGGCACGTTATAATGCCTGGCGGTCAGTCAACCCACAAGTAACGCCTTCTGCCCGGAGTAGTGACGGCAACTAGACCCACACTGACTTGGTTCATAGTCGACTGCCGACAGAAAGCAGGGAAGAGCTGGTCATTTGAGCAGACACAGACGCCTTTATGCCGATTTGTTTAGTAAAGGAGCGCTTCGCACATCATTCATTTTTTCTGTAAAACTAATTCTTCCTTTGTTCATCGTCACTGAGGCCACCGTGTGTCCGTTGCTTAATGGTTTCTTCGTGCTAAAACTTCATTACCACGACATGACAGGCATATGCGGAGGATTAACATTTATTGAAACTGAATGTAAGTATGACGGGGGCTACCGAGCATTTGATTTCGCGTCCTTTGACGCTTACTGAGTATCACTGTGCGATACCTATTCTACAAACGCACGCACGCACGCACACACACATTATATATCTCTCTCTCTCTCTCTCTCTCTCTCTCTCTCTCTCTCTCTCTCTCTATATATATATATATATATATATATATATATAGAGAGAGAGAGAAGAGAGAGAGAGAGAGAGAGAGAGGAGAGAGAGAGAGAGAAGATATTATTGTTATCATTATTTGTTGTTGCTGTTGTTGTTGTTGTTTGGTTATTTTATTGACTCCTGATCAGTTGCAATGACACTCAGTCTGAATACCTGGGCTTTGGATTGTCGAGGCACTATTGTGTGCCTTGTTTTCAGAGCATCATAGCAGAAAGGACGCAGTCAGTTTGACGGACCTATGTATCCATTACAAAGATATCTTGACCACAGTGTTTAAAAAAAAGTTGATACAAATGAAAAAAAAAAAAAACCAATCAAAAACGGCATCCACCCAAAAGGTCATTTCACACAATGTTGTCTTTAAGACTGTCAGCAGCACCCCTCTGGAATGTAAGAGAGCCTGACAGACCCCCTCCCCTGAAAGGTCACCCGGACAGCCGCAGCAGCTTCGTTAACGTTCAGCCCCCCCCCCCCCCCCCCCCCCCCCCCACGGACGACGGGATTTCAGCAGCTTCATTACATCATCGCTGGACTTACATGACTGAACCGTTCCCCATGGGACTGGGAGCCGTTGCTTTTTTATTTTTATTTTATTTTATTTAGTAGAACGTTGGTTTGGGGATGAACAGTGGACGTGAAAGTAGTCTGGCTTTGAGCGAGTCTGGCTTCTAGACGGATAACCGTTAATCAGCCATCATCTCGGAGGCTAATCGGGCTTCTAAATGGGTAGTCTTTACTTGGTGATGTGCCAACAAGCCCTGAATGTGTTTGGGGTGTGATGCCAAATCTTCCATATCCCCTGACGAATTCAGCAAGTTTCTTCAAAATGTCTCTAACTGTCGCCTAAATCTAACGTTTACACATGCAAGGGAAAGGAGAATGAGATGGAAATGTACATTGAGAGACCCATAAATGTAAACCATCTGCATTTTTTTCTTCGGTGAAATCATGCTGAACAGCTAGTTACGAAAGTTTGGTTTGGCGGAGAGTGGGGGTCAATAAACCTATAGATATACTATACTGAATCGCCAGAATGATGAAAAAAAAAACACTTGGAGTATCACAACGTCCGGTTTGATATGTCAGCATTATGCTCCCGTCATCAGAACAGGAGCACGGCGCTCTGCCAACGGAGTGGGATCAGGTCTACCTGTCGCTAACTTTGATTGACATCAATGACACCATGAAATAATGCTTTATAACAAAACATGACAGGTGGGTCAGTAAAATATACCAATGTCAGTCTGATAACCGTTGTTGAAAGCTTTCTTTATCACTCCACACACATCCACTTTTATGGAAATTAGTTCAGTCACTGCTCAAAACCCAAAACCAGACATACAGACGGACAGGCAAAACAACAGACACGATGATGACAGAACATGACGGGATCGACAATATGTGTCAGGATGGAACTTATGCTGTGATAATTCATACTTTTGGGCGTCATTTGTATGAGACGATACGATCTAGCAAACGGGAGGATAATGTTTCCAGGTGAGACGGAAGAAGGACAGGGAGAATCTTTCTCACACAACACGACCACCAGAATGACAACATGTCAACACAGCCAGTCAGAACAGCCGTATGAATGTTGGGGGTCTACAGGGAATCGAACTCAACACCTCTGACTGCCAACAGGGGCTGTACCGGTGAGCCGTCCAGCCATACCGTAGGTGGCACTGCTTGTGTGCCAATTCAGACAGTGCTAGGAGGCAGGCATTGTCTTCATTCAGTTCACCATCATTCTGCTTTCAGGTCGCCCTTAACCTCAGGAAACTAAAGGGTTGGTTTTGTTTCTTTCTTTCTTTCTTTCTTTCTTTGTTTGACCACCCTTCTGTTTTCAGGTCGCCCTTAACCTCAGGAAACTAAAGGGTTGGTTTTGTTTCTTTCTTTCTTTGTTTGACCACCCTTCTGCTTTATGGTCGCCCTTAACCTCAAGAAACTAAAGGGTTTTTTTTCTTCTCAGTTCACGCACGCAAGTGCGCACGCACGCACGCAAGTACGCACGCACACGAACGCAAACAAAAACACACAACACACAACACACAACACACACACACACTCACACACACACACACACAAACACACACACACACACACACACACACACTCACACACACACACACACACACACACACACACACACACACACACACACACACACACACACACACACCACGCACGCACGCACGCACGCACGCACGCACGCACGCACGCACGCACGCACGCACGCACACACACACACACACACACACACACACACACGCACACATGGAGAGACAGCGCTTTCGGGACTTGAATAGGCTGGCATATTAACACCCTCCCCCCCCCCCCCCCCCCCCCCCCCCCCCCCACTGCCGTAACGCGCACGACATGCAGACCACACACACATATTTCACAGCAAGTGTTGCTCTCACTGGACCTGGAGACATTCATACGGCATGCAAGTGGAGATGCCCATGGCTTCTGGAATACTAATCTTCATTGTCCTGCTCAAGAAAAGTAGGAATAGCCACCTACGTGAAAGGCGATCTAAAGCGGTCAGGCTAATGTCGTGACCCTTTCATCCTTTGAGATACACCCAAATGACCGGACTTTTGCCTATGAGGGTTCACACACACACACACACACACACACACACACACACACCACACACACACACACACACACACACACACACACACATGCGCGCGCACACACACACACACACACACACACACACACACACACACACACACACACACACACACACACACACACACACACACACACACACACACACACAACACACACATGCACGCACACACACGCGCACATGCACGTACGCACGTTCAGTTCAGTTCAGTGGTTTATTTAATGTCTTTTCATCGCCAGATGATATTAGACACTTAAAAAAAAAATACAAGTAAAAAACACCCTCCACACTTAACTTATCATCCACATTAGTACTTTCAAACCCACATCTGATATATGCATATTGACATGAGTGTAATAAATACCCTAGCGGTACACAAAGTTGTTGATCTTTATAAAAAAAATTGCAACATGTGACTGCGAAATAACCATGGCAATTTCAGCAACATATGAACCATATAAGACAGTATTGACATTATCAATGTTATTCATCTGAATACCTTTCTCCTCATAGAGTGGGGTCAACACTGAGCATTCAAACAAAAGATGATGTACAGAAATGTTTTCTCTGCAGACACAAGAAATACCATGAGAATATTTAGTGTTCCAAGCATTCAACCTTAATTTATGAATTAATCTAACAATGTGCCTTGGGCACGACGGTTAAAGTAGCCATTTTTTGACTAGAATTCTGCGTATGCATACATTTTTCCATAATTTGGATTAATTTACAAGAGGATAGATCTAA
>CM031599.1:44051526-44054026 GCA_018398815.1 Conus ventricosus | reverse complement strand
TATTGTTCGTTGTTTGAAACAAGCCAAGAAACTGCTGACACAACCAACCCCTTGTTCTAACCATACAAACGAAAAACCATAATTACATAAACATTTACGAATGCCCGATGCCCACGTAGTTTTCCCTCTCATATCCAGGTCAAACAATGTTTTATAAGCTTTGGCTGGCAGTCTATGTTGCCCCATACGTAACAGTTTAAGCCAGTATCTTACACATTTTATATATGAATTCAAATAAATAGGGAATCTACCAAGTTCTCCATAATCAAGTCATTTGGGGTACGCCTATCGACATTCAAAAACCGTTTCATAGCAAATAAGTGCAATTTCTCTATGTCATGTCCTTTCTCCAAACCCCAAATCTCAGCGCCATATTGACTATAGGCTGGACCTGGGTATCAAACATTCTGAAAAATAGTTTTACTGACTCGTTTTCAAACTTATACAAGACGCTTAAAATGGCCATAACAGCACGCTTCCCTATACCCACAAGATCTTGGCAGGCAAACGAAAAACTTAGTTTTGTAGAAAAATATAAACCCAGATATTTGTAGGCGTTTACAATCACAATTTTAGAATTTCCATAAAACCATTTTTCACGCGACGACAAATATCCACCCTTTCGAAAAACTATAATGTTTGTTTTGTCCATGTTTACTTTGAGATGTAATCTCTGCGCCGCTGAGCACAAATTGTTCAACTGGTTTTGAAGCCCTATAACAGTTTTCAGACAGTAAAACGATATCATCTGCAAAAAGTAGAATGAATATTCAATCAAATCAAATGAAACACCATGTTTTCCCTTCTCGATAATTTCCAAAGCTAATTCGTTAATAAACAAAGAGAATAAAACAGGACTACAAACATCACCCTGCTTAACACCCTGTGTACATCTAATGTACTCACTGAATTTTGCACCACACCTTATATTAGCTTTAACATCATCATACATACATTTAACACATTTAAATAGCTTACCTCTTCCACAATGTTTTGCCAGTATTGGCCACAGAAGCTTTCTAGAAATAGAATCAAAGGCCTTTTCGAAGTCTATAAATGCAACATATAACTTACGATTATTTGAAAACTGCTTCTGAACAGCAGCCAGTAGAGTGAACAAATGATCGATTGTACTATAACCCTTCTTAAAACCTGCTTGGTATTCACCAGTTATGTTTTTTAATTCGACCCATTCAGATAATCTCTTGTTTATTATAGATCCATAAAGTTTACTAGCAATATCACACAAGGAGATTCCTCTATAATTATTAGGATTATTTGCGTCACCCTTTTTAAACAGAGGTAAAATGATCGATCTGGTCCAATTCTCGGGATAAATTCCTTTTTCAAAAAGAACATAAATAATTTTACAAAAAAATCGATTGCAAAGTCCCTAAGTTTTTAAAAAATTCACCAACAAGTCCATCAGGCCCTGCTGCTTACCATTTTTCAGTTTCCTTATTACAAATTGTACTTCATGCTTTGTAATTGGTCGATCGAAAAATTCAGAATATTCATCATCTAATAATGTTTTCATTTTCACCAGTGTCTGTATCAACGCTAATATCCTTTTCCAACACGTTTTTAAAATGGTAATACCATTGTTCCATTGTGATTCTATTCTGCTTCTGTATTCGTGTTTTAAACGCTTGTTTGACACTTTTCCAAAAATCCTCTTGGTTGTCCATATTAGTGACAATTTCTTTAAACATTTTATCATTGTGTGACTTTTGCTTCCTATATAATAAATTTTTATACTCTGATCGTGATACACAGTATAAGTGTCGGTTATCTTTATCTAAGGTTCTCTTCCATACCCTAAGTAACCTCCTGACATCTCTTTTAGCTCGTAAACACTCTAGATCAAACCAGTCCTTCTGTCTTTTGGTCCTGTTCACACATACTCGTTTTTCCATACATTTACCAGCTTCTTTAACAGTATTGATAAACAAATCAAGAGCATCATTTACATTAATATCTATCAAATTAACAGCATGCAAAACCTTTAGTTTCATTTCATCCGAGTGCATCATACTAACGAAGTCCGTGGCGCTATTATTATTCCAAACAAATTTATTTACATACTCTTTCGTTTCTTGCTTCATATTTCACAATCATTAGAACCAGATGCACCCACATGAAATTCAAGAGGCATGTGGTCTGATTCCATCCGTTCTTTTACATGGAGGCTACAAGAAGATTGTATGAAATCAAAAAGGTCAGAAGAGGCAACAAAATAATCATTCACACTACTACCAGATTCACTGACATAAGTAAAACAGAAATTGTCATCACCAGGACATACACCGTTTAAAATATATAAATCTAGCGCGTTACACATGTTTAGTAAACTTTTGCCATAAGCATTTAACACTGTATCTTCAGAGTGACGTCTCATTTCAACAATACCAGACTTATCAAACCATGAAAATGCTTTTGTTTGTTCATCAAGTTGCGGTGAAACATCGGCCGTTCGGCCGTTAAAATCACCACACATCAA
>CM031599.1:44026526-44046526 GCA_018398815.1 Conus ventricosus | reverse complement strand
TAGATACTACTCCCAATACATATCACTAAAATGGCATTCATGAATACACAATGTCATCAAAATGTTCCCTCATTCTCCTTTCCTTCTTAGCTATTCGGCGTCTCATTGGCGTCAAATATAAGGGGTGGAGGCGGGGTGGGAAGGTTCGTGGATGGTGGTACGGGGGACCAGCAGATACTCTGGCTCCCGAATAATATTATTTTCATTTGGGGGGGGGGCTCGGAGGGGGGAGGAGGTGAGGTGGGAAGGAGGGGTGGGGGGTTGGGGGGGGGGGGTGGCGTACTCCCTGGCTCCCCCTGGTTCCGACGCCACTGTCCTATCAACACGCGCTGTCGTGAGGGTTGCAGCCCAGTGATCTTAAATAGCCTGTGACAAGTATCGCAATCACCAGAGTATCACGGGCTTTTAGCATCACAGTGTTCTGACAGCGTTCTAAGAGCGTTGCGAGTACCATATACCGCCGACGTAGCCAGCCACACGCAAGACACACCGTGAAATCGTTTTGCATACCTGACCTCTCACTTTGCTTTATGCACGCGCACTCTGCCTTGAAGGCAGAAGAGCCTGCCGTTGAAACAAAGAAATTTGAAGTCAATGCGAGATCATAACTGAATAAAATTTACATAGCGTCATATGAAAGCATTAAGAGAACTGAGCTTGAATACGACATGTTTCTGCCTGAAGACTTTGATAACTGACCCAATTATCATACGTGTATCGTCAACAATCGTATCAGTACAACGCGGTCGCCTCAATCAGTCACGCTCACAATTCACAAAACTGGGTTGTCCACATTATCCTCACGCGGCTGAATTTATGCCGTCGCATGCGTTTTTGCGTTGCATATGCAAGTCTATGTTTTTAAGTGATCACGAACTTCAGTTGAAAAAGAGCAACAGCACACCCTCTTTTCAACATGCGTCCTTATTTCTGATACCTATACCATAATGACACTGGTTTTCGGCGAAAGGCGTATTCCAAACGCGTATCCCAAAGAAGGGCAAACGATTTAGATAAAGCAATGTTAAAGTGGTCACCAAACATGTGGTCATTAACTTCAGTTGAAAAAGAGCAACAACATACCCCCTTTTCAAGATGTCCTTATTTCTGATACCTATACCACATGACAATGTTTTCAGACAAAACGCATATTCCAAAGAAGGGCAAACGATTTAGAGCAATGGGCATTTTGGTGTGTGGATTTCCAAGTCTGTCCTGCAGTCGTTGCAAGATAGGACTGTAGATCCAGAACAGGTTTACTCTATGAAATACAGCATTTAATACATGGTGTAGTATAGTAAGGTATAAGCGTAGATTTCTGATGGGTATCATCACAGTAGTAGAAAGAAACTCGTGGAGAGCGTGGCAGCAGAGAGTCCTCAGAAGAGAAGCCCCCTTCAAGCAAGTGTTTCGGCCCTTATCTCCTGACCCTCTAGGGGGGTTGGGCCACACCCGGTTCATGACCCCAGATGTCCCTCTGCTGCACCCTTTTCTTCCATCTTGGGACGAGCCATGGCTGGGATTCGAACCCATGACCCTCTGGACATGCTCATTTTCCACTTAATGACTCGCACTCTAACCACTGAGCCACAGGGACACCTGATGTTTGTAGGGAAATTAAGCCTTATGAAGTTCACTTTTGTTCCTCCTTGACCAGATCCAGCTTGAACACCTCTCTGCCGCTTCTGCCATTGCTTTCATATATACAGCTTGATGTTGCGTGTTCCTTCCCTGCAACTGAGAGCTGTTTCCTGAGGCTGTATGCAGACGTTCCTACAAACCCCCTAGCTCCAATTTCTGCAGTGAGGACTTTGACTGATAGCCTTCTCTCCTCAAGCTGTTTGCCAGATCAGCATACTTTTCAGTCTTATAGACTTGAGCTGCCTCCATTCTGTTCTCATATGGCACCGTGAGCTCGATCATGATCAGCTGCTTGGTTGACTGAGAGTGGACTACTATGTCTGGTCTCATGCCACTCTTGCTGATGATCTCTGGGTGACTCTTCCATTCTGGGAGGTCTGCAGTGCACTCCCAGTCATCTGCCCCGTCCAGCAGACTCTGCCTGCATGTTTCGAGTGGCACTGTTGTTCTTGGCCATGATTTGCTGCCTCCTGCCGTGAAGAATGTTGTGGGTGCTTTTGGAGTCCTGATTTTCCCTTTTGTGGTGTTGGTACTAGCCCAGACTACTTGTACAATCTCTTTGCGCACTTGGTTGTGCCTCCATGTGTACCTTCCTTGAGCCAGGGCTACTTTACTGAGCTTAGGACATGCTCCACTGTTTGTTTTTCATGGCAGAGGGGGCATGCAGGATCGTCTGTTTTTCCCCACGTCACCAGGTTTGCATTTGAGGCAGAAGGTCATATGCAGATCTGAGAATGAAGCTGATCCTGAGAGGGGCCATGTGCCAAATGTCATTCCAAGTGAGACTTCTTTGGAGTGCATTCTCCCACGTTGTCCATTGCCCTTGCTGGCTCTGCTGGACTGCTTTTTGGAGTCTTTTTTTTTGGTCTTCTTCTTTTCTCATCTCCTGAATCATCACGTCTCTTTTGGCTTTTCCTTTGGCCTTTGACCACCATTCAGTTTTGGTCACCCCCAGTCCTTGTCTGTTGGTCTGTGTGTGTCCTGGTATTTCTCTGATCTTGAGACATTCTTTTGCAGAATCCATCGCCTCTTGAACTTTCCATTTTCTGCCTGTCTTCAGCTGGGGCTTGATTGCTTCTACCACCTTGTCTCCTGAGTCCTCCAGCATGCTTTGAAGTCTGATCTTCCCTGCTTTGTATTCCTCCAGGATGGATTTCAGTGGTAGTTTCAGCTTTGCTTGGCGACAGTACAGCGCTATGTCAGTCAGACAGGGTGGGACACCAAGCCATTTCCTTGTGAACTTGTTGATTTTGGCTTCCATTGCCTCCACTATGCTGGTGCAGATGTCGTATATCATCAGAGGCCACAGGAGCTTTGGTATCAGCATGAACTGCAGACACCAGACCTTGTATTTGCCAGGGAGCCCACACTGGTCAATGGTCTCCAAGCCTTCTTCTGCCATCTGCTTGGTTTCCTTTGCTCTTTGTGTGTCTTTCAGCGTAGCATCATACCATCTTCCAAGGCTCTTGGCTGGTTCTTCTGTGACTGTTGGAATGGCCTGGTTGGCAACACTGAAGACCACAGATTCGGCCACTTTTCCTTTCCTCAGTGAGAGACTCCGTGATTTCTTTGGCTTGAACTTCATTCTGGTTGAGGCAACTATGTCGTCCAGCCTCTCCAGCACATGACGTGTCTCGTCTTCTCTGGATGAAATCAATGTAGTGTCATCCATGAAGGCCTTGAGAGGAGGCATCTTGTATCCATCGCCAAGGTCTGTTTGTCTCGCGTTGTTTGTTGCTGCTTTCAAGATGAGTTCCATTGCCAGCACGAACAGTATTGGGGAAATTGCACAGCCCATTGCAATGCCCACTTCCAAGTTGATCCAGTCTGTTGTGTACTCCTTGGTAGAGAACCGCATTGAGAAGCCATTGAAGTACTTCTTGAGCATGTCGCGGATGTTCTTTGGCACATGGTACATCTCAAGAGCCAACTGTATCATCTCATGGGGCACAGATCCATATGCGTTTGCCAGATCGAGCCACACTACGTCCAGGTCTCTCTTTTCTGTTTTTGCTTTTTGGATTGCGTCCCAGATCATTGTGGCGTGTTCTACACAGCCAGCCACGCCTGGGATGCCACCTTTCTGGACTGACACATCCAAGTACTTGTTTTCCATCAGATACTTGGTCAGCCTTGCTGCCATGACAGAGAAGAAGATTTTCCCTTCGACGTTCAGTAGTGATATTGGCCTGAACTGGCTGATGTCACTTGAGTTTTGCTCCTTGGGGATGTACACACCATCTGCCGTCATCCACTGGCCGCGATCTTCTGGTTTCTCCAAGCCGATCGCAGCAGCCTGTGGAGCCACTCCAGCACCTTGGGACATTTCTTGTAAAGCTGGTAAGGTATTCCGTTTGGCCCTGGTGATGATTTGGCTCTGGCTTTGTCGACCACCTTCTTGATTTCCGCCAACGTTGGAGGCTTGCCATTGAACTGTTCCTCAGGGTTGGTTGGCCACACCAGACCTTGAATGTCGAGTGGTGCTTTGCTCTGTGGGTCAGAGTATGTTTTCCTCAGATGCTGCTCAAGAACTCCTTTGTCCACACTTAGGGTCCCAGATTTTGGCTGCTCAAACAGTGTTCTGGCAAACTGGAAGGGGTCTCTGAAGAAGCGCTCTTGTGTATTCTTCTTTTTGCTCTTCCTCTTCCTCGCAGATTCCGCTTTGCTGAGGGCGCTGTGTTCTTCTTTCAGGTCTTTCCACAGTTTTTCCAGGCCTTCTTTTTCAGCTGGCAGTGCGGTCTTCATTTGCATCTTGAGGTTTTTCTTTTGGACCCTGATCTTGTCCATCTTTTCTTGGCGTCTGGATTTCTTTGGAGGTGTTTTCTCTTTGGATAGTTTTGCTCCATAGGCGTCTCTACATGTGGCATACACAATGTCCCCATATGTGGCTAGTTTGTGTTCCAGGGTGCTTTTCCCTATCAGTGCATCGAGTCTTTGGACGATTTTTGCATCCAGTTTCTCCCAATCTTCAGTTTCGTTTGCTCGTGGCAGGTTGAGTTTTAGGCGCCTGGCATCGAGGGCCTGTGCAAATTCCTCATCCGAACCAACAGCGTGGATGTCCTTGGCACTGTGGTTTAAATCCTGGCCTTGGTCTTCCGACGTCTTATCTGCTGATGCAGTGCGCTGCTGCTCATTCAGATGAGTCTTCAGACATCCCATCTTTGTTCTGTGGATCTTCCATGCACGGGTGGTAGCGAAACGCTTTCCACAGACACATGGATATTCCATTTGGTCCATGTTCATTGTCCGTTTAGTATGGTTTACCTTGGAAGAAATCGCAAATAGTCTAGCAAAACACGAAGCGCAGGAGTGTTAAGAAAATAATTTAGTTTTGCATTGCAATTTCCCCATCCTGGAACAGTTCTGCTTTTGAAAAACAGGTTCATAATTTAGGCGAAAATTTGTACACATTGCCGATCTGCTCATTACTCTCATTTTGTAATAATCTTTACAAAGATTATTACAAAGCTGGGGTTTGAACACTTAATACATCATGTGTTCTCTTGATGTTTGCGTGTATGTGTGGGAGACCTACTTTGGTAAGTCATCTTTTAGTAATTCGTCTTGTACTAAACACAGCTTTAACCGAGAAAGTGTCAAGCATGAAAACTATCGAAATAAAAGTAATATTTTGTGTTATCCACGCGTTACTGATATTGCGATTGTTATTGTCCGGTCTGAAGTAGCTAGATTGTTATGAGGATCCAAATCGTGAGTGCCATGCTCTGTATTATAACTTACGTGAATGTGTGCAATCTATGTTGAAGAGACCCGTTTAAAACCCTTAAACTGAATATATATATATATATATATATAATTATATATATATATATTTTAACAAATGTTGCTCCCCAAGGGGTCAAGCCACTATCAAAATCATTTTGGGTATTTTAACCACACTAATCTATCTATCTAACTCCGCCGATGCCGGTCCTAAGCCCGCGATGAAAAAGGGGGGAGGTTGTGCGTGGGGCTAGCAACCCCACCACGTAAAAACCATGCTTGCTACAGAAACCAACACTGCAGAAATTTCAAAGGATCTACGGAAACGACCCGGAGGAGGTATATGAAGCGGACCAGCCAAACCTTCTGTCAAGAAGAAGCTGACCCGCTGATGAAACTTCTCTCCTCCAAGACCGCCTCACGGATTGGAGTATGGAATATACGAACAATGTACGAAACTGGAAGAGCAGCTCAGGTGGCTAGAGAGATGGACAAGTACAGGCTGGAGATACTCGGACTGAGTGAGGTGAGATGGACGTCATCAGGAAAGTCACCTTAGCATCGGGCCACCAACTGCTGTATTCAGGACCGCCGGATGAGGGGTGTGTGCACAGAAATGGAGTTGGAACTCATGTTGACCAAGAAAGCAAGCAAGAGCCTGGTGGAATGGGAACGGTCAACGAGCGAATACTAACAGCTAGATTCTTCTCAAAGTTTCAGAAGGTCAGCATAGTACAGTGCTACGCCCCAACCAACGTGGCTGAAGAAGACACCAAAGAAGAATTTTACCAACAACTACAAGCTGTACTGGATAAGTTGCCCAGAAGAGATGTCAATCATAGTGATGGGAGATATGAATGCCAAAGTTGGCGGTGACAATAGTGGCAGAGAACATGTGATGGGAACAGAAGGACTGGGTACAATCAACGAAAACGGAGAAAACTTTTACAAACTTCTGTGAAATGAACGACCCTCATACGGAGGAACAGTTTTCCACACCGCAAGATAAACAAAGTGACATGGAGATCACCAGACCTGAGCACTGAAAACCAAATAGCCACTTCACGATCTCAAGGAGATGGAGACGGACCCTACAAGACGTGAAGGCATGCAGGGGGTGCAGATGTGGGATCAGATCACATACTTCTGGTGGGCAAGCTGAAGATCAAGATTGCCAGGAACAAAGATACAGGTCAACAGAGGCACCCACGCTTTGACACCACAAAGCTGAAGTCAGAAGAAAAGAAGAGGGAGTTTGTCATCACCCTGAACAACAGATTCCAGGCCCTCGCAGACCTGGAGGATGGCTCGCTGGAAAAAGAAATGGGAGCGAGTGAGGAGTGCCTTCGATGAAGCCAGTCAAGAAGTGCTAGGATACAGGAAACGACAGCACAAACCATGGATCTCGGAAGAAACCATCAAGAAGATAGAAGAGAGACGAGAGACCAAACAGAGAGAGATCCAAGCCAGAACAAGAGCACAGAAACAACGTCTTCAACAGGAGTACAGCAAACGAGACAAGGAAGTGAAAGAAGAGTGCCAAAAAGGACAAGCGAGCCAGTGTAGAAGGACTGGCCACTCAAGCACAGGAAGCAGCGGAGAAGAATGATATGAAGACCCTCTACACCATCACTAAGCAGCTGGGGCGGTAGGAAAACCAACACAAACCGACCAGTGAAAGGGAAGAATGGAAACATCTTGAGCAAACCAACAGAGCAGCTGGACAGATGGAGGAACACTTTAGCGAGCTACTCAGCGGAACGCCAGTCAAGACACCACCACTCATCGAGGAAGGAGAAGACCTGGATGTGAACCTAGGGCCGATCAGCAAAGAAGAAATCATTCAAGCAATCAGGAAGACAAGAACAGGAAAGCCCCTGGACCTGACAACATCACACCGGAAGTGCTCCAGGGCAGAATCGACGGTCGCGGCAGACATCCTGATGGACTTATTTCAAGAGGCCTGGGAAAAGGAAGAAGTGCCGAAAGAGTGGAAAAAAGGGTACATCATCAAGATACCAAGAAGGGAGATCTCAGCGAGTTGTAAGAACTGGAGAGGGATACAGCTGCTGTCACTACTAGTAAGATCTTCACGAGAATCATCCTAGAGAGGATCGGGCAGCTGTAGACGAAAAGCTGAGAAACGAACAAGCAGGATTTCGAGCAGGAAGATCATGTGTCGACCAGATAGCCACGCTCCGAATCATCATCGAGCAGTCTCTTGAGTGGCAGTCACCAATCTACATCAATTTTATCGATTTCAAAAAAGCATTCGACACAGTGGACAGAGAAGTAACATGGAAAATCCTGAGACACTATGGAATTCCACTCAAGATGGTAAAAATCATACAGAGCCTGTACAAGGACAAACGTGTCACGTCATCCACAACACGAGTGTGTCGGAACCCTTCACAGTGAACACCGGGGTACGTCAGGGATGTATGTTGTCACCGCTGATCTTCTCTCTTGTGATCGACTGGGTGATGAGGACAGCGATGAACCCACCATGCGGGATCCAGTGGACACTCATGCAGAAACTTGAGGACCTGGATTTCGCGGACGACATCAGCTTGCTGACCCACACCCTCCACCACATGCAGAAGAAGAACCGAGAGCCTCCGCAGCACAGCCAGTAACACTGGCTTGGAGATCAACGCGGAGAAGACAAAGACCATGAGAGCCAACACAACCGCAGGCTGAAGCAATTCGCCTAGGGGAAAAACAGATAGAAGATGTTGAGAAATTTACCTACCTAGGAAGCATTGTCAACAAGACAGGAGGTACTGATGATGACATCAGGGCCAGAATAACCAAGGCAAGATTTGCTTTCACCACCCTCAAGCCCATCTGGAGGAGCGCAAACGTCCGTCTTCACACCAAACTGAGACTGTTTAACACCAATGTAAGACCTGTGCTGCTGTATGGCTCGGAGACCTGGAGACTCACCAAGGGCTGGAGCGCAAGTTGCAGGTCTTCATCAACACATGCCTGCGGCGGATCCTCCGCATCAGGTGGCCTGACAGAATTGCAAATGAGGAGCTATGGCGCCAGACAGATCAGAGACCAATCGGAGACACCATCAGAATCCGAAAGTGGAAGTGGATCGGACACATCCTACGCCGAGGCCCGGACAACATCGCACGGCAGGCACTGGATTGGAACCCGCAAGGAAAGAGAAAGCGAGGCCGCCCAGTGACAACTTGGCGTAGGACGCTGAACAGCGAGCTGAGTTCCATCAAGCTGTCCTGGGGTGAGGCAAAGCGGCAGCCAAGACCGCACACGCTGGAAATCTGCAGTGAAGGCCCATGCATCCCGATGGAGCGAAGAGGATTAAGAAGAAAGAAAATCTATCTATCTATCTATCTATCTATATATCTATCTATATATATATATATATATATATATATATATATATATATATATATATATATATATATATATAGAGAGAGAGGAGAGAGAGAGAGAGAGAGAGAGAGAGAGAGAGAGAGAGAGAGAGAGAGAGACAGACAGACAGACAGACAGACAATGACAATGACATTGACAATGCTTTATTGACAATAGTTAAACAACCCTATGCCAAGGGAGTGCATGCACAATTTCCACTTAGTGTTGCCAAATTAACAACAGAAATGCGAGTAAAAAAAAAAGCGTACACACAGAAAACAGTTGAACAATACTAGTAACTAGAAAGTGAAGAAAAAGATCAGTCATCAAACAATATTCTCACACTTATTGCATGATTATGATTTACAAAACACAACCAATATATCAAGTTTTTATTTTTCTCTCTAAATCGAAAGCTTCTGACACAAAACTTAGCAAATGAGTTTACAATGTCTACATTTTCAGAGGATAAATACCGAAGAGGTTTTGAGTTTGACCGAAAAAGGGCTTAAAGGCAGAACAATCATTTCTAAATTTTTTAGACTCTGGGCACCTAAAAACGAAGTGTGTCCTCGGCTTCAATTTCTTTTGAGCAGGATGGACACATCAAAGCACTGCATGAACCATCTTTTTCTTGCTTTAAACCCCAGGCTTCTCGTTCGAAACCGAGCGAACACATCTCTAAAACGCTTACAAGAAATTGATGTGAGTAGTTCTCAGCTTGAAAAGATCTCTGAATGAGTAATAAAACTCAAACTTGTCACTATCTTCCAAGTGACTATGCATATTTTGCATTATGGCACGCAATCAACCTATCTTTACACTCTGCCAAAAAACTGACTTCGCGCCAACCGTCTGAGGCATCCATACAATGCCAAATTCATCTACAGTTAGAACTCTCTTTATTTCAAATGCCCATTCTGACGACCTAATTCTAATTGAGTTAGTGTCATGCAGAAGAGAGAGAGAGAGAAGAGAGAGAGAGAGAGATGAGAGAGAGAGAGAGAGAGAGAGAGAGAGAATGTATAACATGAGTTTCCCAACCCCAGGCTCCTCACGTGAAGTCTGCAGCGTTCTCGGGTGAATGGCTACCATGTGCCCATTGCGGAGTTGGAAAACTCCACAGTCAACTTCAACGTGAATATCGATGGTTCCTGTGTATTTGTTACATGTTAGTTGTACTGTCTCTCGCACTATAGTTGTATTGGATTTCATATGCTCGTTGTCACATGCTACTTGTATTATTTGTCACGCACGCCAGTTGCATTCTTTGTCATAGCTAACTGTATTGTTTGTCTCTCGTTAGTTGTATTGTTTGTCGCACTCCAGTTATATTGATCGGAATCTGTTGATATAGGGATAGAGACATGTAGGACTTCTCGAAGAGTCGCTACAAAGGTCACTCACTACACACCAAGTCATTTGGACCCGCTTGTTGGGTGACTGCGTTGACGAGATATGTTGTGAGTAACAAATTTCAATACCTTATTAACCAGCAAATCCAAACGTTATGTAAACACGCTTACGCTCAAATGATATCTGTTAAAAATAATTTATTTCAGCTAGAACTGTTTGATTTTCAGACCAAGAACTCAAAGGCACTACACACCAAGTCATTTGGACAATACCCGCTTGTTGGGTGACTGCGTTGACGAGATATGTTGTGAGTAACAAATTTCACTATGTTATTAACCAGGAAATCCAAACGTTATGTAAACACGTTTACGCTCAAATATCTGTTAAAAATAATTTATTTCAGCTAGAAATGTTTCATTTTCAGACCAAGAACTCAAATGAACTTTACAAATCATACCATCATATTCCGAGTGCCAGGGTTACAGACACGCATCCTTTTGCTTCTACGTGGGGTTTTAGCCCCTAGCTTTTGAGCAGATTCCCCGGTGGAGAAAATGCAAGCTTAACGTTTTTGTTCGTCCGTGACACAGTAAACTCCGTCCTGGACGATGCCTGTGGATCATGAAAGTTGGTCAAGCATTCATGCACAGGAGGTCTGCACGCGAAAAAAATGAACCTTCTCCTCCCCTTCCCCTACCCCATCCCAGCCACTCCCTACTCTCCACATCAGCTATTGCCGGGAATCGACACCCGGATCTCCAACACAGAAGGTTGAGGCCTTATCCGCTGATCTACTGCGCCAATCTTAAGTGCTGGCATTCTGTCAGAAACGGTCTGGAACACAAAGCGTCTCCAGCACCGTGACAGAACGGTTCGCAGTCCCCTTTTTTCGATAAAGAGCAAGAACTATCGATAGCATTGGGTGTTAATCTGTTTCCCGGCTCACTTGACCTTAAACCACCAGACCTTAAACGGCCAGATCTGTGTCCTGATCACCTCGGTCTTTGTCAGCCACGGGGCCGGAAATACCTTGGTGGTGGAGGACTGAAGAGTGTCACTAGAGTGTGAAGGTATCGTGTGAGATGGGTGTGTTGTTCACAGGTCGTCTTAAAAAAACAACACAGTATGGGCTTGGTGTGTTGTTCACAGGTAACCACGTTGTGGGTTTGGTGTGTTGTTCACAGGTTGTCTTAAAAACCACTGTATGGGATTGGCGTGTTGTTCACAGGTGTACCACAGTATGGGGCTTGGTGTGTTGTTCACAGGTTGTCTTAAAAACCACTGTATGGGGTTGGTGTGTTGTTCACAGGTTTACCACAGTATGGGGCTTGGTGTGTTGTTCACAGGTTGTCATAAAAACCACTGTATGGGGTTGGTGTGTTGTTCACAGGTAACCACGTTGTGGGTTTGCTGTGTTGTTCACAGTTTGTCTTAAAGAAAAAAACACTCTGTGGGCTTGGTGTGTTGTTCACAGTTTGTCTTAAAGAAAAAAACACTCTATGGCTTGGTGTGTTGTTCACAGGTAACCACGTTGTGGGCTTGTTGTGTTGTTCACAGGTAACCACGTTGTGGGTTTGCTGTGTTGTTCACAGGTAACCACGTTGTGGGCTTGGTGTGTTGTTCACAGGTAACCACATTGTGGGCTTGGTGTGTTGTTCACAGGTAACCACGTTGTGGGTTTGCTGTGTTGTTCACAGGTAACCACGTTGTGGGCTTGGTGTGTTGTTCACAGGTAACCACGTTGTGGGCTTGGTGTGTTGTTCACAGGTAACCACGTTGTGGGTTTGCTGTGTTGTTCACAGGTAACCACGTTGTGGGCTTGCTGTGTTGTTCACAGGTAACCACGTTGTGGGTTTGCTGTGTTGTTCACAGGTAACCACGTAGTGGGTTTGCTGTGTTGTTCACAGGTAACCACGTTGTGGGTTTGGTTTGTTGTTCACAGGTAACCACGTTGTGGGTTTGCTGTGTTGTTCACAGTTTGTCTTAAAGAAAAAACACTCTATGGGCTTGGTGTGCTGTTCACAGGTTACCACAGTATGGGATTGGTGTGTTGTTCATGCATTACCACAGTGTGGGGCTTGGTGTGTTGTTCACAGGTTACCAATGTATGAACTTGGTGTGTTGTTCACAGGTTGTCACAGTATGGGCTTGGTGTGTTGTTCATAGGTTACCACAGTATGGGATTGGTGTGTTCTTCAAGCATTACCACAGTGTGGGTTTGATGTGTTGTTCACAGGTTTACCACAGTATGGGGCTTGGTGTGTTGTTCACATGTTGCCTTAAAAACCACTGTATGGGATTGGCGTGTTGTTCACAGGTTACCACAGTATGGGCTTGGTGTGTTGTTCCCAGGTTGTCTGAATGGCTAGGTGTGTGGTGGATGTGTCGATCACAGGTTGTTTTAACGACATGGTGCAAGGTGTGCTGTTCACAGGCTGTCTTAATGGCATGTCGCGAGGTGTGCTGTTCACAGGCTGTCTTAATGGCATGTCGCGAGGTGTGCTGTTCACAGGCTGTCTTAATGGCATGTCATGAGGTGTGCTGTTCACAGGCTGTCTTAATGGCATGTCATGAGGTGTGCTGTTCACAGGCTGTCTTAATGGCATGTCGCGAGGTGTGCTGTTCACAGGCTGTCTTAATGGCATGTCATGAGGTGTGCTGTTCACAGGCTGTCTTAATGGCATGTCATGAGGTGTGCTGTTCACAGGCTGTCTTAATGGCATGTCGCGAGGTGTGCTGTTCACAGGCTGTCTTAATGGCATGTCGCGAGGTGTGCTGTTCACAGGCTGTCTTAATGGCATGTCGCGAGGTGTGCTGTTCACAGGCTGTCTTAATGGCATGTCGCGAGGTGTGCTGTTCACAGGCTGTCTTAATGGCATGTCGCGAGGTGTGCTGTTCACAGGCTGTCTTAATGGCATGTCGCGAGGTGTGCTGTTCACAGGCTGTCTTAATGGCATGTCGCGAGGTGTGCTGTTCACAGGTTGTCTTAACGGCATGTCATGAGGTGTGCTGTTCACAGGTTATTTTAATGGCATGGTGTGAGGTGTGTTGTTCACAAGTTATCTTAGCGGCACAGTGTGATGTAGATGTGTTCTACACAGGTTGTATTAACGACATGGAAATTGTAAGGTGGATGTGATAGGCACAGGTTGCCCTAATGGCAAGATGTAAGGTATGGTTTTCATAAGCTGTCTTAACAGCATGATGGATGCGCTGTTCATAGGTTGTAGAAACGGTATGGTGCATAGCGTGTTGTGCACAAGTCGTTTTAGTGGTGTGGTTCGAGGAGTGTTGTTTACGAATTGTCGTAATGGCATGGTGTACAGCTGTCTAAATGGTATAGGATAGGGTGTGTTGTTTACAAGTTGTCTGAACCTGCAGTTCACAGGTTGGTCTACTGACATGGTGTCAGGTGGGCGTGCAATTAACAGGTGGTCTGAACGGCTGTCGTGATGTGTGTTGTTGTATGAGCTGGGTGTGTTGTTCACAGCTTGTTTTAATGGCATGATGTTAGGTGTGTTGTTTACAGGCTGCTTTAATGACATGGTGTGAGGTGGGCGTGTTGTTTACATGTTGCTTTTAACGACATGGGCTAAGTGCATGGGTGTAGACAGACTTGGTCTTGTTCATCATGTCGGTAAGTACGTTTTGTCTTCTAAACGTACGCCCTGACTGTCATTTCTTCTTCCAATATTTTTCACAAAGTCAGGAACAGCCGAGGATCGCGTGTTTGACACAATATCCCCGCAAATCAACCCAAGGAATCAGCGAACTGAAAGGGTTGGAGTGGATATCAAGCTGAAGTGTTGGTGGACAGTAGGGGCCGGAGTGGATATCAAGCTGAAGTGTTGGTGGACAGTAGGGGCGGGAGTGGATATCAAGCTGAAGTGTTGGTGGACAGTCGCGGTCGAGAAGGAGACAGATGGAAATCTGAACACGAAAGGGGAAAGGGGCGCACAACATCACACTACGCAGAAGAGAGAAAGTTGGTGCACGTACCGTGATTTGCTGCAAGTGTATCTGGACAAGCAAACAGATGGCGCAGAATAGAAGCACACTGTCACGATCACACAAGCCACTGTGGGCACTGTCACGATCACACACGCCACCGTGAGCACTGTCACGATCACACAAGCCACTGTGGGCACTGTCACGATCACACAAGCCACTGTGGGCACTGTCACGATCACACAAGCCACTGTGGGCACTGTCACGATCACACAAGCCACTGTGGGCACTGTCACGATCACACAAGCCACTGTGGGCACTGTCAAGATCACACAAGCCACTGTGGGCACTGTCACGATCACACAAGCCACTGTTGGCACTGTCACGATCACACAAGCCACTGTGGGCACTGTCACGATCACACAAGCCACTGTGGGCACTGTCACGATCACACAGGCCACTGTGGGCACTGTCACGATCACACAAGCCACTGTGGGCACTGTCACGATCACACAAGCCACTGTGGGCACTGTCACGATCACACAAGCCACTGTGGGCACTGTCACGATCACACAAGCCACTGTGGGCACTGTCACGATCACACAAGCCACTGTGGGCACTGTCACGATCACTCAAGCCACTGTGGGCACTGTCACGATCACACAAGCCACTGTGCGCACTGTCACGATCACACAAGCCACTGTGGGCACTGTCACGATCACACAAGCCACTGTGGGCACTGTCACGATCACACAAGCCACTGTGGGCACTGTCACGATCACACAAGCCACTGTGGGCACTGTCACGATCACACAAGCCACTGTGGGCACTGTCACGATCACTCAAGCCACTGTGGGCACTGTCACGATCACACAAGCCACTGTGGGCACTGTCACGATCACACAAGCCACTGTGGGCACTGTCACGATCACACAAGCCACTGTGGGCACTGTCACGATCACACAAGCCACTGTGGGCACTGTCACAATCACTCAAGCCACTGTGGGCACTGTCACGATCACACAAGCCACTGTGGGCACAGTGCAATGTCCTGACCATACACACACTGCCTGTGAACGCTTCACAGCCAGGGGGTCACAGACTAATTTTTTTTCATCATGATTTTGATACTCATCCCAGCAAATAGATCCACTTGCCACAATGATGAGTTTTCAACATCTACTTTCATGTCGAAGTCTTTCATATCGTGGAAGGAACTTTCGAAAATGTTTACTGAAAAAAAGCTAGCAACTTTTCACGACCGTTCTGGTCGGTGATCACGAGCTCAGTGTTTTGTGTGTGTGTGTGTGTGTGTGTGTGTGCGTGCGTGCGTGCGTGCGTGCGTGCGCGTGCGTGCGTGCGTGCGTGCGTGCGTGCTCGCGCGCGCGCGCGCGCGCGCGCGCGCGCGTGCGTGCGTGCGTGTGTGTGTGTGTGTGTGTGTGTGTGTGTGTGTGTGTGTGTGTGTGTGTGTGTGAGAGAGAGAGAGAGAGAGAGAGAGAGAGAGAGAGAGAGAGAGAGAGAGAGAGAGAGAGTTCTGAAGGTAAGGAGGTAGACAGAAGAACAGACAGAGAAGCAGATACATACATACATGCATACATACATACATACATACATACACACATACATACATACATACATACATACATACATACATACATACATACATACATACATACATACATACATAGGTAATATATGATTATAGTTCAACCACAAATTTCCTTTCCAAACTTTCTTTTTGTTTCACTTTTACACTCTTCTCTGGCTGCTTTGGGGTGCTGTTGCTTTTTTTTTTTTGAACCTTTGGGGGAAAGAACACCACAGAATTATGGACTGTGGTGCACTTGTATATGACGCCAAGGGAGCACAGACACAATCAGCCGTGTCTCCCTGATAAGTCCGATCCAGCGAACGAAAGGCGTAGGAGCAGGCAATATGAAAAGATCTGTCTTCTAGAGGGACTGCGATGGTTCGCATATGCTGCCAGTGAAGAGTTTAGTATTCATAATATATTTTCCTATCTTATGTTCTCACTTTCTCCCCCCCCCCCTCCCCCTTCCTTTTTTCTTTAAATATTCAAATCTTTGCCAAGTCGTTTATATAATGACGGAAGAATTGTTAGCCTGCACTTGTTTTCCCCCACTGCTAAACTGTTCATCATAGATACATAGATAAGTACATAAATAGATAGATATATAGTCAGACAGATAGAAAAACACATAAGAAGATACACAGACAGAGAGACAGATAGATATGTTCGTCAGCAGATAAAATGACACAAAAAGCACATAAGAAGAAGACAGACATATAGATAGAAAAGTTCGTCGATAGAGACGTAGACGAATACATATCTTCTACTCCTCTCACAACTCTGTACAGAGTCACTGGGGCAAACCATGGAAGGACATTTTTTTTATCAGGTTCATCGAGGTCTGTCGGTTGTGCGAAGACCTGGGGCTCCACAAATGGTTTCCCTGTCCATTCTGCAGTATTGTCAGTCCATCGTTTTTTTCTGGTCTTACTCTCCGTCTCCCTCCCAAAACAATTTCCTGGAGGATTGTTTTAGCAAGGGCACTGCATCTTATTACATGAACATACCAGAATAGCAGTTCTTTTTCTGATTGATGCCCCCCCCCCCCCCCCCCCCCCCCCCATTCTCCCTACTTCTTCCTTGCTTGTTTTTACAGATCAATGTGGCCTCTACGCTTTTGTCATTCTTTTCATTACCGACTCATACTCACCATGCAATGTCTCTGTGTTCACTTACATATGGACATTCGCTTGTTGATTTTAATGTTTTAAGCGTTTAATACAAAGCATCTGCGTTTATTTCTATGCTCCTGTACGGTGTGGTGACGCTTCATTCAGCTATATTTACTGTATATGTATTTTGAAATGAAACAGAAAACAACTCCGTTATGTCCCACCCCCACCCCCCACCCCCACTCTCTTCATACACACTCGCTCACCGCGCACTTGCGCAGATGCACGTGCATTTCTCCTTTCTTGCGACCACCTGCCTAACATCTCTAGGAAACAATTTCCCTTTTCCACCCTCGTCTACCCCAAATATCTTAACTTATGTCAGAAAATCTTTGTATGGCCGAATGTGCTGCTTGTTGGTTTGACCCACTTGTTCATTGGTTATACGACCATTCATCTAATATTTAGTATCTTGCTATCACACTTCGCTTAGACTGGATTTTGTTTTCAGATTCGCTATCAGGGTCCATGTCTCGTATGTATATGGGAAAAATGAAATATTCTGATACACGCAAGAGCCTGATCTCGTGTTTCATGGCATCTTATTGTCCTTGCATACAGGTTTCAGTCTGGATTTTGCTTATGTTGTCTTTCTTGCCCTAGGGAGGATGTCTGGATATTGATGACGAATCCAGGTAAGTGAGCTGCTGAACAGTTTCCAACTTCAGGCTGTGGACAGTTTCTAACTTCAGGCCGTGGACAGTTTCTAACTTCAGGCTGTGGACAGTTTCTAACTTCAGGCTGTGGACAGTTTCTAACTTCAGGCTGTGGACAGTTTATTGCTTTAGGCTGTGGACAGTTTCAGGTTGTGGACAGTTTCTAACTTCAGGCTGTGGACAGTTTCTAACTTCAGGCTGTGGACAGTTTCTAACTTCAGGCCGTGGACAGTTTCTAACTTCAGGCTGTGGACAGTTTCTAACTTCAGGCTGTGGACAGTTTCTAACTTCAGGCTGTGGACAGTTTCCAACTTCAGGCCGTGGACAGCTTCTAACTTCAGGCCGTGGACAGCTTCTAACTTCAGGCTGTGGACAGCTATATCAGTGTTGATGGTGGTGTTGTGACTGCCTTCAGCTTGATCTTCTCTGTGCTGATTTCCATGCCCTGTCTTGTTGAGCTTTCTTCCAATCTTTCTACAAGTTTGGCGACCTTTTTGCTCACTGCCTGCCACGCCGTCAATGTCATCTGTATATCGACGGTTCGTGATGGTTCTCTCTCCAGTGCTAACCGCGCTAACACGATCCTAAAGGGCATCAGTCACTGGTGCTGTGTGTATATTTGTCATCCATGCTGTCAGCCAAACTGACCTCCTCTTTTGAAAGTTGGTGATGGGATTTTACGTGTGTGCAAGATGTTACGCGTGCATTCGCAAACAGAGCCACGGTTTATGGTCTCATTCGAAGGACTGGGGGAAATGGAGGAAAAAAAACTCCCCCGCACCGAGCCTCTGCCCCACTCCCCCCTCCTCTCCCCCGGTGAAGATTCGAACCCGCATCATCAGGATCACAAGGATCACGAATCCGGCGTTCTGCAAAGTGAGCTGTTCCGGCCCCCGATCCATTTTTCCTTTGCAGTGTTCATTTCTTAGTTGATCCTCTTCTTCATAGCGCTGAGTCTGAGTCTTCTTGAACAGCTCTCAGCTCCTTCTAGGGTCGCAAATCTCCAGGATAATGCTTGTAACCCAAGGCTTCGATCTCCATCGGCTTATTCTTAAGACGCCCCTCGTTGTTTCAATGATCAAGTGAAACTTGTTTGCAACTGCTTGCGAGGTGTTGAAGATCTTCTAGCAGTGGTAGTGGGGCGAATTTTCCTCCTATGGCCATTTGGAATTGTTCAGCGGAGACAGGATCTTTTAGTTTGTCAAGCTTGAATTTCAGACAGCTGTTTTTCTTTCTCTGGATGTTCTTTAGCTTTTTAAGGTTCACCATGACCAGATCGATCTCACTCGCAGAGTTCGATCCTGGAAATGTCGTTGTTACAGTTCTGTTGATGCCAAATCTGTAACGGCTCTTCACAATAATATACTCTATTTGGCATATAATATGGTGAGCCAGAAAGAGGATTTCAGTCTGGATGTCTTTCCTGTTTTTCCTTCCTCTGGCTGCTAGTGCCTGCAGTGAGGATTTAGAATCAGGCAGGATGACCACTGCTGTTGGTGGCTGAGGCATATCGTTCACTGCTGTGCATGCCATAAGGATGGCGCGCAGTTCAGCAGTGAAAATGCTCACCCCCTTGTTCAGGTGGTACTGCTTTGAGGTTCTCAGGATCAGAAAGGTGCCTCCAGCCTCCCCGTTCTCCATGACAGAGCCGTCCCTGTAGCTGTGGAGATGGTGACCGAAGCGTTCACACAGTTAGGCCTTTGCCAGGCTGGCCAAGAGCAGCGGATCCCATTGTTTTGTGGCTCACGTGCTGTGGGATATCAGGATTTGTGGCCTCTCCATCTCCCAATGAGGTATAGTAGGGCATGGTTGGGATGGGCACTGCCTGGTCCGGCCTGACTTGGCTCTTTTCCCAGATGCCCGCTGCCTGAGAGCTCAGTGGCTTGGACCTTTAGTATATCAGACTTCTTTCTTTCTAACATTGTCACCGGGTGTGGAGCTGCATTGAGTGCTGCCTTGACAGCGTTTGGCATTGTCGAAGCGTGGACTTCGAAGCTGGCACATTGGCGACGGCACTTATCCTTTAGAGGCAACTAGCCCTCTGTTGGTAGACTAGACTAGTTGATAGCACTGAGGGTAAACCCATGGCTTGCTTGAGAGCTGCCAGCTCAATACGCATAAGCTTTTCCCACAGGCTCTCTATGGCAGTGAAAAATACCTCGTGTCCATAGCTCAGCCTGGAGCGTATCACTGCACCTTTCAGGTGTATTAAGCAGTTGGGAGTTGCTTTCGACTCTCTTGAGTGAGTCTTGATTGTTCCCACCGCTCACATAGCGTTGTTGGTCAATTGTTTTCAATGTGGGCACCCCAGCTAAGGTCTTGGGTGATGTTAACGTCCAGAATTTTGACCTCTTTGCTTGGTCGCCATTTTGTGTCTACCAGTTTGTATAAAGTAGCCCTCACGGTCCTTTCTGTACCTGGCCAAGACGATGAGGACCGTTTTTTTTTTGTTTTTTGTTTTTTTCTGCAGAGAGCTCAAATGCATTTTTCCACGTGCGCGTGTCTATGGCTGCTTGGAAGTTGCGTATG
>CM031599.1:44016526-44021526 GCA_018398815.1 Conus ventricosus | reverse complement strand
AGGCTGAAAAAAAAGAAGAAGACCAGGCTGTGTTTGTCACGTGGTAGGCCTACTATTGAAATCGAAAATCACGTGCACTGGAAAAAACAAAAGGGTATGACTGCATGCAGGGTGTTGATTTTATAGCATGGGGTTTCGTTACAGAAGATGATTTCGATCGAAAAACGGGATTATCGCTCTTACATCTGTAGAGAATGCCTTCATTTTAACTATCTCTTTTTACCAGTCAGCCTGTCAGAAATGCTGATTGGTTCTTGATACTTTCCTGCAGCGATAGAATGAAACGTCAAAAATGAATGCAAATCAGAGTAAGGTGAAAGTTTGCAAAATTAACCGGAACGAAGCAGTATGCTTTGCCGAAAAAGAACATTTAATCATCACCGCAACAAGACGCTGGTTGTCAGCAAATCATGCCGATGGCCATTGAATTTACAGTTCTATGTTGACATCATGTTCGTGCTTGCTTACATACATACATACATACACACACACACACACATACATACATACATACATGCACGCATGCATACATAAATTGCTTCATACATACATACATACATACATACATACATACATACAAACATACATACATACATATAACTGTAGTAAATCTTATTGGTTGAGCTTTTTATTCCTCAACAATGTTTTTGTGGGGTATGATCCCCCCCCCTCCCCCCCCCCCCCCCCCCCCCCCCCCCCCAAAAAAAAAAACAAAAAAAAAACGGGGATCTAAAAATCCTTGCATTCGTAATGATGTGAAACCGTGAAGACTTATCAACTATCTCCTCCTTGTAGAGGGAAAACTTGTACATATTTTTCTTATAAACGTGTGTCATGAATTGTGTTACTTCGCTTCCTCTGGTACGGTCAGACTTTTCTTGGAAAATATACCTTCAATCTTTTTCAACGTTGTGTTGTGGGTCAGCATATTCTCTTTTGTAAAAGGGACCAGCTTAGGTTGCTGAAGCACCAGATATAATAATAATAATAATGGTTAATTTATATAGCGCCTATTCTCTGAAAATTTGGGCTCCAAGCGCTTTACATAACCAACGACACACACGCACACACACGCGCGCGCGCGCGCGCCCGCGCGGCAGTGCGCGCACGCACGCTCACGCACGACCACACACCCACGCTCACAGACATACGCATGCACGCACGCACGCACTCACATCAACACAGCCTGCACGCACAAGCGAATACACACACACACACACACACACACCACACACACACACACACATATATATATATATATATATATATATATATATATATATTATATATATATATATACGTATATCTATATATATATATATATATATATATATATATATATATATATATATATATATATATATATATATATATATATACGTATATATATATATAGAGAGAGAGAGAGAGAGAGAGAGAGAGAGAGAGAGACAGACAGACAGACAGACAGACAGACAGAGAGAGAGAGAGAGAGAGAGAGAGAGAGAGAGAGAGAGAGAGAGAGAGAGAGAGATGTGTGTGTGTGCGTGTGTGCATGTGTGTGTGTGTGTGTGTGTGTTCTTTCTAGTACGCTAATCGTGCTCACCCGTTCCATGAAATTGTAAATAACAATCTTCTTTATCCTTTCCTCCTTTCACTTCTTCAATCCATCCTCTTCCGATCCCGTGTTCCAACCCCAGTTGTTGACCGCGTATACTACAAGCAACCCTGCTCACTCCACGTGAAGTTCCTTGACCAGCGTGGTGACCTTCACCTCAAGGTGGATCTCGACCTTGCAGAAGAGTGACAAGTTAAAAGCCCTGCGGAGAGATAGAGAAAGGGAGAAGCAAGAGTATCGTCAAGATTACCGAACGGTCCAGCAGCCAGAAGTTTTACCACTTCTAGGGTGGCTATAGGTGCTTCAGTTCCATTTGTAACCGCCAGAAGATCCCCAGACCTTGTTAGACCTGGGGGCCCCTTCATTGAGTGATAGAGTGAGAGGAGAAGCCACTGCGTTGTGTTCCCCCTGTTTTGAAAAGGATAAATCGCAAGGTGCTGCTCGAAGAAAAAGAGACAGCCTTCTTTCTTTTCAGGCCTTGGCTGATCAGGTGAATACCATCCCTATTCTGTGTGCAGTCACTCGTTATCTTTGGGACTTCGCCCGTTTGGCGAGGTAGGGACTTGGGTCTAGGGCGGGCATAGATCATTCCCCCTCTATATCGATCACTGGGATAGCTAGACCATGTCGTTCTTTGTCCCTTTCGTTTTAGCGATGTTGGGACTTAGGTCTAGGACGGGCATAGATCATTCCCCTTGTATCTATCACTAGGATAGACAGGCCATGTTATTGTTTGTCCCTTTCTATTTCGGCCTCCTCTGTTTTTCCTCCTCCTTTTCATCGGTTCGAAAGAGAGTGAAAGGGCGTGCAAAACAAAATATTCAATTCGTAGTCTGTTGTTTGTGGTCATGCATGTGATCGGCTTTTGCATGACTCCCTGGAGTGTCCATCCCTTGAAGCCAACAAATTGTGTGTGCGCGTGCGTGCGTGCGTACGTGCGTGCGTGCGTGCGTGTGTTGTGTGTGTAAAAAAAGGGGGAGAGAGAGGAGTTGTTCGGCTGCCAATTTAGGCAATTGAGAGAGAGAGAGAGAAAGAGAGAGAGAGAGAGAGAGAGGTTGGGCCAGCAATTTCGGCGTGGTGTCCGTTTTTTTGGTTGCATGAAAGGAGGCATTGTTTGTGTTTTGTGGTCTTCATACTTCTTTCTACGAGATCGCTTCATCCACGCAATTATACACGCACTCTGACTGATCGCAATAGAATGAGACCCCTTTTTTCGTGCATTGAATGATTTCATAATCTGTGGATTTTATGTAAACCATGTTTCTATGCCAGACAAGTTTACAATCCACTGTATCCTTCCAAAATGATATGAAATAAATCTTCACTGACACATCTTTTCATTCATGTGGGCAGCATGATATTACTATCACTTTCGCCGATTCTTTTTTATTGTACTATTTTCCCCCCCGTCAATACAAACTAGTTAATTTGATAAACTGAACTGAGCTGTATGCTGAAGAATGACCACAATTTTAAGGATGGGACAATTTTCAGTATCAATTAAAGGATGGGGCAGATTTCAGTATTAACTAAAGGACGGGACAGATTTCAGTATCAGTTAAGGCACGGGACACCGGTATTAATTAAGGCACGGGACAGATTTTACTATAAATTAAAGCACGGGACAGATTTCAGTATCAATTACAATAACAGGATTATGCATGGCTTGTGGACTTTTTGTGTTTCTACGCTGTTGGTAGTGCACAAGGATTCATGTATGAAAATCTAGCAGACGACAGAAAAATGAAGGGTCTTGTGGATCGTGCTGTAATAAAAAAAAAAGAAAAAAAGAAAAGTAAACATTGGATTTGCCTCAGAGTCAGACATGATGCGGGTCGAGGGCTGGACTGTGCTATGAATGCTTTGTGGTAATGGCTGCTCCTCTGACAAAAGCCAGGTGCAGGTCTGAGTGTAACAGGGAATACATAGCTAGCGTTTGGGGCCTAATCTGTAACCGTGAACTCGGACCCGAGCGCCTCTTGACCGGTGATATAACGCAGCAGCTCAGTGCCAGGGTCGACTGTGCTAAACAAGCTATTCGCACTGCGCTGTGGCCGCGCAACTGGGATCGGCCGGAGGATCAACCTTGTTAGTTTGCCTCCCAGCCAAAGCCAGTCATAGGGTATCTTGCCGGCACGTGTCTCCTCAAACCGGCAGCATTACTGAGCGGTGGAGGGACGCATCTGGTCCCATACATGCACGTGCACAAATGCCACGCATACAAACACACTTACACGAGCGTTCACGCGTACACGTACGCGCATACTGAAAGTGTTCACGACGGCACGCACGGAGGTGTCATCGTAAAATATATAGTGATAAGCTGTACAGAAATGGTTAAAACGATTCACCCACAAGCAGATAAGTAGATAACCTATTGGACTCGTCAGGGGAGGGAAAAAGAAGTTACAGAAGGGAGAAGACATTGACGAGGAGGAGGAGGAGAAGGAGGAGGAGAAGAAGAAGAAGAAGAAGAAGAAGAAGATAAAGACAGAAAGATGATGATGAAAAAAAATTACAAGAAGAATAGGAGGGGAAAAAGAGAGTACGGGAGTGTAGGTGGGGGGGGGGGGGAGAGAGAGAGAGAGAGAGAGAGAGAGAAGGAGAGAGAGAGAGAGAGAGAGGAGAGAGAGAGAGAGAGAGAGTTTCACAGTGTGCTTTTAGGTGGTGTACTTAAAGACGTTGGGAGAGAGAGAGAGAGAGAGAGAGAGAGAGAGGATGGGGGGGGGGGGAAGACAAGGGGGTTGTCTTTTATAGACAGTACTTTCAGGTGGTGTATTTATAGACTGTGAGAATACTTATTACTTCAAACAACGGGCATACTTTTTGTCTATTTCTTCTTCTGTTTGTTTTCTTAAAGAGAAGTTGTTATGAGACAGAACATTTATGCATAGGTTTCTGGAAGTATTTCACAATTTCAGTTGTTTTTTGTTGTTGTTGTTGTTGTTGTTGTTGTTTTTAAAGAGAATTGCAGAACATGTGACCCAGAGAAAAGCAGGCTTGTTTTGCATAGGTCAACGGACACAGCCGGAGGAATAGATATCATTTTGATGTGAAATAGTTTACGAGTGTTGCAATCAGCGGGCGAGTGTCGTTGACTATATCATATGTGTTGATACTTCAAATCTAAACGATGCCTCGATGAATTCAAGTTTATCTGTCAGCTACGCTTTATATTCAGTTCTTATCTGTCGTGACGAACATTCGAAAGAGATGATGAGCTGCACCCAGTTTACACTCAGACATTGCTATGACCATTCCAGAATATCGCAGTGTAACGTAACATGTAACATTATGTAAGAGTGGTTTTTCCCCCGCAGTTGCATGCATGCAGAACCGTTTTCTGTTTCTATCTCGCCCCCCCCTCGCGCCCCCCCCCCCCCACTTCCCCCTCACCCGTTTT
>CM031599.1:43999080-44011580 GCA_018398815.1 Conus ventricosus | reverse complement strand
TGATTATCCGTTTTCTCTTAATACAAACCATCACGGATTCTCGTGGAGTCTCGGCACAGCCCTCCTTGCGACGTGCTGTCTTGATCCTTCGTTGCTAGGCCCTGAACAAGCGCCCAGTGTTTGTGATCTTCAGCTGGCCACTTAGCTCAGCTCCAGTCCGTCGTCTCAGCCCGGTAATTTGGACCCGATGCCGAAGAGGGCCTGCGGTGTTCCTGGTGCCTTGTGACATCATCTGGCCACTTTCCACTCCTACAGACGTCGTTCCTTCCTCTTCCCATCGGTACCTTCCTCGCCGATGGACAATGGAAGGGTCTAAGTGCCTGTAACTAGTGCGTGTGTCCTGTGCCAGTGTGTGAGCCCTGGGCCAGCTGTGAAAGCTGGTTAATCAGTGCCTCAGCCATCTTTTTGTGCTCTTCAGCCCACCTTCTTCTCTCACGGTGTTCGTCTCCCAGGACCTCACCAAACAAGTACGTACTTTGTTTATCCTCCTTTAAAGGGGACCAGGATGTGTGGAGCTTAGACTTTGTTTTGTTGGCAGTTTACTTGGCAGCGCCGCCTTCTATCCCATACCCCCTACTCCTCCCCAATCCCCCCCTCCCGTTTTCTTCCTGCTCCATTACCTAACCCCTATCCTTATCCTCTTAGCTCCAAGTGTCACTGGTTCAGCGACCGGCATGGCTGTTTTTTCCCCTCCCCCCTCCCACAATCACTCCTTCTCTTCACCCTACCCATGCTTCCACAGCCATGTCTGGGGTCACGAATAACAGTGACGCGCTTTGTGACTGGGTTCCCCAGACTGACATTAAAATAGACCCCAAGCAACTCACATTTAAAATTCCAATACACCTCTTCCAAATCGCAAGACAAATATTTTACAAACGTCATGTCGGTGACATTAACAACAGACCAGAGTTCAGCGTACAATGGGCCGACTACGCCAAACCTAATCGGCCTCTTGTCCTCAGCGACATGCCGATTTTTCCTCTATCCCCACCAGCCTCCCCAGTGATGACTTGTACCGGACCAAGGTGCAAGTCAACTGTACCACCCGAAACTCATCACCATCACTGTCTTTTACACGACAGGTACTGTTCTTGTACAGGGAAACCTGTGCAAGAAATGGTTGTGGTAATGAGTTCGAATCACTAATCCAGGTGATTCGAACAATCTTCTCATTGACCCGCCAAGATTCCATCCAACCTCAACAAGGCTGTATGCGACAACCTGTCTGACCTTCCCCTTCCTCCCTGAAGACGCTCCCTTCTGGTGCCCTCTCTGCACAGGACACCCCGCCTCCCCATGGACCCTCCTCATCTCCCCAGATTGCATTTGCTGACCAGCCCAACCACCATCCCTCCAGCCAGCTCTGATACCACTCCGTCCAATCCACATCCTCGCCATGCACAAAGCCTGCCCCTACGGTCCCGCCAAAGTCGCCCGAGGGAAACAGCACACACGTTCACCCCAGCACTCACCACAAATACTCCACATATTTCAACAAAGCAGAAACGAAGCTCTTCTCAGTCAAAACATGAGCATGCAAAACACCCAAACGAAACAAAACCAACCACCTGCCCACTCCGAAAGTGAAAAACACCACGCCACCCTCTCATACAAGCAACACAAAAGCGGCACGCAGCTTGCGTCCTCAAAAATCAAGCAAACCACCACGCATTCCTACGCCTACAAATGTAACTCAGCAGTAAAACAACCTCAAACAAAAGGTCAACACTCTGGTCAAAACTATTGTCAAAGGTTCAAAACTCTTGCACTCTCACACCACATGTATTCGCCGATTAGAAGCAGAAAACAACCACCTGAAATCTGAACTCAAACACCTCAAACAAACTCAGTTTTATACCTCACCCAACCCAAAACCAAACCACACCATCTGCAGCCATACTGATTCTGCTCTGTCCGCCTTCCCCCACCTCCAACAAGTTCTCCATGCTGCTCCACTTAATGAACATGGGAGCATGAGGTTCAGAACGACTCGGAAACAGACACACACTCTGATCAAGCCACAGTGCAGACTCAGTCTACCACTACAAATGTCCCCCACAGTCCAAACAAACCCAGCAATTTCATCTCAGATAAAGACACTACCCTCTCAGACCACTGACACAACGGGCTGGAAAACAGTCCACAACAGAAACCACCACCACAGGAACAACAAAAACACACAGTCAAAGATAGTGGTTAATGATGCAACTCAAAACAGTCAGGGTCAGACTAGCAGCAACAACACATTATCACCTCGTCAGCTTTTTGCACAACTACGGGTTGACACTGAAATCTCAAATGTCATTATAGGAGACTCAGCCATACGTAACATTACCCCAAGCCTCCTATTTTACAAAGGTAAGAGCCAAAATCATCAGTTGTTCCAGGTCTCACTGTCGAAAGATCTTATTCATTGACTTAAACACATTCCATGCAACAACAACACACAGCAAATCATAGTACACATTGGACTAAACACGTGCAAACATACATCATCACGGAAAACACATGGGCACAGCTGATCAAAAACATCAAACATGTTTTCCCCCAGGCTAGACTATTGGCTTCCTCCATCATCCCCCCAATGGGACAGCACCCTCTCAAAAAGACCGTCCACCTCTCCAACTTGACCCTCACTACAGTGTGTGCCAGAGAAAACATTGTATATGCCGACCACACCTCCATTTTCATCACCAAAAGCGGAGCTCCACGCAAGGACATGTACACCGATCCCCTCCACCCCAGCCCCAAAGGCACAGACAGGTTGGGGTACAGCCTCAAATACGCCGACCCAAAATACTGCAGACAACCTCTGCTGAGGACGCCCATTAGAAGACCATGTGGCGAGAGCTGGATGCAGTCCTCGCACCCCCCGGCCTCCCAGCTACGATATGAACACCAAAGAGACACTGGTCTCACTTGGTGTTCATTACCAACAGCAGCCCTCAGACCGCCATCCTGCCCCCGGTTTCTGCAGCCACCTACAATGCCTGGAACAACAGGTGGGTCTGTTCCCATCCTCCACCCCTGGCGACCCGACATCCAGCTACCCCCGTCTCATCTTGACAACCCGGCGTCCAGCTACCCATCCTGCATCTCCGGCGACCCGACATCCACCTTATCTTCCACCTCTGGCGACCCGACTTTCAACTTCCCATATTCTGCCTCCGCCCTACAATGTGTTGTGTTCAGAGACTCAAGTGTGAGACATATCCACAGTGTGTTGTGTGTGTGTGTGTGTGTGTGTGTGTGTGTGTGTGTGTTTGTGTTGTGTGTGTGTGTGTGTGTGTGTGGGTCTGTCATCCGTGCCTGATTCTTGCCTGGTGCCTGGTCGTTTCTGAGAGGTCGTTTGGGCCCGATCGTCATTACACCTCGCACAAAATAAGCAGAGAGTCCATCCCTTCTTGCCTGTGAAACCATGGCTGCCTGACGTCTGGTAAGATCATTTTGCGATCCGGACACCTTGGGCCCGCAGCTGATCACGACAGTCTTTATTCTTCAACAGTTCCATCTTGTCCCTCCAGTTTCTGAGTTTGATGATCATGGGTTTGGGATCACCTTGTCCTATCCGATGGCTCTGACAATATCGTCTTCAGACCATTTCTTTGGGCCATCACGCTATTCAATGCATGCACAACAGCTGCAGCACACTCATCATAGCTTTCTCTCGGCGCCTGTTGAGGGATTCCAAACAGTCGGAGATTATCCCTGCGGGAAAATTCTTCCAAGCGGTCTATTTCAGCATTCATGTGACTGATTTCGGTTCTAAAATTTTCAACATACTCGGAACTTTTCTCCTTCATCATAATCCAGGTTTTCATTAGGGTGTAAATAATCAATCATATTTCAATTTTCGGTTGTTCATATCCTGTCCTAGAATTAAAATCGCCACAAAAAATAACATACATATCTTCCTTTTCGAGCAAGTCTGACAGGTGTTCTTCAAAAATAAGAATGCCATTTTTCATGTCACAGTTATTATAATAAGGACTACCTTCAGGGGGACATAACCAGCAATGAATAAAACGTCTTTTTCCAAATCAAATAAACATTTATCCAATTTCAAAACAATCAAATTATCGCACTTTACTCTAACTTCCATAACAAACTGAGAAAAGCAATATTTTACCAGCACCAAAACTCCACCTGAACTTCTTCATTGCGAAGATAATTTCGTTGCAGGAGCATCATATTTTGCATAATCTTGAAACATATTACAGAAATCATATGTACCAACAAAAGTCTCAGTCAAGCACACGAAATCAAATTCACGAACATAATTAATAAAAGATAAATCATTAATTTTACTCAAAAGGCCCTCGATGTTATAACACAGAAACGATAATCGCGTTGCCGGTTGATCATGCTTGTCCTATTTGTCACTGGAGCGTGACACAGATCGCAACGCTCGCCCATCGTCACTGTCACTACCAGTGGCCGCAGGAAATGTGTGAGCGTTCACTGACAGGTAACCTTTCAACTCTGTCTGTTGTCTGTCTTTACTACGTTCTGCACGTGTTGCCCCCCTCATCTTTCAGGAACTCTTGATGAACATTTCTTTAAAATAATGACTGAATGTCTTTTGTATGCTTCAGGAACACTGTGCTGAGATTATCAAAAGAAAAAAAAGGGTGGGGGTGGGGTTACGTCCCATGGCCTAATTACAGTAGAGGCTATGAGAAGGGAAAAAAACTGTCTGAGGTTCACTGTGTAATGCCGAACAATTAAGTAGTGTGGGGAAAACAAGTGCAGGCTAACAATTCTTCCGTCATTATAGTAATGACTTGGCGCAGATTTGAACAAACAAACAAAACAAAACAAAAAAGTTGAAGATGAAGAAAATGGGAACATAAAATTGAGAAAATATATCATAAACATGAAAACCCTTCACTAGCCGCATGAGGGAACCATCGCAATCCCTCCCGAAGACAGATCTATTGGTATTGCCTGTTCCTAGGCCTTTCGTCCGCTGGATCGGACTCATCAGGGAGACACGGCTGATTGTGTCCGTGCTCTTGGCGTCAAACAGAGACACGCCACAGTCCATAACTCTGTTATGTTCTCACCACCAAGGGTTCAAAAAAGAATGCAACAGCACCCCCAAAGCAACCAGCAAAGGGTGGAAAAATGAAACAAAACAAAAGTGTGGAGCGGAAAAAACTTGCTGGAAAAAACAACAACAAAACATTATGCAAACAGTATAAAGTGTAGGGGACAAGGTTCACTGCGTCTGGGGCATGATGTTATGGACCCCAATATTCTCCAAATGCTTCCTTCAGCTTCTCTGAACTGAAGCAGGTACTCATTAATTTACTTCTGGTGTGTGTGGGAGAGAGAGAGAGAGAGAGAGAGAGAGAGAGAGAGAGAGAGAGAGAGAGAGAGAGAGAGAGAGAGAGAGAAAGAGAGAGAGAGAGAGAGAGAGAGAGAGAGAGAGAGAGAGAGAGAGAGAGAGAGAGAGAGAGAGAACAGACTAGACCAGACTACACCATATTTTACTCAGTAATGCCATTGACCCATTCGAAGGGAAATGAGCACCATCATCGGCATTATATGTAAGAAACAAATAATCTGTCAGGAAAAAGAAATTCAACCTTCAAACAGAGAGGGAGAGAGAGAGAGAGAGAGAGAGAGAGAGAGAGAGAGAGAGAGAGAGAGAGAGAGACAGACAGACAGACAGACAGACAGACAGACAGACAGACGGACAGACAGACAGACAGACAGACAGACAGACAGACACTTGACACTTTGACATTTTATTGTCATTACCAAAAGGTCTTATGACAAGGGGGTAACAGGTAATAACACATTCCTCTTTTCATTCCAAACAATGTAACCCAGTTATTGGCAATGATCAATCAAATCAAAACAAGCAAAACATGTAGAAAAAGTAGAAAAGAGTAAACACGAGAACTCCTTTCTCATTACAACAACAACAACAACAACAACACATATACAAAAAGGGAAAATAGAATGAAATAGATTAATTCGACCATTCACTCAGTCACTCCATGACTAATTACTGAACTCCTCCACCTGTTTACATTGATATTTTCCGGTATTAGGTACTGTTTTCAAGCCACTATCATTGTAAATGCTTCTGTCTGATCTTCATTGCTTCTGCGATGAATCTAGCAACTGATTTATCACACCATCGTCATCAGATGATAACAAGAAAGCAGCATCTTGCCTTTCAAAAACATCCAAAGTGGAAAATGAACATTTTACACGCACTTCATTATATGCAATACATTGAAATAAAAAGTGTTTTTCGTTGTCAGTAGTGAATCCACATAAAGGGCATGTAATTCTGTGGATGTTCCAGACTCGAACCATCTTTTATTCGCATTGAAATCTAATGTGCGTAACCTAAATCTTGCGTAATTAATTCTGTGCCATTTATCAGTGATAACATGAAGACACTTTTCTGTATGGAATATATTCTTAAAAGAGAAGAACCAACGATACTTTTCTTTGCTTTCCATACTTGAATGCCAATTCTGTTTAAAAGAGCAGATGAGCCTATCCTTAAATTCTGTTATAAATTGCTGTTCGTTACCCACTACTTGGGTCATCCACACTATGCCAAAACCCTGTTCTGATAACACTTTCTTTACATTATTAGCCCAGTTATTTCTGCCTCTTTCCATTTGCAATAGCATCATGTCATAAGCCTGTCTGAACAAACGTGACTGTGGAAGCTTCAATATTTTCAGCCAATACCTAACACATTTCGCAAAAGATCTGATTAAAGAGGGTACCTGCCCATCTCTCCGTATAAAAGAGTGTTAGACGAATGGATTGGCACCTGAAGAAAACGCTTCATAGCATACGTGTGTACTTTTTCAATCTGTGAATTTTCTTCTAACCCCCAAATTTCAGCTCCATAGGTAAGTAAAGGTTCTATCTGTGCATCAAAGATTTTCCAAAATATACCACAATCAATACAATTCAGCTTTCTTAAGGATCTCAGAATTTCAATCACGCCTTTTTTTAACCCTTCCTTAAAGATTCTTCCCATGCGTAACTGAACGTCAATTTCATTGAAAATATCATTCCTAAATACTTGTATGAGTTGACTACTTGAACTTTTGTATTTCCATAAAACCATCTTTCGTTTGAAGATAGATGTCCACCCTTTCTGAAGACTACAATGTTTGTCTTATCTAAGTTAATTGTTAAACATAAACGATCTGCTTCTTCTTTTAAGACTTTTATTTGGTTTTGTAAACCTACAACTGTTCCAGATAAAAGAATAACATCGTCAGCAAATAGTAACAAGAGACAGACAGACAGACAGACAGACAGAGGCAGAGATAGAGGCAGAGACAGAGAGAATCGCTGGAGGGGAAGGGGGGGGGGAGCAAGAGGTTTTCAAGCTTAAAAATCCGACCCCACGAACGAATGGTTCCAACTGATGACAGTGAGCTCCGGAGTAAGATGCTCGAACCCTTGAATCACAGCCCCATGTCAGCTGAATCACAGGCCCCATGTCAGCTGAATCACAGGCCCCATGTCAGCTGAATCACAGGCCCCATGTCAGCTGATCTCCTCGTTTTTAGCGCTGGATATCTTTGGAATGTGATCCTAACTCCCAGTATTTTTTCTCCGCTAATACTATCAATAATCTGAAAGCACATTTGTTGAAAAATATAGTTGAAAGCAGCAGGTCTCTGTTATTTGCAGTGTGAAACAGGTGCTCTAGAGCACTGCCTGCTGTTTCCAACCCCCCTTCCATCGCACATTCCACTAATCCCTTCACACCGCAGTCGTTCCTCTTTCTTACCTTCAAAAATGGACATACCTGGCTAGGATGAGGAGTATAATTTCAGTTTTTTTAATTTTTTATAATGAAATTTAAAGGAAATAAATCAGAATGTAAGATGATTAATGTTCGTCCATTGGCTGTATGATTAGTGATGATATAATTGATTATAATTGACAAAATATCAATGGACTATTATTCTGATGCTCGAAAATGCTGTGTCTTAACAACCATGCTTGTTCCAATTATCATTTAAAACTTGAATAGAATTATTCATCAATGCTATCAAGTTTCAATGGTCGACTCGATGAAGATCGATGATGGAACATGTAAAGAACAGATAAAGATCTACAAAAGCGTGTAATATAAAGACAGAAAAACCAATAATGAATTCTGTTTGCCTACCTGAACTCTGATATCAGTACGCTTGGGACTGTGATAATACATGAATGGTATGTTTATTTTGCTTCATCCCCTTGAAATGAACATGTACATACTTTATTCAGTGAAATCCTCCGTCTCTCTCTCTCCTCTCTCTCTCCTCATCCTCTCCCTCCTCTCCTCTCTCTCTCTCTCTCTCTCCTCTCTCTCTCTCTCTCCTCTCTCTCTCTCATCTCTCTCTCTCTCTCTCTCCTCCTCTCTCGCTCTCTCTCTCTCTCCTCCTCTCATCTCTCTCTCTCTCTCTCTCTCTCTCTCTCCTCTCTCTCTCTCCTCTCATAATCTCCTCTCCCATATTCCAATCATTTGATGTCAGTCAAGATGCTAATGCCGGGATCGGGCCACTGACCAGCGTGACGTGACAGATCACTTGGACACATTGGCCAAGGGAAACGGATCGCCCAACATCCGATTGGCGTCCTGCTATCACACCGACAATCCAAGCAAATCGGCTGCCCAGCTACCTAGCCAGAGAGCTAACAAGCGAAAGAACGGGACACTGAGTTGACCTAGCGCGGAAAAACTGCTGGGACTGCTGGGGGCCAGTCAGCCGACTATCTTTTTTGTAACATAAACACGCGCGCGCCCCGCGCGTCCCACACACACCACAAAACACACACACAACACACACACACACACACACACAAAACACGCACGAAAGCACGCACGCAGGGCACGAAACCGAAACGCGCACTACACAAAACACACACATACACACACACACCACACACACACCACACACCCCACACACAAACACACACACACACACACAAAACACACAAAAACACACACCCCCCACACACACCCCACACACAAGCATGTGAGGCGGGAATGAAAAAATACTTGACAGCTTTTTTCTTAAAACCCCCCAATAAAGATGATTTTGACTTGACTTGATTTTGAAAATGCCGGCACCGCGCCCCAAATCCATGCCTTACGAAACGCACCCCCACCACACACAAAACACACACCCACACACACACACAAAACAACACACACACACACACACACAACACACACACACACCCCCTCTCTCTCTCCCCTCTCCCCTCCCCTCTCCCCTCTCTCTTTTTTTTCCTCGCCCTCTGTCTGCCCTATCTGTCTTCACTTGTCTATCTGTTGCCCCGTCGGGTCACACAAAAACCACCCACACCACAAAACACACACCCACACACACACACACACACACACAAAACACACACACACCACACACACAGAGAGAAGAGAGAGAGAGAGGAGGAGAGAGAAAAGAAGAGAGAGAGATAGAGAGGGGAAGAGAAGAGAGAAAAAGAGAGGACAAATCATTTAAAAACAGGAAAGACGCCAAAAAAATTTTTGGCGTTCAACACAAGGCGGGGGGAAACGAGTGACCCTTTTCTTTTAAGTTTTTTCTGTTTCACTTCTTTTCTTGTGGGTTCGCCTCCCCTCCCCACCCCCCACGGAAACGCCGTTCTCTGAACAACGCCTCTCGGCAGGGGAAATCAACTCCTTTCGACGTTTGGAATTTTGCCAATCCCAAATTAGAAAGACCAAGGGGGGAAAAAAGAGAGAAAGAAGAAGAAAAGTGAAAGTTTTAAAGGGGGAAGAAAAAACTGAGAGAAAACCAGGAAGGGGGGAAAAAAAAAGAAAAACACCCAAAAGGAATAAAAAAGGACAAAAATTTTACAGAAAAATAAATTTTTTTTAAAGGATGGAGAAAAAAGGGGAACAAAAAGAATAAAAGAAAAAAATTTTTAAAGGGAAGGAAAAAGGGAAAAGAAGGAAGAAGGAAGGAAGGGGCAGAACGATGAAAGACCAGGAAGGAAAAAGAAAAAAGGTAGAAAAAAAAACCCAACCCAAACCCAAAAACAAAAAAAATAAAAATTTGGGGGACCCCAAAAGAACAATTCCTCAAACTTATCTTTTGAATCGCGAAAATTTTTTGGACAATCATAGCTGTCATGTTCACACCAAAGGGAGGGGGCCCACACAGCCCTAAGGCAGAGAGTAAGGGAACACAGAAAGACCCCCTTTTCCAGGGGAAATAAAAAGGGAAATTTCCCCGTGTCGAATTACAAGACACCCCCCCAACTTTGGGTTTCCCCCCACCATGCAGTAAGAAAAGGGGTTTACAAAAAAAAAAAAAAAAAAAAAAAAAAGAGAGAGAAAAAAGAGAGAAGAGAAGAAGAGAGAGAGAGGGGAGAGAGAGAAAGAGAAGAGAGAGAAGAGAGAAGAGAGAGGGGGAAAAAGGAGAACAACGAAAAAAGAAAAAAAAAAGAAAAAGGAAAAAATTCAACCCTAAAACTTTTTAAAAGTTTTCCAGTTTTCCCATCAATGAAAATGATCTTCAAGAATTAAAGAAAAATTTCTTTTCTTTGAAAGGGGGAATATTTCCCCTGCAAAATTTAAAATTCCACCCCCCCCCCCCCCCCCCCCCCCCCCCCCCCCCCCCTCCTTCAACCAAAATCAAACTTTTCTCAAATTTCTATTTTTGTTCATCAACCGATTTTGCACGTCTCCAATTAAATTAAATTTTTAACTTTTTAAAACAAATCAATGAAAAAAAAAAATCGAAAAGGGAAAGTTTTTTTTTTTAATGTTTCTGTTGGGCGCAAATTTCTAAATTTAAAATGGAACAAATTTCCCCCTTTATCGAGTAATAAGCAAATGGGGGAAGGGGGGAACTTGGAAATCCCCAACAGCTCCCAAAAATTTTTCTACACCCAAAACTTTTGAATCCTTTTTTTTTTTTTTTTTTTTTTTTTTTTTACAATAACGTCAGTGAGTAAAAAATTAATCAGCGGGGGAAAAAAATAGAAAAAAATGAAGATCCTAAAGTTAATTTTACTCCTCTCTCTCTCTCCTCCCTCCTCTCTCTCTCTCTCTCTCTCTTCCCCCCCTCCTCTTCTCTCTCTCCTCCTTCTCTCCTCTCCTCCCCCCCCCCCCCCCGGCCCTTTCCCCAAAACCCCTCTCTTTTCCCCTTTTTCCCCTTTCGCCCTCATCTTCTTTTTTTTCCTTGTTTCCCCTTTTTTTTAATCTTTTTCTTTCTTTTTTGCACAAATAAAAAAATGTCTTTTTGACCGATCAGATTAAATTGTGTGGGATGGATGAAAGTGAAAGAGTTTGGTTTTCTCTCCTGAAAAAAAAAAAAAAAGCGACATCTTGGTTGTCGTTGCGCCCCACTCGACACCTCTCCGCCCGTCCCCTCCCCTCCAAAGTCCGAATAAAAGGAAAATCATTTTTAAAATGAAGAAATTTTGACCTGAGTAGGGGAAACCCCCGCTCGCCTGAAAACCTGTTTCTGGGACCCGCCAGAAAGCGAAAAGCCAAAAGAGAGACCAAAAGACATACGAAACATTAAAATGACGGTATTTGGGAAAATTTTCCCCGCCTCCCCCCGCGCGCACAAAGCAATGACATACAGGCCCGAAAAGAAACACGAAAAACCCCCCCACGCATTTGTCTTGTACTGTCTTATTATTTGAGTTATGCGAAGGCACATTTGGTTACCCCATAAGGGTTTTTGTTTTAATGGAGGGGCCCCAAAAAAAAAAAAATCCTAAAAGAAAGGGAAACTTTGGGCAAAACGTTGGGGCAGGGAAAAATTACTATTTCTGAACGCCGCAAAGGGGTTTTTTTTTTGTTGTTGTTGTTGTTTTGGGTTTTTGTTTTGTTGTTTTGTTGTTTTTGTTTTAAAAAAAGTGAATACAAATGGGAAGAAACCAAAAACAAAAAGAAGACAAAACAAAAAAACAAAAGAAAAAAAAAAAAAAAAAAAAAAAAAAAGAAAAGAAGAAAAAAGAAAACCTCCACCACCACCACCACCACACCACAGCAAAAATAACAACAGATCCTCCCATACTCTTTATGTGTTTTCCCTTCACCACCCTCTCCAGTGTTCCCCCTGTCATCTCCATCCCCCCCCCCCCTCTCTCTCTCTCTCCCCTCATCCCTCCCACTCCATCCTGCATCATCACCTTGTAAGCTGAATGGGACACCGCGAAAAAAAAACACACGTCAACAACCCACAATTACAACAAAAACAGAGCAAACGAAACCTCAAGCTCTCACTTGATTTTAACTTACCCCCCCCCTCCCCCCCCCCCCCCCCTCCCCCCCTCCCCCCCCCCCCCCCCCCCCCCCCCCCCCCCCCCCCCCCCCCCCCCACCTTCCCTTCCGTCCATGAAACAAAACACCAGCATTGCTCGTTTCCCACGTACTTCTCAAAGCCGAACACTGCAAACAGGCAGTTGAATGCTCCATGCTTGCAGTGTTCCTTCACGTGTCGAATGGTGGCATAGTTGGCTGCTCTCATTTT
>CM031599.1:43934080-43994080 GCA_018398815.1 Conus ventricosus | reverse complement strand
TTTTTATACATGCGCGCTGGTGACCTACTCGTTTTTGAGTGAACCAGTATTTTAGGAAGAGAAGAAGGTCGGGGGAGGAGAGTCGAGGAAGGGGAGGGAGTTTTGGACAACGGCGAGGGTCCAGTGTGAGGGGGCGTGGCAGAAGAAGAGGGCGTGGCACTCGTCAGTCGGAACTTGTTTCAGAATGGACAGAGGCCAGTGCTGATTGCCCAAATCTCGACCTTTCTTTCACGGGTGACCCAGGTATCAAGGTAAACATTGGCAATTTCAAGCCCATGGATTTCGTGGAGTTGTTTTTATGGTGGTGGTGGTGGTGGTGGTGGTGGTGGTGGTGGTGGTGTGTGTGTGTGTGTGTGTGTGTGTGTGTGTGTGTGTGTGTGTGTGTGTGTGTGTGTGAGAGAGAGAGAGAGAGAGAGAGAGAGAGAGCAGTGCTTGTGCATGGTGTGGGTATACATTGTGTGTGTTGTGGTGTTTGTATAGTGTTTGTGCATGGTGTGTGTGTGTGTGTGTGTGTGTGTGTGTGTGGTGCTTTTGCATGTGGTGCTGTGTGTGTGTGTGTGTGTGTGTGTGTGTGTGTGTGTGTGTGTGTGTGTGTGTACATGTGTGTGTGTGTACATGCGTGTGTGTGTGTGTGTGTGTTGCATTTGAATATGGTGCTTGTGCACAGTGTGTGTGTGTGTGTGTGTGTTTGTGTGTGTGTGTGTGTGTGTACCCAAATGTGTGTCAGTCAACTATAACTTGCATTTACTGGCAGTAGTGTGGGATCCTGATCCTTCTGTCCATAGGTTCTGTGTTGTGGTGTATTCTCTGCGACACCAGTGTATTTTTCAGTTGTTAGTGTGCTTTCATCATCTGTGGTGTGGCCTTTTGTAGCTCAGTCCTATCTTTAGCAGTCTCTGGTTGTTGTTTTTTTGGGGGGGGTGGTTGGTTTTGCAATGTTTTATTTATTACCGTCTGTGGTAATGGCTTTTTATCAATCGCACTTAGTTCATGAGTGAACCAAACCACATGTGTGAAAGAAAACTGACAGAATAATTGGAAGTTACACTTAGTGTTGTTATTGTTAGTTCATCTCTGCTAAACAAGACCAATTCCCCAAGAGGCTTGCAAGATGTGCAGACTGATGCTGTGGATAATGTTCAATTCCCTTCTTCTTTCCCACGTTACCTGGGCTGGATTGCCCCTATGATATGGGTTGCTAAACATTTTATGCATTGTCAAGCTTTATTGTGAATACAGATGTTTGTCCTGAAGTTCAAAGGATACTAACACCATTTTTTGCGGTATTTCATTGTGATTTTAGTGCTATAGTTTGGTTATGTTCTGAAAGTGTCTTTTTTTTCAAACAAAACATTAGAAAAACGTATAAATGCCAATCCTGACTCACTTGCTCAACCACCGTGTTTTTGGGCGAAAGTGGCCTTAAAGCCGCCTTTTCCTGTGGCGGGAAGAGAGAGAGAGAATCACCGGCAGACAGACAGAGAAGAGAGAGACAGAGAGAGAGACAGACAGACAGGAAGAGGGGCGGGCAGAAAACACACACACACACACACACACACACACACACACACACACACACACACACACACACGCAGCACGCACGCAAAGCGTGCGCACTTGCGCGAGCACACACACATACACAGTAGTGCGCTTTGGCCAAAAATCAATACTGCTGAACCCCCTCTTCTTCCCTCCTTTTCACCCCCCTTCCTCACGCCGGTTACAATGTATTGCATCATGCAGCGAGACGGCGCGCCAAAAAATCATACTGCTAAACCCCCCTCTTCTTCCCTCCTTTTCACCCCCCCTTCCTCACGCCGGTTACAATGTATTGCATCATGCCGAAAGACGGCGCTGTCACAGCTGGGCCAATCTTTGAGGCGCAGTGCTTACGGGCGCTCACATGACCAGTTTCTAACCCCGGTTTCATCATTCTTCTACTGACTTCCGGACTTGCAAGGACGCTTTACTTCGCTGTGTACTGTGCTTGGTGTCTTATTCTTAAAAAATGGCTACCCGTTTTACTGAAGAGCAGGCTCTTGCCATTGAACACACAAGGTTTTACCATACTTTCATGTTAGAGTATTTGTTGAAAAAAAAACGAGGTGAAGCATGTTCGTTGCCGCCGAAACCGAAAAGAAGTATTGCTTTCCTAGAAGGAACAGAAAAAAAAAAAAGGGGAACCGACTGTTTTGGGAAAATGGAGACTATTTTTAAGGTTTGTTGGTTAAGGAAAATGAAAACGTTGAAGGCATATTGCTGAACAAAATATAGCCAGTTTTAATATGTGTTTGACTATCGATGGATGGTTCCTTATTTAATAAATGGTGCTGCATTGTTGAAAGCGGGCCAAAGCAAAACAATCCATCAGCGTTGATTTTTGGGCGTTGGCTTGAGACAGCCCAAGTCATGTTTAAAAACAAAAAAAAACGCATCAAACATGCGTTTATTTCTTAAGACGCAGTTGAACATGTTGATTCGTATGCTAGGAAACTCATTCAACTTTCTGTGTGTTTTTATAACTACCCTAATTTCCACAGGCTAGGAATCAGTATAAATGAACTGTGTAGCAAACGCCAAACCATTATTAAACTTATGCAACTGGATGGCGATTTTCGGGGGTTCTGGCAAATAGATAGGGTTAGGCAGACCTTAGTACATCTCCCCAGTATGGAGAGGAGTAGTGTGTGGCCAGCACTATCTTCATATAAATGCTCAAATATACAATGACGGATGTACTATTTACTGGCGATTAGACCCGCCATAAAAGCTGGCTACAGCAGTAATTGCTGTAACTTTTGCCAAAGCCAGTTGCAAGCCTGGTTGAGAAAAAGGAGCACAGCAAACTAGGCCAAACAACCCTATGTGATCGCTTGCCGCCAATGACGTCAGCACCTGCAAAGCTCGGTGGCAAACTAGGTCAAACGACCCTATGTGATCGCTTGACTAAAAAGCGCGGCACCCCCAGCAAAGCTCAGCGGCAACTAGGCAACGACCCTATGTGATCACTTGGGGTTGATTGAGGTTGCGCGCGGGGACACAACCTTTTTTAGTCACAAAGCAAGAAGGGGCCCCTGGGAGTTCCATTTTTGTTTGTTTGTGTTTTTGGCCTACCCACGCACAAAACGTCCCCCCACCCCCCTGGACTGTCTATTGTGTGTTTGTTTTTTGTTTGTGTTTTTTGGGTTTGTTTTGTCCTGCCCCCACGCATGCACACACTCAAGGTTCCTTCTAAGTTTTTAAAAAGGGTTATTCTCAAGTTTTTACTTAAGTTACTTCTAAGTTGCCCTTTAAGTCATTCTCAAGTTATCCCCAAGTTCTTATTAAGTTACTTCTAATTTTTTTAATTAAGTTGCGCCAAGTTTTTAATAAGTTCTTGAACAAGTTCTTAATTAAGTTCTTAATAAGTTTTTGATTAAGTTCTTGATAAGTTCTTGATTAAGTCATCCTTTAAGTACAACTAAGTTCTTATTAAGTTATCTTATAATTATCAAAAAAATACAAGCTATGTTTTTATCTTAAATAGTAGATGTCTAATATAGTACACACACGCCTCAAAAAACGCGTCATCGTTGAGGATGTCTTGCTCAGCGTTTTCTGCATAGATTTTAAAGGGAAAGGGTTTTTTAACATCCGAAGCAACCGGGCATTGATTACAATTCTGGTCTATGGAAATGCCTTTTATAGACTCCAGGTCTTTATTTATTGACACCATCATTTTATAATACCCCATGACTATTTTTTATTAAAAAAATTTAAAATTAAGTTCTTAAAATATTATTCCATTTGAAATGGATCAAAAGGGTTTGCTTTGTTTTTGGGCGGTTTTGGCTTTGCAGTTGTTTTTTTCTGCATTTAAGGGTTTTAAAGATTTTTTTGATTGCTTTTGTTTCTGTTGCAATTGTGTATATATTTTATAGCCGCAATAACTCCCCCCAACAGCAGCAATGGCGCCAAAAATGGCAACAGTTTTAAGTTCAATATTCCATGAAGACTTGGGCCCTTGTATCACATGGAGTTTTTATAGCTGGCATTGAATCAACTTGTTCTGGCGTTGGCGGTGTTATGTTTTCATGATGAGTTATATTCTGTAACATTAATTTTTTTTGTCTGTTCCACTCTGCTAATTTTTTTCCTGCTTCAACACGCCCAGGATTTTTAATGGTCCCCACCTGATTCAGTGTTTTCTGTGATTTTCTAGCTTGGTTACTTTCTCCACCTGATTCAGTGTTTTCTGATTCTGCTGATTTTCCAGCTCGTTCATTTTGAAGGGAAACAAAATCTATATGTTTAAAAGGGTTATTAATCCCCATGATTGCTGGCGATAACAATGTTCCAAATCTGTAGTATAGATCACATCCTAGAGACTCTAATGACTTTTTTTAAAACTGGATCTTGCGTTAAATCATACGTAAGATCTTGTTCAAAATCAATGGGAGCAAATGTACTGACTAGTTTAGTGTACAAAACTAAGAACTGTTTGCCCCACATTTTTCCCACCATTCTAGACCCAGCTGCGCTTCATCCTGTTATGATACTTTAAAATGTCTTGCGGCGGCATCTGTTGAATCTGTTCTATGCGGGAATTTCAGTTCCGAGGAACTGTTTGTTTTCCCACATGCTGCCAAAAAGAATACAGCTTTCCTTTTTGGGCATAATAGCTTGATCATCAACTTGGTCATTCATAAGTTCAGGAAGGTTTAGGCTCCCTTTGTAGCTGTGGAGATCATCACTGTTCATGTTTTTTATTAAATTTTTAATTTTTTTTATTTTATAAAAATGAGCACCGAAAAAAACTGTTGCTAACCTTGTATACCATCTGCTGTTATTGGAGGACAAAAGTTAGGTACTCAATGCTCGGTAAAAGCCTGTTAAGAATTAAACCGGCAGATCTTGGAAACTAGATTTTGGGAGGATTCAGCAAAGCTGATTGCTATCATTGCAGCTTGGGTTTTGCCACGAAAGATTTTCTAGTCAAGCAAGGAATAATTCCAGACAATTAAATATGTAAGAAAAAAAATACATTTATAAAAAAATGGCTTCACTCGCAATAATGATAGGCGGCGCTGTGGTGAATGCGCTTGCTTTTAGCGGAAGTAATTTCGCATTTAGTAAACTGGGGAATGACGCGAGAGAAAAAGACAAAACAAAGCTATGGAGCAACTAGCAGCTGCCCCAAGAGGGCCTATGAAAGGCAGGGGAACTAAGCAGTTAGATTTTATTATGACACACTGAAAAGACAGGGGCATGCAGCTTACCACATTTAAAAATGTTGATAAAGGGCAATAAAACAAAAATTATCTGTAACGGGCAAAACCCAATCGAGACTTTGCCCCCCCCAAATTCAGTGACTTTATCAACCATCAGAAAAACAAAAGATGCAAGAAATCGGTTTATTGCCTTTGGTATGACCGTCGTGTATTTTGTTGCGCATAATATTGGCTGAATAAAAAATGAACAAAATCTATTATTCGCCCAAAGGATATTGGAAGGGCATCACAGCAATTAAAAAGCTAAGCCAAGCAGCGGGAGTCAGTGAACAAACGCAAAGGAATGGTTATCTAAACAAGCGATTGGCAAATTTATTTACCTGCACCTAGGCGAATACAGAGACCACACTTTGTGAACGCAATACGAACGACCCCCATCAAATGGATCTTTTATATTTACCCTCTGATAGGATTAGCGAAAAAGATTTAAGTACGCACTCACATCATTGACATGGCTTCAAGATATAAAGATGCAGAACCATTAACACAAAAGGGAGTGCTTCTGCTGTTGCTGTCGCTATAAAATGATATACCAACGAGGCCCCCTAACTTACCCTCGCATGATTCAAGTTGATGATGGAAAAAAATTTTTAAAGGCCAAGTGAATCAATTATTGTTAAAAACACAGATTACCATCAAAAGAGGCATTCCAGGAGTTCACAGATCACAGGCTTTAGTTGAAAACTTTAACAAACCAGTTAGCTGAAAGACTTTTCTCCTACCAGTATCACAGAGAGCTGATTGACAATTCTCGCAACACAGAATGGGTTAGAAGATTGCCCTCAGGTTTGCGCGCAATGAATAATGAGAATTTAAAGGGTTAAAACCAGTACAAGCAATAAAAAAGAAAAACAATAAATGTTGTTGAAGGAGAGTCTTCAATCCGGCAAACTTTTTACCTTTTGGGTTTTGAAAGTAAGGTACTTTATTTACCGGGGAAGCAGAAGGGGACACTCGCATCAGGGCAACAGTTTCCAGTTTGGAGTGTTGACCCGTACGAAAATAAAATAATTGTAAAATGAATCCGTCCGTGTATTATTTACGAGAAACTGGCAAAACAAAACAGCCACCCCCTCAAGTCTTTTGTGAAGGAAGAACTGCAGATAACCCCGCCAGGCACCGTTCCGCTTTAATTAATTTCGGTTCTCCAGGGGCCCAATTGCATAGAAAACTCTGGATTAACAAACCCCCGTTTTGTGTTTGTTTTATTTTAACGACTTCTTTGTTACAAACTGTTGTGTTGATCTCATGTAGATTAGATCGCAGTTTTACGTTGTCATGATGAAAATTTCTTATTGCCAAACAATGCTTCTTTGTAGTTGTCATGTGATATGTTTGACTGCACAACGCTGCGAGATATTCCTTTGCTTTCTTAATGATTTTCTCCGGCTCGAAATACTGTACATTTTTGACCTTAGCCCCCAAACTCCTTGATCCCCTTTCCAGATAATTCATCCTTCATCTTTCCTAAAACCTTCTTGTTAGTAATTGAATGCAAAGGCGAATCTTTAGGGAAAATCAGATGTATCATACCATCCCGCATGCCCTTTAGCCACTTCGGTTTCCTGTCTTTATAGATGTCGTCAGTAGGGATATCTAAAAACAAAACTATCTGTATCTGTGTAAAGTACTCTGGACTCGGGATACGGGGGCTTAAAGTAGTCATAAAGAAACTCTAACATCAAAAGCTTTGATAATTCTAAAACAGTAAACCCAATAAAAACGGGTTTGTCTAATTTGACTTTCTTTTTTTTCATCATTATGCAAAAAGTGATCATGAAATCTTTTAAAGTCCTGATAATTTGGTTTTGAAGTTAGCTTAATTGCTTCATTCTCTCTGGTGACCAATCTGAACATCTTTACGCTTGTGGGGTTTTCCATAGTCTTTCCGAAAACAGCTGTTGTTCATCAGCTTGAAAAAGTCTTTTTCTGAAGCATCTGTGGATTTAGTTCTGAGATCAGTTTCTTCATGATGTATGGTTTCATGAACTGTTTTTGATCAAAAGCAATTATGCGTGAACTGCTGTCAACTTCAAACCATGTCTTTAAATAAAATTGAAAGAAGTCTGTAATGGCAGACATAATTTTTTTTGCCCGGAAGATTAGGCACAAGTTTAGGCGGCTCTCTTGGATCCTCTTTGACTTTCTGCTGCAATGGATAGTCATTATGCAGGTCATGGAGTTCATGAGGATATTCTAAGTCAACTTCTAGAATGAAGCCGCGCTTTTGATCAGGCGTAACTGCCCAACCACTTTAATGCTTTTTGAATATTATTTGTACCTGTGTACATTTTAAAAGTTGCGAAATGGAAGTGATTGGGCGCCATTGCCCATCCATACAGATTGTTTGCATCTAATACAAAAGAAAAGTTAGCCTTTTACTTGGATCATAATCATCTAGGTATTTGTTGTTTGCTTTACATTTAATGATGCGCGCCTTACTAATTCCCACGCAATCCGTTTTCAATCATCTGAATCATTGGCAGGTCAGACAATAAATCAATCTGTACTCCAGTAAACTTTAAGAAAGCGTCCCAACTCATCCCGGGCGCGAAATGTAATGCGCGGGATCCAGGCTATAATGTTTCATGCAGGTTTTTCTATAATTTTCAAAGACGTCCGCCAAAAAAACATACATCGGCCATTAAGTAGGAGTCATGATAGTCTCCCATCGTTTTACAATCTAACTTCTGCCACGCATCTTGAGCATGTTGGTAATCAGAATCACTGATGTCCTTTCCTCTAAGACAAGAAAGGAACGCGCCTTTAGGAGGAAGTGTATCTTCGTCAAACCTTTTCCCCAAACTGTTCATGACTCATAAGGGTAAACGCCCTTTCTAACAAGAGTTGGGTAAAAATATTCTTCCGTTATTGGGCAGGACTTTAAGGACATAGCTAGTGACTCTAATGGAACCCATCATGTGGGCATAGATCATAAAAAGACATGTTATTTAAAGTGAAACACATGTACTTTTCTGATGACTGTGCGATGCATGACACCATAAAGGGCATCGTCCATGCTTTCATTATAAGATGAGAGTCGTAACCTCGCAAGTTATGAAAGAATACAGGCAGCTTCCAGTCTTTGGTTCAAACTTTATTTGAAGATTGCATTTGTTATGCGCCGCTTCCTCTGAACTTTCCGCTAATGTGATCATGGTCTCTTACTGTCGGATTCTCTGCGTCTGATGAGAGACCTAAACCGCAAATCCAAAACCAATGTGTGGCTGAGTCATACTGTTGTTGGTTTCAGGTGTCATTATGATTTCAGATAAGTTTAATTATTAGAACAGTCATTACGCACTTTCTGCATGCCGTTCTAAGTATTTTGCAGCATTAAGGCCCTCTATATAATTCCTGGTGCTGAATGGGCGCACCCGACCTGACAACAATGAAGAAAAAACCCCCACCCGATGATTACTCATTAAGACTGTTTTTCGAAGTTTTGTGGCGCTGGCCCTTCATAAGGAACAATGAGTGATTCGAAGTCTGCGTAAACTACGAAATGGAGAATGTTGCAGTTTTTTCCAGTTCTTAAAACTAACTTTAGATCCAGGTGGGGGCCTTTAATAGTTCTGTATTACAGTCAACTGGGCCGATACAATGTTTCTTATGTTCGCTTGCGCTTGAACAGATGGCATTCTTGTTTAAACATTTTCTGCAGAATTCTTGTTTTGCCCCATTCTTTGAAGCATGCTGCATTAGTTTACTCATTGTTCAAATCAATGTGTAATGCGGTAGCCCCGCTGGTGAAAGCATCAGTAGTAAGTCAACATGATTTTTGTCTGGCTCGCCAATCGTTGGACTGTTCTTGGACACTTTAAATTGGCACAAATTTGTTTCCTCATCCCATGTGTATACTTTAAAACAGTTATTGGTTTGTTTTGTTCTTCAAACCGATCAATTTGGTCTACACTAACAGGAAAGGACCCCCACTAAAGTTAAGTCATTAATTTTACGGGTGATAGTTAGACACTCTCTCTGCGTTTTGCGGGCGTGATGCAGCCTTGCAGAACACACCCATAAAAACATTTGTTGTCTGTATTCTTTTATGTTTGAACTGCTCTTTTTTTCAAAATAATGCTGGAGGTAGTGGAATGTAAGCCTTACCAACAATCGGGCATACTTAGCCCGGTTTAATCTGATCTCTAAGACTTCGCCCCTCTGACCAACCAGAGCCTCTCCCTTTTTGGCTTCTTCAGCCGCAGCGTCAAACTGTGCAAGCGTTCGTTGCCCACTGGGGGTTTAAGTCATTACGAGAAAGAATAGTCTGTTGTTTAGTCGAGACCCAGACTTCTAGATTTTTCTCATTTATTGTACATAGTCGATTAAAACAGAACATTACTTAACTGGCGGGTCTATTGTAGTTTACTTGGAACTTGAGAAATAGCATGTACAACGCTTTCCCGCACGTTTGCTGGATCAATGACTTCTAGATCAATATCAATTTAGTGCTCTTGATAAACGCTCTCTCTCAAGCATTTTCCCTTCAAAAAATTCGTCTTGCCCTTCATATATCTTAGCCCTGTTGAGCTTCTTTTCTATCTCAAAATATTATTTAAATTAAAAAAAAAATAATTAATAGAATCAATCAACGGTCTTTTTGTGCTTGGACTCTAAACTAAAGTATAAACACCCTTCGGTTTTTGTTACTGTGAGCTGTTTAGAACAGAGTTTAATGTCTCGTTTACTTTTTTAAGCATTCCTTTTTTATCTGCTCGGGGTCTGGCTGTTTTAGAAAAACTTGCCCTCGCCTTTCTTTGAAGATCAAACTTTTGTCTTTGTAGTCATCAAAATCGGCCTGAAACGATTAAATTCTTCATCCGTGATGTTGAGTCAACAAGCGCTTTATTTTTTTGTCAGTTTAAACGAACTAAGTTTAGCCGTTATTAGTTGAACCATAGCTGTGTGCTTTTGGAGTTTAGTTTTTATTTTTTTACCGGCCGCACTTACAGCTAATGAACACAGGCCCAGAGCTAAAGACAAACCTCCTAGAGGTTAAAGTGCGGGTGCGCCCATGCCCGTTGCTAAGAGGCCTACACTTGTTCCTGCTGATAGAGCATTACAGTTGATGCTCCAGTATTAACATATGTAACAGCATTAAAGGCAGCAGAATACCTTCGTTTGGTTTTGCTGTATTTTGAAAGGTCCTGCTCTAGTTTTTGTTGCATTTGTGTAATGTTTGTTAATCTGAAGGTTTTTATGTTAGGGGTTTCTAAATACAGCAGAATTGCCCGCTATCTCTTCTCTTGGCGGCGCTGTAGGCACATTTGGATAAACTGAACAGACATGCTTTTTTAAAATAAAAAATAATTTAGTATTTTACTTTTCTAATCTGTTATTTTCAATATTCAGCTGCGCATCATATAATAAAAACAAATGTACATTAAGCGGTTTATCGGCTTCTTCTTTTTTTCAATTTGAATGTTTATTACGTCTCTTACAGTTCTCCCCCTTCCATGCAACTGATTATCCTCTGTTGACCTTAGGTCAATCCATTAAACCGTATTTTGTTGTTAAATAATCATCAAGCCTACATTGTGAAGATGTAAATCTTTAGACACTAGGTCTGCTGTTGGATTTCTACCCTCCCGCCTCCAAAACAGTTTTCTTATTCATCAAAATGCTGATAAGGTTTAAGCCCGCTAGCGTAGAAATTTTGGGTTTGGGCTGCCCTCAATTTGAACATTGTACTTTCGTTATTTTTTTGGATTAAAAAACTTTTCACTTCCTCTTTTTAATGGTTCTTCATCTTCACACAGCAATAAAAAACCTTTAAGGGATCTTGCTGCAACCTAAAACTAAAATTCCATATAGTGTCTGCCCTGCTTCTGGGATATGTTGTATGATGAATCACTCTTTCGTAATATATTACTAATTCTGACTCATATTGGTGCCCAATCAGCCTTGCTAAATTAGAGTTGCTAACAACGTCAAACTCTAACGAGATGTCAGAAATGCTGTACTTTGCTCGGTGTCTGATTTATTTGATAACCCGTTTGTATTCATTAAAAGTTTGTTCATTATGGAACAATCTGTCTTTTTAATGCTCCTTGAAAGTATGGTGCATGCGCTTTTAACAACTCAAAATCTAAGGAATGGAAAAAACGATTTCCATACGCAAACTTTACAGCTACATACTTTTTGACGTCTTTAGTATCTCCAGCGCCTATTCTTGTTTTAGTGCTTCTTCATTTTCGATTTCCTGAAACGCAAGGGTCATCCCTTTCATTCCCGGTTAGCCCTAGTCAGAATAGGTTAAAAATATGTCTGCATTATGTAAAGAAAATATTCTTGCCCTCAAGTTTTATAGAAATTTTCTTAACATTGCCGCCCCAGATTCTGTACAACTGTCCCGTTTTGGGTCTGTTGTTGAACGAGTTCTATTTTGAAAGTAAGGCGTGCAGAGCCTGGCACAATCCCAATTCATCCCCTCCTGGTCTGGAAATTTGACAGTAAGAATTTGATCTGCATCAATAGTAGATGGATTATTTGGAACAATAATATTCCGTTTATTTCCTTCACGCCAAGGGGCTCTTTCGTTTTCTATGGGTGTAAAAAATCGAGCCATATGTTTGTTGTGGCATTTTTTATGAAGCAAAAAAAAAAGTTAAATTATTTAAAAACATGGCAGGAATTGAAGCTGAAGAAGATTATGATGTTTTTGATCGTGGAGACGACATGAGTGAAATGATCCCTTTGACACAGCATCGCTCAAACGCTCTCAATGCAGCGTGAATTTAAAAGAAAGTACGGTTGGAGCATTTACAAAAGTTTAGGCCAAGAACCTCCGATTATAGACCCAAATGATTTTGAATTAAAAGATGGCATTTGTCTGTAAAAAACGGGCCAAGGGCAACTTGTTCGGTTACAACTAAACCCGACCCATCAAAGTTTTTAGCCGTGGGTTCAATTAGAAATAGGACTCAGTGTGAAAGATCAAAAATCGCCTTGGCATTGCTAGACCAAAATTTGGGGAGGCAGTTTCTAAACTTCAAAACACACTGCAAGAAATCCGACGATAACCAATGCAAAAAATGGACTTAAGAATTAAATCAATCAGCAGGCGGAAAATTTAATAAATACAATAGAAGCAGAAACCAGTTTTTAGAAGAAACAGCGTTAAAACAATTAATGATTCCCCATTGCCTATGCGAGAATTATTAGCCTTTATCGTACTTTAAGAACCACAGAGGCGAATTAACAAACAATTTAGCAAAACTAGGTGAACTAGATGGGCATATAAAAAAGAAAAAGAAAAAACTCGTTGAGGCTGATGACGTCAACTTAGGGCCTGATATTAAAGAAAGATTTAACCAAAGACTAAAGATCTTGAACAAAAGAGATCGCAAGACTAGAAGTGACGACTGCTAACCGAGACCTATTACGAACTCAAGTGAAAGAATAAGAGAAACTATCGAAAAAATTTATATGAAGACGCAACGCTAGCAGAACGAATAAGAACATTGTTTAGAGAGCAGGGAGTCACATTAGCAAGCGTTATAACAGCCTTAGGATTTGCAATAAGTACACTGGTGATGGCTATTACAGGGGGGGCGGTGGTCAAAGTTCATTACCTCCGCCGCCATCGCCTTTTCCCCCTAATAAATCATGGGTAAAAAAACAGCTTGATCATCTTGCGAATTTATTAAAAAAAATTAGCCAGTAAAACTATAGACTCTTTCCGGGTATATTTTGGGGGTATTGTCACTGGGCTTTTGTCTACTGCAAGCAAAGTAGTTGGCTTTATGGCCGAGCACTTATGGGCATTAGTTCTTGTAATAGTTGGGTTACTATTAGTAAGATAAAGACCAAGTAATCCTATGCCAGTTAATCCAGAACAAGCGCTGTCTTTTCTATTCATGGTCATCCCCGAACAGAGTCCGCAAGCTTGCTGAGTCTTCAATGACTTTGGGGGGTTGGACTTCGGGTTAGATGACTTAATCTTGGGTGTTTTTTTTATTGTTTGTAATATTACTGCCCAGAATTTATGTCGTTTTCCCAACTTTGTTCATTGCCCGCTATAAGAATTTCATTTTTTATAGTTTTATTATATTCCTACCTGGGGTCTGAGGTCAGAAGGCAGCAATGTATAAACCAGTGCCAACGGCAAAGTCTACTTTCGATCTTGCGTATTGTAAAACATGTTGGTACCTTTGAATACTTGAAGGTAAATCAACTGTAGAATTAATAGGTCCTCTAATTTGCTAAGTATTGTTTTTGCGCGTCAAAGCCAGTAGAAGGATCAGTTATGCTTGATCTTGCCTGTGCTTGCGACCCTAGCAAACACCAAACGTAAGTACGAATAGAGTCGTTTATTCGTTCTATTCCGCTCTAGTTAGGCCCTTAGAAGCGTTAAGATAAATGTTGTCCATGCTGTTTTATGCTCTTGCTCTATGGACCGGGCTGAACAATTTTGAAAGGGAAACGCCGGTCAAAGTTATACTTTCTGTGGTGCCCTGAAAATAAATGACGCCTATGCCTGATTATGATCCAACTTTTGTCTAAGCCTGTCTTGATGTTAATATTGAATTCGTTACAGATTTCCTTTCAAAGCCTTCATGTTTATTCTGTTGCTGAATGGATTAAACGGTTTGTCATTAGGTAATGGCGCTTGCAGTTCAGTCAAAATTTCGTCTGAAGGTGTAATAAAAAGAAATCTATACACTGACCTCCCAAGGATCAGGATGAATTAAATGATCAGCATACGACACTCCACACCCAGTTGATGCGCAAAACACAGCAAAGTTTAACTGGTTCTGATAAAACTGCATCGGATGACTAAAAACCCCGCTTTTGGATGTGCTCGTTTTTAATAGGGGGGTTAAGATATTTGGCTAATGGGGTACTCACCTTTTTATGAAAAGCGAAGTTTGGTCACAGCAATGTCGAGGGTGTCAGTTGCTATATTTTTAGATTGTTGTGCGGCCCAACAGAATATTTTGTGCTAGTATATTTGAATGCACTCATTTTTAATTTGTTTTAAAAAATGTTTGTAACAATTAACAACTCAAGACAGTCCTTCGTTTTTGAACATGCTATTGATAACAATTGCGGGGCCAAAACGGTCGCGCTCCATGAAATATTTTCAAAGTCGAAGGGTTTAATATAAGCGAAACCAGGGGAATAATAAGATTAAAAAGTTGCGGGGTCAAAGCTAACAGTTAACAATACCTGATGGTTTATTACGGGTTTTGCTCACTAAAAGAAGCAATGAGTAAATTCGGCATTACTCTCAAACTTAACAATGCAAATCTAAAAACAATATTAACATTCGAACCTGAAAATGCAGATTACTTTTTTGATAAAGAGCTGCTAAAATGTTAGGCTTAAAAATTGCACTCCGATCACTAAAGATTTGTTGTTGCGCCAAACAAAACTACTTTTAAGGGGGAAAATCCGCTCGATCTTGCATTACATTCATTACTTTATGTTCATTTGGATGAGCTGAGCACTGATGAAAACTTTTATGATGGAAGGCCCTCAAATGTTTTAAGAGCTTTACCGGCGGGGAAAGCTTTCATATTGCGATTATGAAATTATACAATCCCAAATTTACAGTTTATAAAGATTAGTTTGGGGAGGGTGGATCTTTAATATAAAAATTTCAGACAAAGCAGGGAAAGTTGTGAAATGCAATAACCTACACATTGTTTTGGAAAAAAAATAATAAACTGTACTAAAAATGTCGGGGGGCCAGAAGAACCAGGAGTTACATTAGCGCCTGGAGGTGTAAACTTTAGAATTAAAAGACCTTGCAGATGTTGCGGACTTTGAACAGAACGGGGTGGATAGGCGCTTTGTATGGTTTTGAGTACACTAAAAATGGTGATTATAAACGCAAAGAGGTTGGCGACAAAAAAAAGTTTCCCTAAACTAGAAAACTGGCGCAAACTAGAGGCAAATAATGTTGGCCAGTATGAATTAAAATAGTTCGAAAGCCTGACCCAAAGGCACTTAGAACCATATTTAGAATGGGGAAAAAAAATTTGAATTCATAAGCCCATTTACATTTTTTGGCCGTTCAAAAAGTTCAGAAAAGCATTTAACTCTGGCCCTTTACATGTAAGTCTTATGCCAGATGACAATAGTCGGAAAGAGATTGAAATAAAGCCCTATGGGAAAAAACAGTACATCCTCCACAGAAGAGAAGCGGTTTTAAAAGATGCTTCTACAAAATTACAGTTCATGCCCCAAATGAAATTAGGGGCACGTTAAAAATAATATTTGAAATTTCGTCTTAAAAGATAAGGAGAGGGATGGGGTTGTGGGCGTTAGTGACGTCCTTTTTAAAGGGAATTCTAATTAGCTGGCAAAACTTAGACGTTGACAGTCTTAAAATTACTGTTGTCTTCTTCACAATGGTGAGGATATTAAGGTCATAACAACAACAACAAAATCAATATTAGTCTAAATAGAAACAAACTTACAGCACTGAATTGGATTAATCTTACGCATTTAGGCCTCATAGGGGTTTTTTTATATGAACAAGTTTTAACAGAGGGTATGATTAAAAAACATAACCCGGGTTAGATTAAGTTCGTTATTTAAAATATGGAGCAGTTAAACTTTATGACAAAAACTCCTCATTGCCCCATTAATTTGTGGGCAGATGGTTGTGGGGAAAAACATATTTTTTCCTCAACCTATTACAAACGTTTATCGTTATAAATTTTGATTATATTGTGATTTTCTGTCCAACACTTAAAAGGAACAAAAGCATATCATGATAGAAGGTTTATATGGACAGATGATGAATATATTTTAGTTGATCCCAGCAATAAACTGAGTGAGTGTTTAGAAACAGTTTTATAGACAGTTTGAGGGAACGCAGACACTATTTATTATAGATGATGCTCGGCAGAAAGAGACATAGTTAAAAGAGAAACACTTTGTCAAAAACTGGCTTTCAGCGGAAGACATGCTGGAAAAGTGTGTGGATTTTATGTCAAAAATATAACTCCGTTTTAAAAGACTTTAGAGAACAGTTTTAAAAACTGTAGTTTTATTTCACAAAAGACAGAGATCATTTGATGAATGTTTGCGTGAAAATGATGTTATTGAAAAAAGATCAGGAAAAAAACACAGGATTAAACAAAAACTAAAATTGAAAAAGTTTAGTAAATTAGTATTTTAAAAACGGATAATCCTACACAGTATGTTTGCTTTTTAGATAATCGTTATTTTTTGGTTATTGAAAGAGAAAGTGTGATGGATTATCAAAAAACAGTAGAGAACAGGAAAATGCCAATCCCAGGTCGCATCCGCCCGAAAAATAGTTGAGGGCGGATGTGAGTTAGGGTTGGCATTTTCCTGTTCTTAATTCATCATTATATATATTTTTGGTCTACTCATTACAAACAAAAATCAAACTATTGTGATATCTGGTTGTATGCAAGGATATAACAAGAAAATTTCCCAAGTATCTAAGATATATGTCAAGAATTGAAAGGCACTGGCATATCAGTAAACCCACAGAAAAAAAATTGTGTCCCTTTGATACCTTGGATTGTACTGTACCCCAGAAATGCATAAATTTATCATATAAAACAACAAATTTTGGGTTGTAAATTCACTACCAAATATTTAACCAAAGGGGTTCAGTAAACACTTAAAAACCACTTTGGCTGGGTTTGTATGTGTTTTGTTTTGCTGCTGTGGGTTTTTGTATGCTTGCCAAAATATAATTTAAAAAAAAATGAATTTAAGATTATTTATATACTCGAATGAACAAAATCAAATATTATTTGAGGTATTATAGCCCTGGGTATGGAAGAAAACATGCCAAAAATCTAAGAGATTTTCTCCACAAATAAATGAGCACTGATCAAATTAGTTTAACCTACCGCAAAAAGTCAAATTTTGCTCCGGCACACAGAAGTGCAAAACTGATACAAAATAGCGCCAGTCAAGGGGTTAAAGTCCACTCAACGCCTGGGTGGGATAAAAAAGAAAAAAACTGAAGTGGAGACAGACAAATGAAAGGTGATGCGTTTGTATTGGTCTCACTTATAACGGCTGACACTTCACACTTTTCTCAAAGTTATAAGAGGGCAGGTGTGAGGACTTGTCAAGGACTTGTCCTAATCACTCACTACAAACCAGGTAGGTCTGTCACCTCCACAGACCCTTGAACCCTATCGTCAGTGACAATAACTGGCCCAGCACAGGAACAGGAATCCATGTTAACACGTGGCCAGGTGGACAACCGACTCATCAGCAGGCCTACATCTAGTGGAGACGTCACCAGACAGGCGAGAGAGAAGTCTTGGAAGTCTTACTGGACTCCAGCTCAGATCAGTGAGACATTTCCATGCCCTCTCTTTATGATGAGATAAGGTGCGAATAGGCCAGTTGTGCTAGGTCAGCTTAATCTTTGATCATTTCATATTTTCTGTATCTTAATCTCATATATACAGAAATAAAAGTTGTGTGTGTGAAACTGTACTATTTCATGTTTGAACGTATATCTAATTCTATCTGTCATTCGTCGCACAAGCACTCACAGGTGCACAAGCCTAAGTTAAACTAAACCTGAATCAGTCTTGTGTATTTTAACGGTCATTAGAAAGCAAAGATTTCTTTCAATGGCTAGAACTGGAAAGTTGCTCCTTCCACCACCAGTAAGAGAGAAGTGGAGGTGAAATAATGACAGAAATCATTCTGTGATTTTAACAGGGACACAAAGTGAATCCACCCCCTGAAGGACCATACCCTCCACTCCTAGTAATCACAGTACCCCCCCCCCCTTCCCACTCTCTCTCCACCATCCAAACACACACACACACACACACACACACACACACACACACACACACACACACACACACACACACACACGCGCGCACACACACGCACATGCACGTGCACACATGCACATAGAGAGAGAGAGAGAGTATGTGTGCGTGCGTGCGCACGCATGTGTGTGTGCGTATGTGCGTGCGTGCGTGTGTGTGTGTGTGTGTGTAATTGTGTGTGTGTGTGTGTGTGTGTGTGTGTGTGTGTGTGCGTGCGTGCGTGCGTGCGTGCGTGCGTGCGTGCGTGCTGTGTGTGTGTGTGTGTGTGTTCTAAGAAGATCTTGCAAATGATGAAAGCAATGAGCAGAATACTGAAGATCTGGCGGTTTACCGACTTTTCTGGTCCAAATGTGAGATGGATATTTCTGGGGCAAATGACGGGCGGCGGGAAACCAGAGGTAAAAAGATGGTATATGAGCCCAGATCTGTTCTATTTGTGAGCAAAATATGCATAAACATATCCTCTTCCTCTCTCTGTCTCTCTCTCTCTCTCTCTCTCTCTCTCTTACACACACACACACACACACACACACACACACACACACACACACACACACACACACACACACAGAGAGAGAGAGAGAGAGAGAGAGAGAGAGGAGAGAGAGAGAGAGAGAGAGAGAGTCTTTTGACAATTGCAACTCACAAGGGTATCTCATGGTATCAAAGACTTCCATTTGGAATTGCATCAACACCAGCTATCTTCCAAAGGACAATTGGACAGATTTTACAAAGATTCCTAGGAGTGGTTGCATTAATGGACGATGCTGAGATCACAGGGTCAACAACGGAAAAATACTCGGATGGACTGGAACAGGTTCTGCAGAGGTTTAAGGATCATGGTCTAAGGCTGCAAAAATCCAAATGTGAATTCTTAAAAGATCGAGCGGAATACCAGGGCCATGTAATCGACAAAAAAATGGTCTACACCCAATTCCATATGAAGCAAAGGCCACTTATGAGCCTGCTCCATCTGTTATCGTCAATGAACTAAGATCAAACTTAGGCAAGGTTCTGTACTATGCCCGCTTTCTTCCAGACTTGGCTGCTGATCTCTACTCACTGCATCAGCTTCGGAAGGAACAGGCAAACTGGCACTGGACCATGGATTGTCAGGAAGCATTTCAGGAGACCAAAGCGCTCCGAACTTCTGCTTGTGTTCTCACATAATACGACCCCAGCCTCAAGATACGGTTTGAGTGTGAAGCATTATCAGTAGGACAACAAGCTGTCATGAATCATGTGGTGCCAGATGGCTCTAAGTGTTTTTTTTTTTAACTCTTGAATCCATAATACAGCAGCAGAAAGAAATTATGCTCAGGTGTGGAAGAAGCGTTGTCTCTAGTATTTTGAGTAAAAAAAGATTCCATGAATACATGTATGTTAGGTATTTCATATTTGTTACGGACTGTATGCCCCTTATCACCATTCTAGGACCCAATCAGGTAGTTCTAATGCTTGCTACAGCCAGGCTGGGCCACCATTCTGTCCTCATACCAGAATGAACTGGAGTTCAGATGCACACAGGATCGTGCCAGTCCTGACATGCTGTCCAGATCGCCCATAATCGGAGAGGACAAAACAGCTGCAGTGGAGTCCACCCTCAGCTTCACAGTACGAGACAGGAGACATTGCTCAGTTGACAGGAGATTTTCATTCAACCTGTCCACCGACATTGAATAGTTGGCCACAGCGGTGTTCAGATCCCAGTCTGCAGCCCTTTTTCAACTGATGCCATGAGCTGTCAGCAGGACTGCGGGTCATTGTGCCACTCTCACTTCAAATAGACTCTGGATGGGCTGCATGAAGAACATCCTGGAATCTTTAGAATGAAGGCCCTAGCCCGCAATTATGTGTGTTGGTCAGGCATTGATCAGTAGACTGAAGACACTCTGAAGGGATGCGAGACTTGTGCCCATACTGCAAACACCCCAGCCACAGCCCTCTGCATACTTTGACAGGACCAGGTACATCTTGGCAGAGACTGTACATTGACTTTTTAGAATATAGTAGAGAACAATTTTTCGTCTTGGCGAATGTGAGCCCATCCCAGATGTTTCTCAAAAGACACAACTTGCCTTGATCAAGCCTGATCTGGGAGCAACTGTTCGCAGCAGCAATAACAGCATAAATACTATTACCAAGGGACAAAGATGCAGAAACTTGTCATGTAGATTTTGACTAGCTCACCTCAGCACCTGATGATGCACAGGTGACAACGGTCACAACTCCTGTGATACCCAGTATGCCCCTAAACATGTATGCAGAAGCACTTCTCCCTGTGCCCTCCCTGGACCCTGGCCCTAAAATCTTGTCACCTGTGCAAAAACAACAACAACAAATAAATAAATAAATAAATAAAACAAATGGGAAAGCCAGATGAAGATGGGAAGTTGTCTGAACAAATCAAACCTGGTGCACCGAAACCTCTCGACTCAGAGCCACAACATTCTCCACCTGTTTGGCAACGGACACTTCAAATCCGCTGAATCTGTGACTGTCCCCGAGTGTGCAGACCAAAACATTTAGTCAAATAAAAGCACTGACATTTGTTCAGATCAGTTTGATTTCGGTTCTTGACAGTGCTTCCTTCTTTGATTTTGACTTTTGATGCAGATTATGCATGATCGGTATGTCATATTACCCACACACACACACAAATGCATGCTATATATTTTTTTTTATCAAGGAGGAAGCGTTATGTCTAAGCACATTATTTCATGTGCCTATTCAAATAGACTAGACGGTCCCAGAAATGTTTTCCCATATTAGTTCACCTTCCTACTAACCCCTTTCTCTCTCTGCACTTGGCTCCTCTAGTGCATATTCCTTTCTTTTGAAGCAATTCATGATAATCATTATTCATCCTTTGCAGACTGTGGTTGTGTTAGATGTGATGAAAGAGTGAAAGAACAATACACAAACACATCAGATGCACTGTGGTTTGGACCTTGGCCTTGGTTTCCTAATGTCCTATCTTCGCCGTTTTCTTCTTCTTCTTCTTCTTCTTCTTTCCTTCTCCTCCTCCTCTTCCTCCTTGCCCTCAAATACCAACATCAACATATTGATGATTCTGCCTTTTTTTTCTCGAGTTCGCAAAATGCGTATGATTTACACCATTGCAATGCTAGGAAAAACAGTCATGAAAAACGACTCTACCACTACAGCAACGTGATGATCGACCCTGCCAGTCAGATTCTGTTCAGAGGGTTCCTGACATATTGCCTGCAGGAGACCCAAACCTACTCCCCTAACCAACCTCAGTAACCAGTTTATTGGGAAGACTGACGGAGCACACCTGGGGTGGGGAGTTTGTGGCAGGATGTCAGGGATGAACACGCAACTGGGAAGGCAACAAGAATAGTTGGACTCATCAGAAGATCATTCGACTACCTAACGGAGGAAGTACTCGTCCAACTATTCAAAAGCCTGGTGCGACCAATCCTGGAATATGGACACAGCGTTTGGCAACCAAACCAGAAGACACTCTGCAGTGATGTTGAAGATGTGCAACGGCGGGCCACAAAGCTGTTGGGATCGCTGAAAGACAAGCCGTACCCAGAGAGACTGAAAATCCTGAGACTTCCTACACTGGAGCACCGTCGACTCAGGGGAGACATGATCGAAGTCTACAAATACCTACATGGATACTACGCAGTCCAACAACCTAAGTTGACACTGGCAAGCGGAAGGGCCCTCCGGGGACACTCTCTCAAACTGCAGAAGGATAGATACAGACTCGACCTCAGGGGGAACTTTTTTGCTCATAGAGTGGTAGCAACATGGAACAGCCTCCCCGAGGCGGTAGTGACCGCACCAACGACAAATGCCTTCAAAAGTCGACTGGACCACCATTGGAAGAGCCTGCCCAGCCTGTACAACCCAAAATGCCAAAATTAGTCACTCAGTCTTGCAAGCCACGCATGACGGTCACTGTCTGAGTGATAAATTCCTCTAGAGGAACCACGAACAGACCATTGGTCTCAAACGTGGACTAAGTCAAGTCAAGTCAAGTCAAGAATGTTGTTTTGCATAATCAGAAGACAGATATGCCATTCTGGACTTGAAACGGTGAAATGACTCGGCTGACGTCACAACCTCCTATGGCAGCGCGTTCCAATCCCGTGCAAAGGAAACAGGGGACATGAACTGCTGATCATTCTTCGGAGTCTTCATACAATCTCTTTCTGTCCTGTCAGTCGATTTTCATGCCATGCTCAGTGCTCACTTCCTTCCACGGACTCATGGGAATTCCACTTGTTCATCAGTCATAGTCCACGTACTGTGGATTTTCAGTCGTAATAGTGTTGATGCTCATAGAGTCATTGTTCTCTCTCCCTTTCAGTGTATCCTCGCGGCAGTTTTTGTTTTGAATATTACAGGCTATTTGGAAAAAGGCAAGACTGGAATCCAGCCCAGAGATCATAAGTTTGGTCTTACCCAGTGTTGTCCAGTGTTTCATGGACATCCTCTGTACCATTTCTAGAGGTCCATGGACTAGCTATGTGCCAGGAGGAAATTCTATAGAGGCAGACAGTCCTCTAAGAAGAAACCCCCTTAAACACGTGTTTTGGTCCTGAAATCCCTATGATCGAGCTCACGGTGCCATATGAGAACAGAATGGAGGCAGCCCAAATCTACAAGACTGAAAAGTATGCTGATCTGGCAAACAGCCTGAGGAGAGAAGGCTATCAGGTCAAAGTCCTCACTGCAGACATTGGAGCTAGGAGGTTTGTAGGAACGTCTGCATACAGCCTCATGAAACAGCTCTCAGTTGCAGGGAGGGAAAAAACCAGAGCCCTGAAAGCAATGGCAGAAGCGGCAGAGAGGTGTTCAAGCTGGATCTGGTCAAGGAGGAACAAAAGTGAACTTCATAAGGCTTAAATTTCCTACAAATATCAGGTATCCCTGTGGCTCAGTGGTTAGAGTGCCAGTCATTAAGTGGAAAATGAGCATATCCAGAGGGTCATGGGTTCGAATCCCAGCCATGGCTCGTCCCAAGATGGGAAAAAAAAGGGGCAGCAGAGGGACATTCGGAGTCATGAACAGGGTGTGGCCCAACCCCCCTAGGGTGTCAGGAGATAAGGGCCGAAACACTTGCTTGAAGGGGTTCCTCTTCTGAGGACTCTCTGCTGCCGTACTCTCCATGAGTTTCTTTCTACCATATACCCTGATGTGGCCCTTTAAGGTCGGCTGGGCCATAAGCATCATTACCTTACCTGTTATTATATTTCAGTTGTGACAGTGTTTTAGAAACATACAAACACACACATCAAATTCTGCAGTTGCCTTTTTATTCTTTCTTTTTTGCCTGTTAAAATAAAATTCATTGAGTAAATGTAAGAAAGCATTAACAAATCTGCTTAAGGTTAAAATGAATGTGCAGTGATTACATGAAATCAAGAGAAAGTATATCAGGGTGGAACACACACACACACACACACACACACACACACACACACACACACACACATATATATATATATATATATATATATATATATATATATATATATATATATATATATATATATATATATATATATATATAAAACAAGCTAAAAGAGGAGTCTTAAAACTATCTACAAATTTGTTTCAAGCGTGTTGCGCTGTCATCAGCGCAACACGCTTGAAACAAATTTGTAGATAGTTTTAAGACTCCTCTTTTAACTTGTTTTAATGTTGCTCCCCAAGGGGTTGAGCACTCAAAAAATTATTTTAGGCATTTTAAATTTACTGATCTATATATATATATATATATATATATATATATGTATATGTAGGAGAGAGAGAGAGAGAGAGAGAGACAGAGAGAGAGAGAGAGAGAGAGAGAGATGTCGTGATAAAAGTACAGTACACAAAACCAAATATTGTGAATATTCGTCAGGATTAATGTCTGTGCCCCTTACACTTTTGATATCTTTTGAAGTATGTTTTTAATAAAAGTACACCTTATACATTAAACAAAATCAAACTTAATGAAAACAATGTGCAGTATATTCACAGTTGCCATCAGTACTAGTTCATCTATTTTCAGTTGTAGGAAATTTTAAATGAGGTACGGATCAGCCAAATAGTTGTTACAAACAAAGCTATATCTTGTGTTTTCCATGGTGAGACGATTACATGGTGATGACTCCTGATGGAACCTGCTTTTTCAATTGGAGTTACGGCTTAATTTGCTTCTTGCTTTGAAGATATGGACATGTAATTGTCTCACTTGATAGCAAAACTTATCCTTCTTTTTGGTTATTTTCAGTTTTTAGTTCTATTTCTTGAGAGAGTGGCTTCCTCTTTGCACAGCATAATAAAATCAACAGAAAGTGGGATCTGCCATAATTTTGCGTCCACTCCTTGCTGATGAGACTTGCAGAGAGAGGCTTTTAGGTCAGTGTCAGCGTGACCAAGTCCAGCCAACCATGCAGGATATCCTCAGGCCTGCCAACGCCTACAGTAAAAGAAAGAAAAAGTGAAAGAAAATCAACAATCTTACATCAACAATACATACAACAATAATGTGACAGCTGTAACTGTTGACAGCCTGAAGACGAAATCAGACCACGCTCTGCTGAGGACACCAGCCAGTCTGCTTGATTTGTTGAATAAAAAGGGTAAAAAAAACTATTTGATATTGGTTGCCTCACTTGGATTGCCAGTGCTCTGGTGAGATCTCTGCCGGTGTCTTCTCTGGTGAGATGTCAAATGACCATTAATTTTGATATTGGCTGCCTCACTTGGATTGCCAGCGCTGGGACTGCAACAGGAACAATTGTAGTGTGGAATATGAGGAGCTGGAATGAGCAGTGTTGGAGGTGTGCCACCAAATAGACTTGGAAGGTTATAGAGCAAAAAATGGAGAAAAAAAAAAAAAAGGAAAAAAAATATTCGCATGTTAAAGAACGAATGTGCCTCACAGTGACTTTCATTCAATATTGCAAACATCATAGTAGTCATAAAATTTACCATCACTCTATGATGTACAAGAATTCTCACAACAATATACGCAGATTTATTAGGGGAACATGGGAAACATGAAAAAGAGACAATGAACACATGCGCGCGTGCACACACACACACACACACACACACACACATGTGTACACACCAGATGTTTGCAAAATGCAAACAGAAACTTATACACCTGTATGTGGGCATCCATATAGCCATACTGATGTAGGAATTTTAAAAAAGCAAACAAATTGGGAAGAAAGAACTGAAGCAGAATTAAGAAACTGTAATAACAGAAAGAGAAAAACAATTCACAGATTTTCTATAAAAAAAATTCAGCTACATACACATCCTGGCTTTTAGCAGGGAAAATATAGAATTTTAAAAAAAACATGAAAATGGGGGAAGAGGGAGGGAAGGTGGGAGAGGGATGAAGTGGGGGGGGGGGGGGGGGGGGGGGGGGGGGGGATGGATGAAAATGTGGCTGGACAGAAGTTTACTTCTGCAAATGTTTAATCTTCATGCTCTTGAACTTAGTTGAAGAGCATGTTTCGTTTTATTGTGGCTATTTTTATTCTTTTGTTTGTAGTAGAGTTGATAAGGGTAGTGCGAGTGCATAGGGATTTCAGTGAATTCTGATCTTTTGTCAGAAGAGTTATCCGCCTTGGTACCAGATTAGCTGGTTCCAGAATTATCTTTAGAATTCCAATGGATGAGTAGGAATACAATGGTTGGTTTGTGGATATAATCAGTCTACTTGGCATAATCTCTGTTTGGGAATGTGCACAAATTACCAGACATTAATGGACATTTATTCATGGTAATGACAAAGCGGTGATTAATACTGCCATTTACTGAGGCTCAGGGCCTATATTCTGCTGCGGATTAGCAGTTGGTGTAAACTGGGGGCAATAATACCGGCATCCCGCCAAACGCGATCTCTTCCCCACTGCTCGTCACGGCTAGCAGAGGTCTTGCCGGTGCGTTTGATAAGGGAAGACCGGTCTCAGGCTGGTACAGCACCAAGACAAAGGTGATTATTTTTTAGAGAAATGCCTGTTCCACACCAGAGAGGTGGCCGGGACAGATGAACGGGTGTGTCAACACCCTGTCCTGAGGTTGGCTTGGTTTGCTAGGCTGGCTTGGCTGGCTTGGAAGGTTGGTTGGCTGTTTTGATTGGTTCGAATAAACGAAAAGTCAAACATCCACACGGTCTTGGGTGATGGACGGATGATTCTCCCCCCTCTACCCTTGACCTCTCACAAAATGGCGCTGCGAGCAGGATGAACGAGTGCCAACCTCAGGACGCGGGATCAGGCCCTTGGATGTGAAGCCACAGCAAGGAAGGTTTTTACTTTTTTCATTGAAATTTTGAATCTATGCCTATGGTGCGATGGAGATGGCAGGCCAGATCATTGTTCTGCGAAGGAGCTGACCCTGTAGCTGATTTCAGCATGATGGGAGACTGTCATGGCACAGTGATTAAATGATGTATTTGATTATTGTGAATTGATATGTTTGTTCTCTTTTTTTGATGGAACGACCACCTGATATGACCCCCTTTGATCAGATGAGCTTTAATGTGGACTGACATGGACTGGATGTTGCGCATAATTTAGAGGTTGAAAGATTGATGTTAGAGTGTGTGCATAAGTATGTTAGTGAGGGAATTTTTTTTTTGCCTTTCTTTGTCATGAGTACTGATATTTCTAGGATTTCACTTTCCCATTTTTGTGTGTGTTCTTGTTTTTCTAGCGTAACCTTTTAGTATATATCTATTCTTCAAAAGATTATTGAAAGATGGCTGAGGTGACCTTGGACAGTCTTGCTGACGAACTAGCAGCTTTGAAAAGTAATGCTCAGAGGTAATTATAGCTCCAAGGGAAAAGTCAATCAAGGTATTTTCAGGGACAGGTCACCCAACAGTGGAAGAGTTTGAGAAGGATATCAAGAATATTTGGTCAAGTAGGGGTCTCCAAGAGGCGGATCAAGGTGAAAAAGTAGATATCATTTATAGCCACTTGACAGAATGTGTCAAGAGTGAACTGTTGTGTCACCCAACGGATGGCACAGATAACCCCGATGGGCTTTTCAAAATTCTATATACGGTGTGGGGAGAGCAACGGTCCGTCAGTCAGCTGTTGGGGACTTTTTACTCCATCTCACAGAGGGGGTATGAAGGGGTTAGGGAGTATTCCCACAGGCTGAATAAAGCCTTTACAGATGTGACAAAGAGGCAGAGGAAAGAGGATGCAATGCAGCAGCCGCTGGATCAGAAAATTCTGCGAGACCATTTTGTGGCTGGTCTCTGCAATGGGCAGTTAAGAAGGCGTCTGAGAGAGCAGACGCACAAAATCCCAAATTCCTCCTTCTTAGAGCTTAGAGATGAGGCTCTACGATGGGTGGAAGATGAGGAGAAAGAGGGTGCCACTGAAGCTGTCTCGGCTCAGGCGGAGGCATCTGTCAAGCAGATCCAAGCCATGGAGGCCATTGTAGAAAAATTAGGAAAAATGGAGGGCAGGATGAGACAGATGGAGGAGCAGCTCTGTGCAGAGAAGCGCCCAAAGCCACAATCAAGGGAAGTGGCGGGCAGGCGGAAACTGCCGTTTGCCAGAGACGGGAGGCCAATATGTCTAGGGTGTGATAGGCCAGGTCATATTCGCCGCAACTGTCCCGATCTGTCGAGGCAGGGAAACGACATTCCTCAGTAGTGACGAGTCGCACTGCTGAGGGGCAACCTTCCGGCTCACTCAATAAAATCCTAGGGAGATGTCCATATGCCAAGGTATTGATTAATAACAAGGAAGTTGATGCCCTTGTGGACACTGGGTCACAGGTCACCATGATGGGGAAGGCACATTCAAAGAACTCTTTGGGTGCTCTCCCCTACAACCTGTGGCTGGTTGGCTGCGAGTCACTGCAGCTAATGGCTTGGACATTCCCTACGTAGGATATTTTGAAGCCGACGTGGGAATCTGGGGCACCACGGTAAGGGGAAAGGGCATTCTGGTGAGGGCCTCTACATCCACATCGGATGTTCCTGTCATCCTAGGGATGAATGTGTTGCGGGAGGTAATGCCAGATGTCAGTGCCCCAGTGGTGCAGGGTTTTGCACGGGTGGCAGGAAGGGAGTCTGTGTATATCCCGCCCCGGGCAGTGGCCAGCCTCAGAGCAACTGGGGCAGTAAATAGAACACTGCAGGATCAGGAAGTGTTGACTGAGCCACTTCCGGACTTCAGTCACAAAGGTTTGCTTGTCCCACCCACGGTAAGCAAGGTCGAAGGCAATTGCTTTTTTGTTCAGGTCATTAATGTCAATGACGAAGGCGTTGTCTTGAGACCAGGGACAAGAGTTGGCACAGTGCAGCTATTCAAACAGGAGCTGCCCCCAGGCAAAGTGTCAGTGGAAGTTAGCTGCAATCAGATCCATGTCTCAGTTAACTCCACTGAGACTGATAGTGAGGTACAAGGCGGAGAGTGCCCCGTTAACCTTGAGGGTATAGACTGCACTGACAGCCAAAGGCAGCAGCTAGAGGAGTTGCTGAAAGCCAATGCGGACCTGTTTTTCCGCGATGACTGTGACCTGGGGTACACAGACAGGGTCACGCACAAGATCCGCCTTAAGGATGATGTCCGGTGGCCTCAACCTTTCGGAGGATCCCACCAACGCAGTACCAGGAGGTGAAGGAGCATATTCAAACTCTTATGGACAGAAAGATTGTCCAGAAAAGCTCCAGTGCTTATGCATCTCCGGTAGTAGTTGTCCGAAAGAAGGACAACTCTATCCGCCTCTGCGTCGATTACCGTCGCCTAAATGAGAAGGCCATACCAGATGCCTATCCCCTCCCAAGGATAGATGATTCATTGGATGCACTTGGAGGGGCCAAGTTGTTTTCCACTCTGGATTTGGCAAGTGGCTACCATCAGGTTGCCATGGCGGAGGAAGACAGGCACAAAACAGCCTTCATACCCCATTAAACTTGTTTTGACATACCTCAATTATCAACTCTACTACAAACAAAAGAATAAAAATAGCCACAATAAAACGAAACATGCTCTTCAACTAAGTTCAAGAGCATGAAGATAAACATTTGCAGAAGTAAACTTCTGTCCAGCCACAAATCTCCCCTGCTGACAGTTATGGTCCCCATAACTTTGCCTATAGTATAGCATGCCGTTTGCACACAAAAATACACCAAAAAATCATTGGCGACAATATAACCCTCAACAGGTAAATTGTCAAGCAAAAATTACCACCAACAGTGTGACAGCACTTAAACCGACAAGGTAGATTCCGTTAGAATTCAAAACAAAAAAACATATCAGCACACATAGCAAAATCAAACATGCCGAATGGTTCATCAAAAGATCAATATAGTACAACAAAAAAACAAATCGCAGTCATACCGACCAAGAGAACGGAGGGACAGCAGTTTACAAAACCAATCGGGCCTGGCTTACAACACCAAAACACCTCCCTGGGACTTAAAAGTGCCAATCTCGCGCTTTTCTGTCGCCTCCTAAACTGAGCATCGCATTCAGTAGGACATCGAGTTCACCTTTTCCCAACAAGAGTCCATGTTTCACTTGTAGCCCTCAAGTCTGTCATTTTTCAGATCTTCCTTTTTAAAGTAAATCTGGAAAATGCATCTTTCCCAACAAGCATTCAGGGGCAGTATGGCCATTTATTGCCTATACTGTCTTGACTCAGCATCTGTCAATCCTCATTCTTACATACCGGGGTGCAAGACAACTTTTTCTTTAAAAAAAAAAGGTAGTGCTTCATACCCCATTAAATGTCCACATTGAATACACAGATGCAACCAACATTTCTTCACAAAACCTTCAAAAACGAAATGCAATGTTCAACAAACATCTGCAGCAATACACGCAAATGAACTGCCTTCAGCCAAGTTGGAAGCATTATCAAACAACCCCCCAAAAAAAAGTGTCCACTTGGCTGAATATATTCACATGCCCATGTCAAAAAAAAAAGAACAAAAAAAACAAAAGATTCCAAAAGATGGAGGAGGTGCATGCCTATCCTAACATGCTACATTCTTACTTCCACTTCCAGCGTGGGGAACCCCCTTGTTGGAGCGGGCAGATCTGCGGACAGTCATTCCGCTCCTGTCTGTCAGTGGTTGCTGATCAGGGGACTGTGGGGCAGCAGGTGGGATAGGAGGGGTTTCAGGGGAGGTTCCCTGGCTCCCTTTGTCAGTGGACCATGGGACAATGTGCCACTCTAGATGTGTGGTCACTGCTGGAGGTGGCTCAGAGCGACTCTCAGGATCCATCCTTCAAGAGGCTCCCCAACAGAGGGGAGAAACTGACAAATTTCATGCCTGTTCACCTTCACCATAGTGCCAATACCATCCAGTGGGGCAATGGTGAATGGCCCACCTCCGGGTCCAGGCACCTGAACCACAAAGAAGATCCGCTCCCCCCAGATATCCTGGATCTTATTCCGCCCTGGCCTATGTTTTCTGGTCAGGACAAGATCTCCCGGTTGGAGGTCTGGGGTGGGATTGCCCTGGTCTTGCCTGGCCTTCCTCCTGGAAGCATGGATGTGGAGTTGCTCCCCTGCTTTTCTGTGAGCCACTCTCAACCGCTCCACATGTCCCTCCAACCACTGGGTTGGCATGACTGCCTTCCACTCCTCTTCTTTCTCTCCTAGAAAGATATCAATGGGAGCCGGGTTTCCTCCCAAACATGAGGTAGAATGGGGACATCCCTGTGGCACTGTGTGGTGTACAGTTGTACATCCACGTTATCTCTGCCAAATGCTGAGGCCAGCGACGTTTTTGCTCTTCAGGGAGAGTCCTGAGCAAGTTGTGCATGGTACGATTATATCGTTCGCACTGGCCATTTCCTGAAGGTTGTATGAGGTAGTACGGGACTTTGCTATCCCGTAATGGCGGCATAATGCATGAATTATGGCCGACTCGAAAACAACGCCCCTTATCAGAGTGAATCCGTTGTGGGATACCATAATGCTGGAACCAGTTCTGGATCAGGGCTTTGGCTACAACAGCAGATGTTTGATCCCGTGTTGGGATGGCCACTGTGTACTTGGTGAAAATGTCTGTGATGACTAGAACATTTTCTGTGCCATCACTGGCAGGCTCCAATACAGTGAAGTCAACTGCTATGACCTCAAGGGGTTTGGTAGCCAGCAGATGACCCATAGGGGTGTGGGCCACTTTGTTCTGCACCTTGGCTGTCTGACAGCGCTGGCAACGCCTGCACCATTCATCCACATCTAGATGAATGTTGGGCCAAAACACTCGCTGTCGGAGAAGGCCGAGAGTCCTTTCTGGCCCTTGATGACCACAGTCCTGGTGTGCCATGTGGAGGAGACGGGCACGAAGGCCTTCAGGGGCAACGAGCTGTGACACCCGTCCCTCTGTCACATCCTCCACCGCTCTGTAAAGCACCTTCTCTTTGAGATGCAGCCGGTCAAAATGCCGCAGAAGGGCTTTCTGGTCAGCATCCATGGTCCGAATTTGCTTCCCAGGAGGACGACAATGGGGCTCCACAAATGGGATGAGAGAGGCTATGCTTCTGTCTTTCCGCTGTGCTTCCTGTATCTCAGAAAGCGATAATGAAGGGAACTGCATAGCTGGGGGTGGCTCAGGAAGAGAGACAGAGGGAAGTCAGCTTTCACTTGGATTGCCTCCAATGGTTCCACCGTTGTACGATGAACGATTTCATGCACTGTTCCGACCATGCGTGTCCCACTACACGAGACTGCACTCACCTCTTCCTCGCCAGGACCCTCTGGCCCAGACACAGGGTTTCGAGATAGTGCATCAGCATTCCTGTTCTCTCTCCCTGATCGATACTTCACGGTGAAGTCAAAACATGCCAAGTCAGCTGCCCATCTTTGCTCTACTGCCCCTAATTTGGCTGTCTGGATGTGACTAAGGGGGTTGTTATCAGTCAGAACTACAGTGTGGGTGCCAAAAGGTAGGGTCGAAACTTTTCGCACATGGCCCATTTAAGTGCCAAGAGCTCCAGCTTCATGCTACTGTAGTTGAGCATATTTCTCTCTGATGGACGGAGAGACCGACTGGCATATGCGACAACCCGCTGCTCTCCTCCCTGGTGTTGTGAGAGCACAGCCCCCAAGCCGTCCAAGGAAGCATCTGTTTCCAGGACAAAAGGCAGTTTGAAATCTGCGTACCCTAGTACGGGTGCAGAGGTCAAAGCTTCTTTTAGATCCTCGAATGCCTTTTGACACTGAGGAGTCCATGCCTTCACAATAGATACCAGCTGGCTCTTCCGCTTCTTTTCTTTCTCTTGCTGGTATGTCAGAGAGACCAGTTGGTTGAGTGGTTTTGCTAGACTGGCAAAACCCTTCACAAAGCGCCTGTAGTAGCTGGCAAACCCAAGGAAAGATCTCAGTTCTCGCAGAGATTGCGGTCTTGGCCAGTCTGCCACAGCTTTGATCTTTGAGTCTGAGGTTGCGATTCCCTCAGATGAGACCGTGTATCCCAAATACTCCACTTGCCGTTGCGCAATATTACATTTCTGGGGGTTGAGCTTCAGCCCGACCTCACGCAACCGCTGAAATACAATTTTCAGGCGCTCGAGATGTTCCTCGAACGTCTGACTGTAGACCAGCAGATCATCCAGATATACCAGGAGGATTTGGAATGCCAGATCATTCATTGTGCTTTGCATCAGCCTCTGGAAAGTTGCTGGGGCGGTGGACAAACCCATTGGCATCCTCAGGTATTCGAACAATCCGAATGGGGTGATGAAGGCTGTTTGATTTTGCTATGTGTGCTGATATGTTTTTTTGTTTTGAATTCTAACGGAATCTACCTTGTCGGTTTAAGTGCTGTCACACTGTTGGTGGTAATTTTTGCTTGACAATTTACCTGTTGAGGGTTATATTGTCGCCAATGATTTTTTGGTGTATTTTTGTGTGCAAACGGCATGCTATACTATAGGCAAAGTTATGGGGACCATAACTGTCAGCAGGGGAGATTTGTGGCTGGACAGAAGTTTACTTCTGCAAATGTTTAATCTTCATGCTCTTGAACTTAGTTGAAGAGCATGTTTCGTTTTATTGTGGCTATTTTTTATTCTTTTGTTTGTAGTAGAGTTGATAAGGGTAGTGCGAGTGCATAGGGATTTCAGTGAATTCTGATCTTTTGTCAGAAGAGTTATCCGCCTTGGTACCAGATTAGCTGGTTCCAGAATTATCTTTAGAATTCCAATGGATGAGTAGGAATACAATGGTTGGTTTGTGGATATAATCAGTCTACTTGGCATAATCTCTGTTTGGGAATGTGCACAAATTACCAGACATTAATGGACATTTATTCATGGTAATGACAAAGCGGTGATTAATACTGCCATTTACTGAGGCTCAGGGCCTATATTCTGCTGCGGATTAGCAGTTGGTGTAAACTGGGGGCAATAATACCGGCATCCCGCCAGAACGCGATCTCTTCCCACTGCTCGTCACGGCTAGCAGAGGTCTTGCCGGTGCGTTTGATAAGGGAAGACCGGTCTCAGGCTGGTACAGCACCAAGACAAAGGTGATTATTTTTTAGAGAAATGCCTGTTCCACACCAGAGAGGTGGCCGGGACAGATGAACGGGTGTGTCAACACCCTGTCCTGAGGTTGGCTTGGTTTGCTAGGCTGGCTTGGCTGGCTTGGAAGGTTGGTTGGCTGGTTTTGATTGGTTCGAATAAACGAAAAGTCAAACATCCACACGGTCTTGGGTGATGGACGGATGATTCTCCCCCCTCTACCCTTGACTGGTTACAGAAAGAAAGAGAAAGATTTACGTTTATTGGAGAGAAGACAGACAGACAGACAGTGACAGAACAAAGTGAGGGATTTCTGTCAATTTAACAAGTACATATAAAACTATCAGTTAATATAAAGCTGTCCAAAGATCATTGTATGAAAATAAATGTAAACATTTGGTGCTCTCAGTGATGCATTTTATTGTGCAGTGTCATATGTCAATGGATAACACTTTTCCACAGATGAATTTCTAGAAAATAACAAAATAATGAATTAGCAAAATACAATATATATATATATATATATATAAAAAGAAAGAAGAAAAAGGAAACAGCTGTTGAAAATCACAACCTTTTTTAGGCCAATATGACAAAAAAAAATTCAAAACAATGTTAGTTCAAAACATCATCCACTCTGTAAAAATGCAAAAAATGGTCAGCGAGATATTAAAAAAAATAAACGCCATTTTTTTATCATTTCTTTTTTACATGAAATCCAAAACCGCACACACATTTACATAGAACAGGTTGTCCAATTTTGATTTGATTCTCAAACCATAATTCAATCAAGATCAGTGACTGGTAAGAAGGGCAGGACAGAAACTGAGCAGTGTACCATTCTCCAACAAATACTAAGTGGTACAGGGGTAGATATCAGATGATTTCATTTTTTTGGTCGTAAGCCAAGTTATGGACTCAGATTGTAGTGCAAAACTTGGTTCTTTCAGAAATCAATTCAAAATACAAACAAGACAAGAAAAAAAGGCCCCAAAGTTTTCATTTTCCTCTTGCCCAGCCAGTCAGACAGAACCTTGTCAGAACTGTCAGCTCATGAGAAGAAAAAGTCCTGCATGACAAACCCAACTGACAGTCAACTATCTACGAAACATAAATGTACGTGTATAATGCTTGCTGACAAAACCACCAGTGAACGCCCAACTCTATTTACAAAACACAAATTTACATGTATAATGCACATTGACAAAACCACCAATAATATCCCAACTATATATAAAAACTCAAATTTACATGTAAAATGTATGTCAACAAAACCACTGGCAAACACCCAGCTATGTACAAAACGTACATGTATGTACAATGCATTTTGAAAAGAATGCAAAGATGTTAGTGTCTCTTTGACATATCCTGAAGACATACAAAACAGACAGCTTTGATATTTGACTGTTCTTAGAATGAATTGGAAAGAAAAGGGACAGACATCATTAAAACCACAGGATCCTGACCTCCATACTGAGTGTAAAATCCAGTGTGTGATCACAGCATTCACATACACAAAACGCAGTGTTTTCAAAACAGTCAACATCTCGATCAGATGAGTATCAATTCTAAGAATTGCACAATTACATATGATTTGACAGCAAAAATCAACAAATAACCATATAGGAATCTAATTAAAGAAAACTAAACTCTTTCAAAATATACCTTCACTTTACTCAACACTGTACAGCACATAACATCAATGTTGGCTCGCCCTTGCTCTACCCTCAACACTGTACTTCACTCCACATCAATGTCAGCTCACCCCTAGCCCTACCCTCAACACTGTACAGCATATGACATCAATGTCAGCTCACCCCTAGCCCTACCCTCAACACTGTACAGCATATGACATCAATGTCAGCTCACCCCTAGCCCTACCCTCAACACTGTACTTCACTCCACATCAATGTCAGCTCACCCCTAGCCCTACCCTCAACACTGTACAGCACATGACATCAATGTTGGATCACCCCAGCCCTACCCTCAACACTGTACTTCACTCCACATCAATGTCAGCTCACCCCTAGCCCTACCCTCAACACTGTACAGCATATGACATCAATGTCAGCTCACCCTAGCCCTACCCTCAACACTGTACAGCATATGACATCAATGTCAGCTCACCCTAGCCCTACCCTCAACACTGTACAGCATATGACATCAATGTCAGCTCACCCCTAGCCCTACCCTCAACACTGTACAGCATATGACATCAATGTCAGCTCACCACTAGCCCTACCCTCAACACTGTACAGCATATGACATCAATGTCAGCTCACCCTAGCTCTTCCCTCAATGCTGTTCATCACACCGTACCGCATCAACATTGGCCCACACACCTCTACTGTCAACACCAAACAGTGTAAGTCATCTAATGCCAGGTACCTAACTGCAGTTCTCCTGACAATGGGGGAAATCCTGATAACACTTAAACATTCCGGAGTTCCCAAATTCGCTTCCGTAATGGAATGGTTATAGAACTGTCCCATAACACTGATCAGAACTCACGACAGTGTGACTGGGGTCTAAGCCATTTTCATAATGCTTGAGGAATTGATTGATTGCACTTCTTTTCCCCCACTATTTGATATTGTTCCATAGAAAAACGTGACTTACAGTAAACAACACAGCAGAATCGAACAATCAAGCTGTCAAGAATGGTCCAAATGGAGAAAGTTAGTGTAATAAATGGTATCACAGCATCACAGGAAGAAAAACAAAATCTTAAAAAAATATGTTTGGAAATAGGAGGTCTTAGATATGCTTTTTTCTCCACATTTGTAAATAGTTTCTTTAAAATTACAGTTCCCAGAATCATGTTGAATGTCCGAGTTTCTAGCCTTCATTTTACTGCAGTACACAGGCCCGTGATGAAGTGGATTCCTTCTTTCCTTTGGCGTTCCCACCTTTAGGGGCAGGGGCGGCTGTAGGTTTGCGCACTACAGAGGAATCGGGGAAATGCTTGAGGAGGGATGCCTCGATGTCGCCAATCTGTCAAAGAACACAGGCACAGATTTGAGCAACATTTCTGTTCAGTCATTTAATGTTCTTGACACACAAATGCTTTATCCAGTCTACAAATAAACTGATTGTGAATTCTACCAAATGGCATGAATGGATTACAAAAGCAGTTATACAGATGTGTTTGTGTGTGTGTGTGTGTGTGTGTGTGTGTGTGTGTGTGTGTGTGTGTGTGTGTGTGTGTGTGCGTGCGTGTGTGTGTGCATGCGTGCGTGTGTTTGTGCATGCATGTTTGTGTGTGTGTGTGTGTGCATGTGTGTGTGTGTGTGTGTGTGTGTGTGTGTGTGTGTGTGTGTGTGTGTGTGTGTGTGTGTGTATGTGAAGTCAAATCATGTCGTCAAAATCATCTTTATCAGACGTTAACAAATAAACCTTGCAGCCTTCTCTGTTTAATCATTCAGCCCTCAAATCCTGTGTTTGTGCATGTGTGTATATAGGCATGCATGCTCCCATGTTTGCAAGCATGGGTAAATGCATATATGAATGATATGCATTTTTTAAAAATATTGTTTGAATCTGTATTTACAGGATTTGCCTGTTCACCTTTGAGTGAACTGTGTATCAATCTTCAATTTTCAGTTTCCAGGGCCAAATAGGACTTGGGAGGTAAGAGGTTTTTTTTTTCTGTTTTCCTGGACATATGTGCTACCCTGCTAGTATCAAAACCTCCCATGTACATGATTTTATGTGCACATACACACACACACACACACACACACACATACACGTACACACACACGCGCAGACACGCACACACACACACACGCATGCACACAGGCTTACACACAAGCATGTGTGGGCACACACACACACACACACACACACACACACACACACACACACACACACACACACACATATGCAAGCATCCAGACACACACACACACACACACACACACACACACACACACACACACACACACCAAGCCATAAAACCTCTGCATTAAGCTTTTCCTGACCAAGACTTCTTCCTGTTAAAGATAATTCTTATATTATGAGACTATTTTCTTCCTCTGTTTGTTGAACTGGAAGGCAACACACTAAAAATGGACTTGTTGTCATTTCATGATGTAACATTTTTGCCATATTCTAAAAATTCAATATAACAAAAACACCAAAGCATACAACTTACACATGATTTTAAAGTTTATTCTGTTTACAAACAGATTTGTCAAGGTGCTGACCATAAACTTTTGCATTAAAAAAAAGTCACTAAATAAACAACAGAAAAGAAAAATTGTGAAAGACATTTTCGCTTGCCTCAAAATGCTACTGACCATCTGCAAAGGCACTGGAAAGAATTTTCTATCAAAGTAGCGTTCCCTTTGTCTTATAAAAACAGTCATTATCAGATCCTTCAGCTATCAGAAATACAACTGCCCCTTGAAAGGAAAATTACCTTCTTTCTGCCATCTAGTAAACATGGAGAAAAGAGTGACCCTTCATCTGTCTCAAAAACAACACTAGAAGAAAAAAACCAAACCATTTCACAACATAAAAAAAAACCTATCTCACAAGGTACCTGTATTTCACACTAAGTCAGCATTATTTTGTTTTACAAGATCTATCAGTCACGCACTACTTCTTCAATCACTATGAATGGATATGGACAGAGTGGACTGCAATAGAAATAGATAACATGGAGTGGAATGGATATAAACGTAGAGGAACAGAACGGATAAAGTCAGAGATGAGTGGAAACAACATAGCTTTGGGTGGAAACCAATCCACAAGACTGAGGGGTTTGGACTGGGTTGGGTCAGTACAGATGAGAAGAGTAGAATGAGTAAAAACAAAGAAGACTGGGCAGGATAAAGTATATACAAGTGAGTAGGGTGGAATGATTATATACAGAGCAAGCTGAACTGGATAACTCCAACAAAGATGAGTAGGGTGGAACAGTTATAGACAGAGTAGATTAGACTGGACATAGTCAATAAGAATGAAGAGGATGGAATGATTTCTTACAGCAGATTGGGCTGGGTATGATAAATATGGATGAGTAGGGTGGAATGATAATAGACAGATTAGACTGGACTAGATATAGTCAATAAGAATGAAGAGGATGGAATGATTTATGACAGTAGATTGGGCTGGGTATGATAAATATGGATGAGTAGGGTGGAATGATTATAGACAGATTAGACTGGACTGGATATAGTCAGAGTTGGCTGCAGTGTTACAGAGTGGAGTGGAATGGATAGTGGACTGGATGCAACAAAGCTTGGACTGGATATGGACACAGCCAGTGGAATGGATACACGTATAGTACAGTGAAATGGATATAGATAGAGAAACATGGATTGGATTTAGACAAAGTAAAGTGGAATAGACAAAGACACAATACGGTGGATTGGATACAAAGTAGATTGGATGAATATAGACAAAGTAAGGTATAATGAATGTGGACAGAATATAGACAAAGTAAGGTGTAATGAATGTGGAAAGAGTACAAGCAGACAAATACAAAGTAACTCAGACTGGATAAAGACAACGTGAAGTGGAATGGATAGTGGAATAGATGCAACAAAGCTGGTCCTGACAAATGAGAGAGTTGGGAGAGAGAGAAACCAGATAGTGAAACAGATCTTGACAGAACAGAATTGACAGACGTGGAGATAGTGGAGGGGAGTGGATACAGGCTGAATGAACTGGAACAGATACAGATTCAAGTGGAGTGGACAGAGGCAGACAGAGGGGAGTGGATATGTAGTCAATTCACACTTGTAGAGAGCAGTGGATATCTATACATAAAGAGTAGAATGGAGAATGGTGCACACGAAGGAGCAGAACAAAATACAATAAAACCAGATATGCTTTTATGTAAAATAACATGAAACACGTACAAAATTTATAAAAAATAAAAATAAAAAAAAAGGACAAACATTGGTAGAAAAACAAATTACCGGAATTGTCGTCACTCCCTTCGCTTTTGCTGCATCAATGAGACCGTAGATTTTTCCCTGATGAAAAACAAACAAGGATGTTAATACTAAAAGTAGTTTTATGAAATGCTTATCGGTCTGAACATGCACCTTGGTGTGGAACATCACCTTATCAGGATCCTCATTAAAGTAGATTGGGAGAGCAAGGGAGCAAACCATGCCTCCTAAAATAGATAACGCACTACATGATCACACTTGACAGGCCTATGTTACATCTGACTGTGAGCAGACTGCTAAGTTACTGCCCTTGTCCTAGCAAATGAGAGGGCTGGGAGAGGGATATATTATTTGGAGCCCAGCCGACAGCAATGGGCCATATCAGGACTATCACCTTGTCATAGTGAACTCTCAGAGTAGATTACACACACACACACACACACACACACACAAGCGCGCGCACACACACACACACACACACACACACACACACACCACGTGCAACACACACACACACACACACACACACACACACACACACACACACACACACACACACACACACCTCATTAAAACAGATTTTCTAAAAACACACCAGAATTTCATTGAAACCTTTCTTCCATAAAACCTTAGATCAGATGAAATAGGTTGATCTCTTTCAGAAAATCCAAAATTTCATCAAGTGGAACATCTCAGAACAAGAGATCAACAGTCTGTTGTAGGATCAAGAATCGGCTGTAAAGTGTTCACGTCTGACATCATGTAAGCATCACCTACTAACAGAAGAATATGTTTTATTGTGAGTGGTACATCGCATACAATGCACCATGAAGCTTCTTCACCTTTGCCAGACAAGAGCGGGTGTAAAAGGAGTGGCCTGAAAACAGACAGCACGGGTTTCTTCGTTACTGCTGTCCATGGAACGTGGTAAGAATTCTTGTGGGCTTGGACGAATTTAGAAGAGTGTGTTATCCATCTGCAAGTTCCAATCCTCTTGCCTGAGGTACAGGACTTTAAAGGTAAACAGAAGAATGATACTGACAGAAGAGAAGATGAAGAAGATTTTCAGCTTGAACTGTTTCACCATTGTCTGAAAGGGAAGAAATCACGGACAGCCACCATGAAATAGACAATGAGAATCTTGCCTTTGAGAGAGATGCAGGAAGAAACAGATTCTTTTTTTTTTTCCTTGCGATGAAGAAGAAAATTTCTGCTGGAGGAAGACAAGTTTGGTTTTTGTTTGTTTGTTTGAAAGAAGTTGGAAAAATGCTGTTTGGGAAGAGTAACAATAAGTTGCTATTTTGTGCTTCAAAATTATGGTGGAAATGACTGATATATAATGTTATAATGTTTTTTCCTTATTCATTTATTAGACCTTCATATCATGCCTTCTGACTTGCAAAACTATTCCTAACTCAACTCACAAAGGGATTCTTAAAAAAATAGTGAGTGCACTAGAAGGAACCAGCTGCTACATACCAGTGCCTCATCATCTGTCCCAGTAGATTTCTTAGATGCAGCAGCATCATTGCCTTTACTTTTGTTTGAATCTTGACCCTGAAACAAAGAAGTGTGGCAACATTTCAGACATGAATCTAGTGTAAAACACATTACAGCAACAAAATGTCAGAATAAAGAAAGATAGAGAAGAGGCACACATGCAGAAACTTTTCTATTTATAAGTAAGTATATTGGAAAAAAAATGTTTTATACACTTCAGAGATTTCGCATTTTCTTATCTTTTTCCTGCATCTCTTTTAATTTAATCATACTGATTTTCTGCTTACAATAAGAGATTTTTCTGTTCATTTTGCTTTTTTTCTGTACTGTCTCTCATCTTCTGTGCCACTACATTGACACTGCACCCATGTCACTCAATCATTCCGGCTCCCCGGACACAGCCACAGCTTGGCTCCAGCAATCCACAGGGAGCAGTCAATGTCAAGTCATCACGAGCCAACCCACCAGAGGAGACACTGCACCGCTGCCGAGTCACTTCGGTGGTGCTGAGCGGCGCCTGTTCTGACCTAACACATGTAGGGCACCACCTACTAAGCCCCTACTGACGACAATATTAGCTTAGTCGTGGAGCCAGTGTGAGTGAGTTTTCCCTGTGGAGGACGCCACCATGTCCGTCCATTACAGTCCCCGTAAGCTTGCCGATACTGGTGACCTTGACAGACTCTCACCAAGGACATTGATGTGGAGCGAAAATCAAAACTGGGGTCACGTATGACAGCAGGGCATGACTGGCCATAGAATTCTAGACATTTTTTTTTTTTCAAGCTGATCAATGAGGATGAGGATGATGAAGAAAATGATATAGATATTCATTCTGGTCTGAGACTGCATGACAGGGCTGTATTCTATGCTTATTTTCATAATGCAGTGTTGGTCAGAAAATTAAAGCAACACTCTTAGAGACTCATCCATGAAATGCATGAAACTTGACTGTGTGGTCTCAGCCTTCCTAACTGAGCCCCCATAGCAAACTCACTGTGGGTAGGAGCTGGTCTGAGCCGGAGGGGGGGGGGGGGGGGGGAGCTTTTCACTTTCCAAATGGTTTGTAAAAGCGAGGGGCGGGATATGGAGTGGGGGGGGGGGGGGGGGGGGGATGGGGGGGGGGCTGACTTCTGCCAGACCAAAGAATGCCAAGTAAGCCTCTTACAACAAGTTTAGTTCTTGATTCCTTGATCATCACACTAATCAAGCCAAAATTACTAACACTTGCACTTCATGCTTAACTCAAGTGCTGAAGTATCTTCAGTCTCACTCTAAATTTTATCAACATGATGTCAAGGCCTTTCATATCAAACCACGCAGCACTTGAGAAGAAGTCACAAATGATGGTCCTGATGATGACTAATTCAGTTTTGACCAACATGAACAGAGATTACTTTTTGCTGCGAACAAGTCAACAAGAACTTCGTTGTTTATCTCAAGTAAAACTTTGTAAAGCTGGGGAAAACTGGGCCTTTGAAGGGATAATTAATACAAAAAAAGACTGCCAATGATTGGCAACTCCATTAAGAAAAAATTATATGCATACATATATGTGATTAATACAGAATTGTTTCCTAGCAAAACAATGGATAACATTAACATAGACAACAGAGCTCTGATAAGTTCACAGTGGAAAGCACACATGGAGACAGAAAAATCCAGACAGTATTTTTCTTACAGTTTGACTGACCAACACAAAACATTGCTGGGCCAGATTTCTAGCCTGAGTTGGAAAAGTGGCTTTCCAGAATAATTAATGATAATAGTAAAGGGCAGTTACATTGTTCTGATTTCTCAAAAGATATCAGTCAATTTAGACAGCTTGGAAAATTATGATAACAACAATTATGGAACATGCATTACACAGTTTCACTGAACCATACCAATTCAGTTACACAAATAACTCGATGCATACATGTCCTCACTCGCGCGCGTGCGCGCGCGCGCGCGCGCACACACACACACACACACACACACACACACACACACACACACACACACACACACACACACACACACACACTATAACATTAAAAATGAAACAAACAATACTTGTTCTCTGAAACTATAAGAAACAACACCCAGTCTTTTGGTACTGAGGCAATATTTGAAAATGTGATAAAGCAATTCACTTCCGGTATTATGCGATAAAATTTCTATTAAAAAAACCAACAAACCCTTCTTGTTCCACCGCCTTTTTTTTCTCTCGCCACACGCTCAGCCTCACCTTGGCAGCAATGGCAGCAGCGGCAGCAGCGCCCCTGTGGAACTATTGGATTGCTCACGGGACATGAGGTCCTTGGTGGTCCATTTGTTCTTGTCAGCGGCTGCAGCGGCTCCAGACTTGAACCCCTCCTCTTTTTGCCTGCCCCACACCTCCACCACCAAGGACTCATTCTTCAGGTAGTTCAGGAACTGTAACCATGCAAAGTTGTGTCTGTCTGCATCGTCTAAGCTGAACATTTATTTTTGGTTATCCCGTTTTGAACCATACATTAGTTTAATAATGACTTCTTCAGTCTTTTCAAACACTTAACGAAGTAATATAAAAATTTGGCAAAAAAAAAAAAAAAATAAAAATACTGAATAAGGCCTCAAAAAAAGACAGGGAGCATCAACAATTTTGTGGGTAGCCTGCAAAGAACATGAATTTCCTTCCAAGCCAGGTGCTTTCTTCGGAGCTATGCAGTACCCCTAAACAAGGAACAATTGCAAAGGCGCATGATAGCTCATATCCTGAAGGAAACCATTGTTTTTGCCTTATGTATATACATGTTTCAGGGCTTTATTCATCTGTCTGTCTGTTTGTCTTCTGCCTTCTGCTCGACTGTCTGTCTGAATGTCTCTCCTTCTCTCTCTGTCTCTCTCTCTGTTTGTCCTCTCTCTCTCTCTCTCTCTCTCTCTCTCTCTCTCTCTCTCTCTATGTATCTATGCATATACGTATGCATACATATACATACATAGATAAGCAGATAGACAGATTGATATGTAGGTAGGTAAATAAGTAGATAGACAGATAAGATAAGATAATGTTGCTTATAGCCCAGCCGACCGCAAAGGGCCACATCAGGGCTGTCACCACGTTAAAATCAACTCACAAGTCAGATAGACAGATACATAGATAGATGAATAGATACAGATAAAGATGTGTGTGTGTGTGTGTGTGTGTGTGTGTGTGTGTGTGTGTGTGTGTGTGTGTGTGTATGTGCACACACAAAATTGACACGAAAGGGGCAACTTTAGCTGCTTATGCAGATGATATTGCAATGTGGAAAAATGTAAATTGTAATTTTACAAAAAAACAAAATCAAGCGTAATAAAATTGTTGAACAGTTTCAATTTGCAATCAGTAAACTTGTTAATTATTTGAATTCAAACGGTTTTAACTTATCAACGGACAAATCGGTTTTTATTATATTTACAAAGAAAAATATCGATTTTGAAGGTAGGGACGCTGTAAAATTAAAAATAGGTGATTCTTTCTTTTTCCCCAAGTAAGCAAGTAAAATTTCTAGGCGTTATTTTCCTATAAATTTTTTGGGTTTAAAACATATAATCATCTCGTGGAAAAGGCAAGAAAAAAAATGCTTACTGCGAGCCTAACGGGAATCCCCTGATAAATTAGGTTTAATTTTATCCATGTCGCCTTAGGGACAGTTCGTTCGTTTAAAAAATTATGGTCAAGAAGTATTTTTTACTGCAAAAGAAGATTTACATAAGTAATGGGGTTTGATTCTTAGCACTTAAAATTGTTTTGGGGTTTAAAGATGGGCATCAATTGTAGACTTACAGAGAGGAAAGGGTTTTCCCTTTAAATGAACTGGATGCTTGTGCTTGTACTACTCACACGAGAGAACAGTCCCTCCCCATTTATTTTAAATTGATAAAAGCCCCTAGTTTTCTAGGGATACGGAATAAAAAGCTAACTTCATTTTTTATTATGTATCCCCCTTTTTACTGCTGCACTTTTGTTTTGACACATTGTTAAATGCCCCAAACCCCCTTTTCCCCCCTTTGGTTGATAAAGAAAAGCAGTTTTTTCTTTTCCCTATGGAATTTTACTAAAAAGAAAAACCCATTTTTGCTTGTTCTCTTGTAAAAAATTTGATTTACACTAAATTTTAATCTTATTCAATTTTCATGATTTTTTTCATTTCGTGTACTTCTGGGGTTGGGTGCTGCTTTCGTGATACTTCCCTTAACATTGAAAAAAGTTTTCAATTACCAAGTTGTTCTTTTTTCCACCGCTGAGTTTTTTGCTTTATGAAAGCTATTAATTTCATTCTTGATATAAAAGTATTCAGAAGAATCGTTTTGTCAGTTTCCAAGTCTGCTTTAACGGCTTTCCCCCCTTCAAATACATAAAGGTCCTGATTCGTCAGTAAAAATTTTATTTTAAATTCACAGTAAAAGAGCGAGGTTCTAAATAACATTTTAGGGTACCCCGGGCACTGCAACTTCGAGGGAAAAACTGGTGATACCTGGCAAAAAAGGCTTTAATTGCAAAAACGAATACAGTTGTTTGATATTCCTTATTGGTTCTTGAATAAACAAAAATTTGACAAAAAAACTCTGGGGACCAGAGAAGAACCAGTACCTTTAAGCGCCATTCAGAAAAACGTGGGATCTTTCTGCCCCCAGCAGTCATTGTTAAGTCCCCCAGGTTCTATTCCCAAAACCAAATTTTTCACAGAATCGGGGGACGGCGGTTTGGCAGGTTTTTTAAAACCCTTCCTTTTTGTGTCTGTGGTCAAAACCTTAATGTATCTCATTTTTTACTTGAAGTTCATTAAAAAAAGCGTATTTCATTGTCTTCATGAAAAATTTTGTCTAAAAATCTACCTTTAAAAATTGCTGTGTTTTTTTTCCCAACCCAAAAAAGGGGGGAGTCAGCAAATTGGCTGTAAATTGATAAGTCTCACCACTTGGGAGATTTTTTTAACGGATTTTTTTTTTTTTTTTTTTAAATTTTTTTTCTTGGTTTAGTGGTCTATGTACACGTAGAGCAAAAAATTTTTTAAGACATAGCTGCCGACTCTCAGTGTACTAGGTCGCATATTCCCAAAGGTTCTCTTAACGTCCTCCGGCCCGCCAACAGGACTATTGGGGCTGTATTTTTGCTTTATTGTAGTAGTCATTGGGGGCCCCGACCCGGGCGTCTGAAGGTAGTTCGGCTCGGTTGTGTTGATGTTGTTCGTGAAAATTCCCCCAAGGGCCCTCGTCAGGGCCACCGGGCGGCCCTTCTGGATGGCGACGGTCCGTGCCCCGGTGAGGCCGACCGGGAGACGTACGAGGCACAAGTCGCCGAGCCCCTGCACTAGGGCATGCCCCTCTCCCCAAAGAGGGACAATTCCACCCTCCCCCCCCCAAAGGGGGAGCCCCGCTAGTGTGCAGGCCCTGGGTAGTTCGCAGGTGGCAGCGCCTGCGCCCAAGCGTTTACGCCGCCTCGAGGGCCCTCCCCCCGCGACCAGGCATCCCTCGCACTCTGTGCAGGAAGAAAACTGTGCCCCCTACACCCATCTGCCACCCGGTCCCCTTTTGCTTATCTCGCCCCCGACCGGCGGGGGCGTCGAAAAGTCGTGAAAATGCGATTATTCCATTTTACGAAATTTTTGCTAGGTTTTGCGCGCGTTAAAGGAGGAGAGAGAGAGAGAGGGGGGGGTGGGGGGGGGGGGGGGGGGGGAACTTGGTTTTGTTTATATGTGAGTGCATGTTGTGCGTTACGTCTATACGTTTTTTTGTGTGTATATGTCTTGAATGAGTGTAGGGAGGGGGCTTTTGTGTGTGTGTGTGTGTGTTGTGTGTGTGTGTGTTGTGTGTGTGTGTGTGTGTGTGTGTGTGTGTGTGTGTGTGCGTGCGTGCGTGCGTGCGTGCGTGCGTGCGCGCGCGCGCCGCGCGTGCGAGAGAGAGAGAGTTTTGGTTTTTATTTATTTGTCTCTGAGTGAATATAATGTGCTTGCTCGCATACACGTAAGTAGGGGAAAGGGGAAGCGTGGTTTTGTGTGTGTGTGTTGTGGGTGTGTGTGTGTGTGTGTGTGTGTTGTGTTTATTGTGTTGTGTGTGTGTGTGTGTGTGTGTGTGTGGTGTGTGTGTGTGTCTGTGAGTGTGTGAGTGTGTGTGTGTGTGTGTGTGTGTGTGTGTGTGTGTGTGTGTGTGTGATTGGATGGTGTGTGTTTTTTTGTGTGTGCTGTTATGGTGGGTTTTTTTTGTTTTTTTTGTTGCTTTTTTTTATGGTGTTTATGAGAGAGAGAGAGGAGAGAAGAGAGAGAGAGAGAGAGAGAGAGAGAGAGAGAGGGAGGGAGAGAGAGAGATTTTTTATTTTCAGTACAGTTAAGATGTAATTTGCTTTATTGTTACAATTTTTGATTTTTATTATGTTACTTACAAATGTTAAATGTTTCCCTGTTAATTTTCCTTTATAACTTTTATGTCTTTCAGATGTTATTTTGTATTATTTTCGTTATCTCATTAATTTATTAAGGTTTTTCTTTTTTAAATGTCAGTACAACACTATGTTAATCTGACAGTAAATGGTTTCAGTCAGTCAGTGTGTATGTGCGTGCCTGCGTGTGTGCGTGCGTGTGTGCGTGTGTGTTTCTTGCACATGTTAATATGTAAGTTAATTTAAAAAACAAGAGTAATGACAAAGAGTAACTTGAAACGTCAACTGTTATCATTTCTCAAAAAGATATTAGCCCCCCCCCCCCTCCCCCCTGTCAGTTTTACTTCTGCATTTCTTTATGATGTGAATATAAAAAAGCTGGCATCTGGAACCAGGTATTTGATACAAATAAAAAATTAATAAATAAACATGTTTCTGACCTCCTGAGTCACAGACGGATAGGAACATTTCTTCTCAAAATTATACTCAGGGTTGATGGTGTCTGATATGTCACTTGTCTTGGTCGGCTTGTCATCCACGTAAAATTTAAAGGAGCAGAACGTCTGAAATATCACACAAAAACAACAGATTAATTAGACTGATCAGAATTCATCGACATGAAATGCAACAGATGAAACAAAAAATCAAGCAAAAAGATCAGAATTCATCAACATGACATGCAATAGTCAACACAACAAATCAACCAAAGAAATTGCAATTCTTCAAAATGAAATGCAAAAGATAAAACGACAAATCAAGCTACCAGATCAGGTTCATGATAAATACATTAGCAAATCAAACAAAAACATGAGAATTCATTAACATGAAATGGGATAAGTCCAAAATGCAAACAGAAAATCAGGGGCAGGAGGTGATGAAATAAGCAGCACTTCACCTACTTTATGAAAAATGCAACATGAAATAATTCAAAGATTCCTTTAAATTACAGCCTAGATATTCACATTTACCAGTAGCTGCCCAACAAAATATACATACTGCTCTTGTTACATTTTAGAGAGAAAACACTTAACAAACTGCACTGTCATGCGAAATAGTGTAAACGGCTTTCATGTCTACTTTTCTTATGTTTAGTGAGGAATCAAAAAATGAAAAATGCATTTCTCTCTATCAATTGTCTGCATGGAAAAACTCTAGGAAGTTGGAACTGCAGGTCGCAGAAGAGACAGCCCAGTCATAATGTATGTGTTGAGTCCTTAGTGGTGGCACTGTGTGGTGGTCATATTACTCTCTGGTCAGGTCATCTGGATGCCCGTTGTTTCCTCCAACTTCTTTGGCAGGACTTTGGCCTGGAGGCCAGGTTCCCTGAGACTGCTGGCTAGAGTGGCATATTTCTCATTCTCACAGCTGTGGCCTTCATTTTGAGCGAGACTTTTTAAAAAATGCATTATCCCACACTGTTTTTTGCCTCTTTTGGGCCTTGACGGACTCCCTTCTTGATTCGTTGGCATTGTTTTCCCGTATTAGTTCATTTTGATGCAAATATGAACCTTTTGACATGTGTTTCTTTTCTTTTTTTGTTTTCAAGGGAATATTTCATATTATTGAAAATATTAATAAAATATTTTAAAAAAAAATCAAAAAGAAATATGGGGCATTATCAACATTTTCCAAAGGGGGGGTTTGATCGTACCTTTTTCAGTTGGCTGGCAAACCTCGGGCGGCCATGATTTTATTTTAAATAGGGGTTTTCCCCAACTAAATTGGACACAGAAAAATTTGCATTTTGAGAACTAAGCTTTTTAAGCAAACACACACACACACACACACCACACCCACACACCACACACACACACACCACACATAACCTCGCAGCATCCGCACGCACACACCACACACACACCACACACCCACACACACACCACACACACACACACACACACACAACCTCATACACACACACACAACTCATACAACACACACACACATTTCTTTTCATTTCTTTAGCCCCCTCCCGTGGAGAAGGGCCATCAACGCCCCTTGCCATCGCACTCGTTCTGGGCTGTTCTGGATTCGCCCATTTGTCCCTTTTGTTAAACTCCCCCTCTGTTGTTCCAGCTTTGGAGGCCCGGCCCTCTTTTTTTTCCCTGGGGGGTTCCAGGTCAGGGCGGGGTGGGGGTGCTGGATGCTGGCTTCCTGGGGGTGTGTCCGAACCCCACTTCCTTCGCAGTTTTTGTTTGGGCCCACGGGTTTCCTTCCCCACGCTCCCACGACTTCGTTTCGGCCCTTGTCCTGCCATCGGATTTTTAATGCGCCTCAACGGGTTGAAGAATGTCTAAAATCTTTTGTTGATCGTCTGTGTTGTTCGCCACGTCTCGCTCCGTAAGCAAAACTGATTTCACATTGGAGTTGAAGATGCGAGGGGTTTCTTAGCTTTTCCCTCCAATCCCCCAGATGTTTTGGCTACAAAGCTGCTTTTGCCTTGCCCGATTCTGGCTGTGACGTCTCGGTCCGTGCCCCCTTTGCAACCCCCCTTTTCCGGTAGACAAAGACCCCACCCCCCCTGAGGGCTCTCCATACGTGACGTTGTTGGCATGGTGTTTTTTTCTCACCGGTCTTTTTCCCTGTTAATCTGAGCCCTGCCCGGTGATGGGGTCCCAAGGGATGGTCTTGCCCGCATTGGCTGGGGCTGTGTCCCGGAGCCCCAGTCTCACGAAGTAAAGGTGGGCCCTTTTGCGCCCAAGTGCCCACTGTAAAAACCTTGTTTTTTTTGTAGGGGTCTTCAGATCCATAATGACCGGGAGGAAGGGGAACGGCGACAGCGGGCATCCCTCCCGAACTCCGGTCTTCACCTCGAAACTTTCGGACGGGTGGCCGGGTGGGCAATCCTGCAGTTTTTCCCGGGTAGGGGCACCGGATGGGGGGAGGTCTTTCGGGGATCCTAATCCTCAGCAGTTTCCCACCTCTCTCTGCCCACGTGAAAGCCTTTCATAATCTTAAAGTTGATGAAAAGGGGGGGTTTCCACCCGGCCTGCCCCGTGATCCGGCGGGCGTCGGGTCGGCAAAATTTTTTTCTGCCGGAACCCTCCCTCGGGTCTCAGTTTGGGGGTCGACACCTCTTTTTCTTCCATAAAACCCCGTTGAAACCTTGCCTGGCTTGACGGGAGCTATCCCTCGTTAGTTGCTGCAGCCCCTGGGGTTTCCCCTTCTTTCGGCAGCTTGTGACATTCCTTTTCTTTCCACTGACCGGACCTCCCCCTTTCCCCCAGATTTTTGCGAAGGGGTGTTGCATGTTAAAGTGCTCTATGTCGCTTTGATGGTTTTCTGTGGTATCCACCCGGCCCTGCACCCTTTCCCCCTTTTTTCAGAGTTGAGGGTTTTCTTGATCTCTCCCTTGAGGTTTTCCAGCTGATGGGCGGTCTGCCTGAGGGGGGGAGTCTGGGGGTGCGTCGGGGCGGGGGGGTTCAGCAGCCCCCAAGGTTTCCCCATCGTTTCAGCTGTTCCTGGGTTTTGTTGTCAGGGGGGTTTTCCGTTTTTTGTCCTTCAGGCTTTTCTGTCTTTTGGAATTTACCCTCACTTCTTGGTCCCAGGTACGGGGCCTTCAGATTCCCTGTCCGCGCCCCTTTGTTGGCGGGCAGGTCGTCAAAGTAGTCCCTCTTGTCTTCTTGATGCTCTTTTTATTCTCCGTTCGCTGTGTTGCTCTTCCTGTGCTTTGCCCTACCTTCTTTTTACGGCTCGTGTTCGTTTAGCTTTTTTCTCTTCCTTGTTTCCCCAAATTGTGGATGGGTCGGCAAAAGATCCATTCTTTTTGCTGGGCCTTTTCTTGCCAAAGGATTCTTCAATGTTCTGCCCGAGCCTTCAGTGTTCCCCCTGGTTGATGTCCGTTACGTCTTCTAAACTTTGACGTGGAACCTGTTTTGGGAAAGGGTGATCGGGAAAAGCTGCTTGTGGCCCTGTTCCGGGGCACCACATGTACCTGTCGTGTGTTGTTGGGGGTTGTGAATCTCTTGAGGGGAAGTCTACGTTGTTAAAAAAAGGTGGTGGGCGTGACACTCAGACCTTCATCAAAGAAATCCCCCCATGTCTCCCGAATTTTCGCTAATGCAGATGGGTCAAATTTTTGGTTCTCCGTTACATTTTGGGGAACCCAGGGCCTTTGGGATGCGCTTTGTGGGAAGATCTTCCCCCCTATACCCCTGGTTCAGGGCCCAGGGCGCAAAAAGCCACCATCTCGTTATCTGTCCCCCCTGGTCCCCATGTGTCCTGAGCCTGTGTTTTCCCTTCCGTCTTTGGGGTTTAAAAACTCCCCAGTATGGTTATGGTCCTTTTCTCCTCTTTTTGATCCTGTTGTAGTTGCGGAGAAATCACCCTTTTTTTCTTCTTCCCCTCATTGGTGGGAGATCATGGATGATGTTCACCTTTGTATTCTTTTTCGTGGGAAACTTGGCGTGAGAGCGGGGGTTGACATTCCCTCCATGATGCCCCCCGGCCCCGTGCCGCACAGGGCCCCCACCCTCAGTGTGGGGGGCTCCATCCTCTGTGTGTCCTGGTACAGCACTGTTTCCCCGATGAAAGTTAGTTTTGATTTACCCCTTGCTCCTAACCTACACTCCACTTGTGTTTTTCATCTTCCGCAACTTGGATGTTTTTCCTGTTTCAAACATCGCCTGAAGTTCCATGGCACTTTTTTTGTTGTCCTGGTTTAGAAGGGGGGGTCGGGGCCCTTTCAGCTCCCCTTTTGCTTTCATGCACTGCTCATAATCCCGGGGGGAGACCCCTTTATTTCCCAGGTAATGCTTGGTTCATTGTGCGATGCTTCGTAACTGTCTTTTTTACGGGGGGGTTGTTAGCCCTACGCAAACCCCTTTATTCGGGGGGGGTGGGCCTCCTTAGTCCCTCTTAAGACAAAGAGGGGGTTTGGGGGTTTTCTATGCCCAACCCCAGGGCAAACAACACAACACACCACAAACAAACGCACACAACCACACAACACACACAAACAAACCCCCACCAAAACACACACCATAAAACACACCAACACACACACACAAAAACCCCAAACACAAACCAACCCCAAAACACACACACCCCCACAAAACACCCACACAAAAAAACACACACACACACACACACAAAAACACACAAAACAAAAAAGCAGATTATCCAACACCACTTGTTTATCAATTTCCCCCCCCCACCCCCAAAAGACATCAAGATCACCCAACCTCCCATCTCTTTGGGGTCTTCCCCAAAGACACATCAGTAGTCCCTTCTTGCTTGTCGCGGGGGGGATCTCCAGCTGCAGGGGCCCCTTTTTATAGCCTTTTAGTCGGTGATGCAGGTTCCCTAAGCTCCCCCAGGTAGCCCCGGACTCCCGGAAGACATGACGAGCCCATCAAACGTCTGCGACTCTGCCGGTTCCCAGAAGGGGTCCCCTTGTCCTGGGGAACAAACGCGAGGGGAAAAAAAAAAAAAAGTTTTGTTCTTTGGCACAGTGCCCGTCCCGCTTGAAGATACTTTCAAAATTTTTTCTATGCCTAAAAACCGGGGTCAGGTGAGAGGTAATAAAGTTACATTTTGCGATTTATGCCGCACAAATTTTGCCCTTTTTCAAGGAAGTACACTGCAACTTGGGGAAATGCTTGGAACTTTTCATCTCCCATGCATTACTTCTTTTATTTTTACTTTTATCCCTCCACTTGTTCCTCAAGGGATCATGCGAAGAAAGAGCTCTGCCTAAGCCCATGAAAGCCGTTAAAATGAATACCAGGTCGTCAGCGTTTCCTTTATTGATCCAGGTATTCTTTGGTTCAGCCTTGGCCTTGTAACCAGAGAATCGCCTGTTGAATGCAAAATGGGCTGCTGGGAGACTGGCATTCAAGAGAGGTGACCAGACCATTTTAACCTCAGCTGTTTTATGAAATGGAAGATCTGTGTCGTCCTCTCCATTTCCTTGGTCTTTTAATTGTGTGTGTGTGGTCCTGATTCATCATGTCTGTTTTTCTTCACAGCACTTCATAAGCAGCACATGTGGTCCTGATTCATCACGTCTGTTTTTCTTCACAGCTCTTCATAAGCAGCACATCTCACAAGTTGAAATCTTTCTTTTGGGGGATTTGTTCAGGGTCCCAGGTTTGCCTTTCTGCTGATCTGCCTTTTAACTGACTCTGGGGAAAGATCCAGTGACCTCAGGGAAAGTGCTGTTGACAGCAGGAAAGACTTAACCCGGGATCCTGTTCAGAGGGCACGGAAGACCTCACTGAAAACAAAAACTGCGGTGAAAGGTCCCTTTTCTCTTAAAGCCCCAGCTACATGGAACAAAAAAACCTCTATGTGTAAGACACTCAGATTGTCCCCCTACTTAAAGGCAGAATTAAAATCACATCACTGCATGACTATGTTTACTGACTATACATGGTTTGGTAAGGATTGTTGAAGATTATATTCACACCCTCTACACATGTAAAATATGCATTAATAAAAGATGAATGGGAATTGGCATATAGCAACCTTGTGAAGCACTATAAGTGTTATAGAATGTGGACTTTACAAATACCCTATGTAATCCTTATCAAGTTTAAAGTCTGCCACCATGCACACTTAAACAAGCCACTTCAAACGTGTTCAAAATTCGGCTGCCCACCTTATCTTTGAGGCACCAAAACGGCATCACACATCAGATCTCTTGAAGAAAGTGCACTGGCTCAAAATCAAGCATAACAATACAGTATCTATCCACCTGTCTACACAGTATCTATCCACCTGTCTACAATATGAGATTATCATAGGTGAAGTGCCCTATTTTTCTAAATAGTTCAAAATATGCACTCCTGCCTGTTCCCTAGGTTCTTCGTCTGATGACCGAATGTTTTGAATTCCCTCTTTTAACCCAAAACAGTACAGTTCTATGGCATTCTCAGTTTCCACAAACACACACATGCACTTTCTCACGCACACAATCACGCGCCACACAGACACACCCACGTGCACGCCCACGCCCGCATGCACGCACACACACACACACACACACACACATATATGCACACACATGCATACACACACACACACACACACACACACACACACACACACGCACACACACACACACACACACACACACACACACCACACCTTGGGGACATCCCAGTCTTTGTCACCCTCCATAAAGTTCTGGTACATCTCCTGCATCAGGTACTTGCGGTTGATGAACTTGTTGCGATCCAGCAGAAACTCATTGCCGTTGTCAAGGTTACGCATCTTCACCATCACCTGTTTTCAAACCAGTGTCAGACAAGTACAGTTAAAATCTGATAACTTTATTTTTAAAAAAAAGGGGGGGGGAGGGCTTTAACAGAAAGGATTGCACAGGTCTCATTTGAAAGGTAAGTCCAGTACAGGCAAATGGAGAAACTGTTCCACTAAAATGTTATTCTATGGAAAGAAAAGTCAGTGGGATGATCTGTGCTAAAAGGATGCGGACCGTAGATCTGTTGTCTCCCTGTACATCTGTTTACATGACTTATCATTATAATAATAATGATGATGATGATGATAATGATAATAATGTTAAATACATAAATAAATGATAATAATAATACATTAATTTAAAGAAACAGCAATGACACCAATAACAAAATCCAGTTCTATTGTTATTTTCTTGACAAAATATTGAGAGGTTCAGAACAGGCAAAATTATACATGAATATATGAAGTAATATTGAATCATAAACAAAAGGAAAAAAAAATAGTGAATCAATTTAAATAGAATTAACTTGAAATTTTCTCAGATACATTTCAAGTGAAAACTACTTCCAAGGGAAAAAAAAAATTCAGCAAAACATCATCATTTCCCAATGAAAAAACATATTGCTTTCTGTAGTGTGTGCATTGATGGGAGAATCTTTCACATGACACCAGTATTTCCAGAGGCGCCTCTAACATTCTGCTTACTTCAGTGCGTCCGTCCTTCAGCCCCCGAGCCTGAGGAGATATCAGCGCCAGCTCAAACTTGACCTTTTTGTCCAGTTCCTCAGACATGGCGTTGGCCTCGTTCACCATGGGCAGCAACTCTATCAGATCTTCTTGTAGGAGCAGGTCCTCTGGAACAAGAATACACATGTTGAAGTACTTCAAATAGAAGAATTTTAACGTCTTAAAAGAAAATTTGCTGAAGTGTTTCAAAATGTAGCAGTGGTTAGCTTCACAAATTTAAGGCTGCAGGTTGTGGGTTTGATTCCCATCAGAGCCAGTTATTTGTGAGATTTTTTTAAAAACTCCAACCAGCCTCTAACCAGAACTGAGCTGCTATTGGCTCAGCTGGGAAGACTGAAACTGAACAGATGAGTTTTATCCACGTAATGGATGTGTCTCTGACAGTGTTGTTTCAATTTTCTGACCAACAGTGCAGGTGTCTGTATCTCTCAGGCCTGATTGATGGTAAGATCCCTTAGGGAAGTGAGAATGAAATTCAGCCAAGTCATGTTGTCTCAGGGCAGAATGACACTCCATAGCATCATCTTCTTTATCCTCATTAATCAACATTGAAAAAAAAAAAAAAAAAAATCAAATTCTATGTTGAACAGAACAAGTTTTATCCTCTTTTTTTTTTGGTGGTAATTTCAATACTGTGCATGTAAGGAAGCATATCCAGCTGATCATATAATCAATTGAGAAAGCAACAAAACCACATCACTGACCTAGATTATCAGCACTGTGTTTACAAAAATGTTCAGAGTAAACAATGTCCAGTTCAGAGCTTTTTCACTTTTCTTCGCATCTGACGGTCTAATACACAGTTTTTTTTCTTCGTGGTCCAGCTTCCCTTCTTCCTGTGGCATCAACTTGTACAGATTATTGTTTAGGGCCCAGAGTCGCTGTTACAGAAGATGCTCGTTGAGTTCCGCTGAGCTCAACGTCAACAAAAGGTTCTGTTGCTACGATCTCACTTTTCATCTATCTGTTCGGTTGTAAGATTGCAACAGGCCTACAGTTAAGGCCCCATATTTCAACGCTTGCTTCTATTCTTTTCCTTTCCCTTTACTGCCAGCAGCAGGCTCTCTTTCCACCACAAGATCGCTGAAAAGAACAAGGCTCAACAGTCGGTGTCAGACACAGCCAGTGGTGTTGAAAAGCGTCGACCAACCACGGGAAAGCTGTGCCAGTGCAAGGGAGTGAGGTGAGGAATGATGACATTCCGAACCTTACACACAAACCGGCAATGGAGCAATGGATGGTGCACCTGCTCTCTACCATGGGGACAGGGGTTGCTTTCCCTGTTTTCACATTTCTTGACAGCATTTCATCTAATCACCTCTTCTCTTTTTCCTTTTTTTTTTTTTAAATTTCATTTACTTTTTTTGTTTTTTTTGTTCATGTGGCATGAAAATCTGATGCAACTGTAGCATGGGGACAGGGACTTGCATGATTCAATGTTTCCTGTGCAGAACAAGAACTATGCTTGTTCTTCTTCTTCTTGTTCCTAGTACGATAAAAATCTCCAAATAAAGAATGTCTAAATAAAGATGTCTGATCTTAAAAGATTTTCTTTTTTGAATGATTTTGTCTTTAGACTAGATTCACCTCCCAACAAAGATCTCTAACTCAATTCAAAACCAGTTTGTATGGATTTCTAGGGTTCGTTGTAGGCAGTGTTTGTATTACTATAGATACATCTGAAACAGAAAGTCTGTAGATACCTTTAGATTTGTTGGCCCCTTCGGTCACAAGACCGACTGTTTGACAATCTCCTCTTGAGCCTCATCGTAGGTAGGCTCTTTCACTGGTGTGCCTTCTTTGATCTTCTTGGCCTCATCTTGAGGGTGGGGGAAAACATACAGGTGATTGGAGCCAAACATCACCCTGCAGCCAGAAAAATACTCAGGACTGAGATAAATTCACTGAGGAAAATGAGAGAGAGAGAGAGAGGGGAACTGAATGACTCTGAAAGCTGTCTAAAGCCATCAGCTAGTAACATGCTACTTGTTGAGAGAGGGTACACAGTCATCTAAGGAAAATATTTTTAAAAGAAGTGGAAAGATTACAATACACAGAACACCACAATACTCATTCATTGCAAAGATTATTACAGGAAAGAGAAACGCAGTGTTTTCTGTTGGAATCATTAAAAAGGAGGTAAACCCACTGATTTCCCACTATCCTGGGGAGACAGGGGAGGGGGTGTGGGTGGAAGGCTTCAGCAAAGTTTAGTCCATTGAGTGTGCAATCACTCACACACACACACACACACACACACACACACACACACACACACACACACACACACACACACCAACTTGCTCCCTTCACTCCCCCCCCCCCCCCCCCCCCCCCCCCCCCCCCCCCCACATCCTTCCTCCACACACACATGGACGGCCAAAACATTGTGATTATGAGGACACATGTATTTACACTAATGTAAAAAAAATAAATAAATAAATAAGGCCAAATATGAATAAACACACAAAAGAAGGTATAATTCACTCATTTTTCTTTAAAACATAGTGAATTTTCAAGAAATATGTCTCCTTCAGACGTAACAAATGATGCACACAATACAAGGCAGCTCACAGCCACTTGGGAAGGTGGGCATTCCGATGTGCTTTTTGTGACCTACTGGGTAGGCAGACTGCCACCCAGTCACTGTGGACATATTTTTTGCCAGCATGCTGCAAAGATTTCGCAGAGGATGAGTCATCAACAGGCAACAGGCTGCAGTAATACAAGTGGCGGGCAACCAACTAGTGGGACAGGATATTGTGAGAATGACAGCAGGAGTTATTCTTCAAATAACTGTGACCAAAGTTTCCAGACGTTGTCGAAATCTGTGGTTTCTAAACACACATTCATTACTGGTTTATTATTCATAATATGACGTGAACAGCAAACCAGTAATATTTGATTTCACTGGTTTATTTGAAGTGAAATCAGACAAATTATGCCTTTCTACAGGCTATAGGTATGAATGAGTTTGATAGTGGACCACTTTAAACTCCATCAAGCAACATTGTAATTTTTTTATTTTTAAACACACAGCATTATAACAAGAAGAGTGTACTGTACATCACTATGCAAAAATAAAATCATTGTCCTCTTTAACCTTTCTGAGAAAATTGATGTTAAAAAAAAAAAAATTTAAAAAAAAGCTCAAGAAACTACTGCTGTGACCTCAGTGATCATGGTGCACAGGGAAGGACCCGGGGTCTGTGTTGACAGAATGAAGTGCAACAGGTGCTTGTGCCCACCTGTCATTGTGGTGAAGCGTCGCCTCTGACTTGATGGCCTGCCCATTGACCAGCAGCTTGGCCCCCGACTCCGGTTTCAGCGTCACTGTCCCTTTCTTGTTGGTCACCACAGCATGGTTTGGCTGGATGCTGCATGGCAGGGTAGTAGGTCAGTCAGACTCTGTGTGTGTGTGTGTGTGTGTGTGTGTGTGTGTGTGTGTGTGTGTGTATGTGTGTGAGTAAGTGTGTGTATGAGAGTGTATGTGTGTGTGTGTGTATGTGTGTGTGTGTGTGTGTGTGTGTGTGTGTGTGTGTGTGTGTGTGTGTGTGTGTGTGTGTGTGTCTGTGTGTGTGTGTAAGTGTGTGTATGTGAGTGTATGTGTGTGTGTGTGTGTGTGTGTGTGTGTGTGTGTGTGGCATGTGTGCATGCATGTGTGTGTGTGTGTGTTTGTGTATGTGTGTGAGAGAGAGAGAGAGAGAGAGTGTGTGTGTGTGTGCGTGTGTGTGTGTGTGTGCGCGCGCGCATGCTCACACACATATGCATACTCTTGCATTGCACAACAGGAAACATGAAAAGGAGAGAACAATCTAGGATCCAGTAAATCGTGTGTAGTCACTGAAAGAAAGGTAAAAGTATGAAGACGCTCTGCTATGCAAAGCTAGTCTATCTCGTTATGAATGTGCTCATCCAGTCTGGAAGTGAACGAGTCACTTAAAAAAGAAACCCTGGTCGTTGTTTCACCTGCATTTCTCTTGCCTGGCAGTGGTCTTCTTTTCCCCAACTTTCACTACATTCATCTGTCTTCACCTGCTCACTACCTTGATCCCATTACTTGAGAAACAAAGAATGAATGAAAGCTTTGTGACCATGTTAAAAAAAAAACAAAAAAAAACAATAGCAATATCACAATAAGCAATTAGAAACTTTTAAACAACCATTACAAAGACAAAAGTATTTCACTGACATCAGTGATAACACACTGACTGTTCAGCTGCAGTGAAGGTGCCTTATGTTTGTATGGAAAGTGGATTATAACAGTCATGCTCACCTGAGTCCGTTCAGCAGGATGTCTGGAGCTGGGGAGGCCTTTTTGTTGCCAATTTTGGATGTCCCTGAAAGAAAATATTAAATTAACCAGATTTTCATTTTTCATATGCCTTCACCCACTGGGGCTACAAAAAAAGTAAAACTTAATGTTATGAAAAAAGAACAAAGCACAAACCACGTACACATATTTAAACCAATGCACGTTCTCTTTCCATGCCTCTCTCTCATGTAAATTCAACACACACACACACACACACACACACACACACACACACACACACACACACACACACACACACACACACATACACACACACAGTTAATGACACAGAGTTAAATCCTGAGAATGAAGAGCGGGTACCTTCTCGGCAGAAATGAGCGATGACACCGGTGAGAGAAGGATCTTCATTCAGGTTCCAGAAATGG
>CM031599.1:43824080-43929080 GCA_018398815.1 Conus ventricosus | reverse complement strand
GAAAGAAGATATTACATTACTACAACTGTTTGGGGAAGAAGACAGATCCTTGAAAAATCTTATTACCACTATTACGTAAAGTGTAGAGGGGCTGATGCAGTTTTACATCACAAACATATTAACCTGTTGAAGACTAATGCTAAGCATCACAATACAAAGTGTTGGGTCAATACATGTCCAGCACATTCCCGAGGTCTAATGAAGATCACAGTCCTGGTCATCTGAGCCAAACTGGCAGTCAGTGAGACCAACCTACCAACAATCCATACCAATCCATCTGTTTTCTTCAAACGACACAGCTGAAACACTGGTACTCCAAACTGCTGCCTAAACTCTGCAAGAGAACTGTAATGGAGACCACAACGGAGTTGCCATCCTTTGCGACGCTCTCTCTGTCCTGTAAGTTCTCCCAACCCTTAAAATCAAGTAAACTGACTTCCTTGCAGCTGCCACTGGTGACCTACAGGAATCCACAACAACATCCAATCAAAAGAGAAGACCAATAAGAAGGCAAATGAGGAGAACAGGTTGCCTCAAGAGGAGCTGGACGTCATCTCTCAAGAGGTGAACATTACAGTGAAGAGGAAATAAAGGAATGGAGGGCTCCGGTACCTTTCCAGCTGCAACAAGGATAACTACTGTCTTCTCTCCAGGGCAAAGGTTTTGATCATCCTGAGACTGAGAACAGGACACGCCAGACTCCTGTACCACGAGATCACTAGTTCCACATGCATCAGTGGCTCAGCTGTGCATCTCGGCGTCACCTCCCCAGTGATGGGGAACAGGTTCTGCAGCACAACGCCATCTGTTGGAGCCTTCCAAGTAGAAACCAGCATTGCAGACACAACACACTGCTGTGGGAGAAGTCTTGCAGCTGAGGAGGACATCTGTCTGACTACAACAACCAGTCAAGCCACTGAGCAAACAATGAAGAGTCTGTGGAAGAAATGTTTGGCTGAAATAATCCACGACGTATCGTTCTCCTCTCATGCTGTCGGCACCACCTAAACCAGCAATCTGGGAAAGAAGGAAGGTCAGCTCTTCACTAAATTCTCACAAACATTTGCAGAGTTAGTTCATGAACTGAAAACACTGATCATATGATATGCTAGTGCAATGTGAAAGCAAAATATCAGATAGAATTCTGATTAAATGAAGAATAAGTTGGTTCAAAAGCAAAAGCAAAATAAAACATCGGCGCTCTTTCTTGTGTGTGTGTGGTGTGTGTGTGTGTGTGTGTGTGTGTGTGTGTGTGTGTGTATGCATACGTCTGCACGTGTTTGTGTGCATGAGTGCGTATGTGTGTCAGAAGGAAGTGGATATCCACTCATGTGTGCATACACTGTACATCTTGTCTTAGATTACCTATTAAAAAGGCTCCTTAATTATTGCAATATCGTCGTGATCAGGGTGCTTGTTTGACTCACAGAGCAGGAAATAAGTCTCCTGCTAAGACCATCCGAGCCAGACAGGCCAAACGGTGAAGCAGGATTCTCGGTCCTATAGGTTGAGGGTAGGGCAAAGGGTTACCAACCTAGACTTAGACCTAGACTTAATCACCAAATCAACAGCAAAGGATTCAGCTTCACCTAACAGAGTGAGATAAAGCAAACCAGGCAACTGGAATTATGACGGAGGAGTCTAACATCAAATCAACATCTCCAACTCAACAGAAGACATCCTGATGCTGAGCTGGATGTAAGTTGGTGCCAATTTTGCAAGAGATGAATAGATGTAATCCAAGTTTGCAGTTACTAGGGCAAGATGGTCAAATACAGGCAAGCAGAGACTGAACACGGGGGACGTTACCATCTGGCCACCATGGTAAGATGACAGCCACAGCGAAGGGTTGGCCCTAATCATCAGCAAGAACCATGCCAGCGCTTCGCTGCGAACAAATCGCATCAGTGAATGCTTTCTCCGTGTGATGCTAAACTCGAAAGTGTGCCAAGCTGTTCATCTTAACTAGTGGCATATCCACCAATTATAATGCTCATGATGAAGACATGGACCATTTCTGCAGTATATTTCAGGCAGTACTGGAGGACATGCTAATTTTGGCTGGACGTCCTCCTCCTAACAGGAGATTTTGACATAACAGTTGGCAGCAACAATAAAAACAGTGGTAGAATCATGTAGAGGCAAGGAATAAGAGACACCACTGGCAATGGCAAATTACTCCCTCAGCCTTGTGCAGCGAATGACCAGGCCACTGGCGCCACACTCCTCACACACAGGACAATTCACAAACTGACTCTGATGCCAGCCAACGATAGAACTCAAAGGCAAACTGATCATGTGAAATGAAGGTGCTCGATACAGGACATACGTGTGATGAGACATGGTGACACTGAAAGTGACCACAACTACAAAGGCAGATCTGATCTTAAGCTGAGGAAGGCGGGGATCGGCGGCAGCAGAAACCAGAGGTTTGACTTTGTTACACTGATAGACCCAGAAATGACGGAAGAGTTCAGCACTGTTCGAAGAACTGATTCAGTACCCTCCAAGAAATGCAGCACCGACCATCACCAGCTACAATGAAACCATGAATGAAGCAGCAAAAGAGACCTTTCACTATAGCAAGAGTGTCAAGACTGAATGGACATCTGCTGACACACTGAAGACCACAGGGGGGAGGAAGGAGATAAACAATAAAGTCTTGGACTCCAGGTCACCTACACCAGAAGCACTTCTGCTGCCAAGTATATTTTCAGTGCGGCCATGATTCAAACTTTTAACACCTCCTGGACGGCTGGGCATCTCAAGGCGTTGCCTTTCTGTTGGATGTTGAACCGACGTTGTTATCAGACGCCTGTTCTAAGTCAGGAAATTTAAGCCTTATGAAGTTCACTTTTACTCTTCAACCAGATCAAACCGGAACGCTTTTCAGTTGCTTCTGCCATTACCTTTATTGTTTCAGTCCTCTTTTTCCCATAAATTTTACAACTTTTTATTACACCACTGGCTGAAGAGTCACCCCTTTCTCCAACCTCTAAGGCAAATATTCAAGCAACATCTGAACAATGTATGCAGTACATGTTCCTGAAAATCAGCGCATGAGCTATATCACTGTCCATGAAGGTAGTACCATTACACCATAACATTATTTTTGTGACAATGATTCTTAAAGAAACAAATATATCATTTTAGTCAATACAGTTTATCTTTTTGTTTTTCTGTGTGCCTTTCGTTCCTTCTTCTTTTCCTTCTCTCTTCCTCTATTTGTGCCTTCGTTGTCTAAAAAAACACACACGCTTGCTTACTCAAACTGTAAGACAGTGGTAACTATGCCCCCCACAAAAATCACAATAGTTGTTATGTAAACAGTTATTCTTGAGTGAAAAACAAAAATAAAATGAAAACATGTATCCTTATTTCGAATCAATAAGAGAAAAGACATGTACAAGAAAAAAAAAAGCAACAAATAAACAATCATACCCCAAACTCCCAATTTTTGAAGCAACAGTACATTTATCATTTATGTTATACATGAAGCACTTGTTTTTTCTTTTTTGCAAAATGTGTGTTAATAACCAGTAGGCAAACTTTTAAAATGTCCTAAAAACTTTAGTTTGCTTCAAACAGTAAAACTGAATTAATAAATAAAAACAAATAAAATTAATAGATTAACGAGCTGAGAAAAGCTTACAAGTACACAAGTATAGTTTGTGAAACAATTCTAAGCATTGAAACAGTTTTAATATCAGTATGCTTCCATTACATAGTTCTACAAAGGTGTTCAGTTTTATTCATCAACTAGTTTGAAAAGACACAGAAGTAGAAGGAGAAGTGAAAAATCTCTTTGTCTTTCAAAGCTACTTACATTATTTCCAATGAAATTATGATACATGCAGTTCAGAAATGATGCAAAATAATCTTTAAAAATCACACTGAAAAACAACAACAACAACGCATACTTGCCTTCTACTTCCTGAAAAAGACAAACAATGTATAATTGCTAAGAGTACGACTTACAGAACAACATTTTACCAATCCATATTTCACTTCATTTGTATGTACAACTTGCTGCTGACTCATCAAAATATTCAATGTAAAACAAACTTCTTTCAGTACATCTGAATCAAACCTTTGCTGAAAATAAAGAAAGAAACCCCAAACCACAAAAGTAATTGTAACAGGGGTGCTGCCAGTTCTGCTGGTATCAAAACTTTAATGTGCAATGAGTCTGGAACTCAATTTCATTGTAGGCTGTTTTGATGCAGGAAAGTGGAAGCGACAGGGGAACACTAACAATGTGGATGATCAAGAGAACTTCTACCAAAGTTCCAGAGCTGCAGAAATTCTTGAAAGTTTGAGATGACAAATAATCAAAATTTCATTGTGATTGTAGGAACTGATCACGTGCGCGTGCACACACACACACACACACACATCAAAACAAGTCTCAAATTCTACTTGGCATGAATCGCATCTTACCAAATCATTAACCCCTTAAGGTTTGCAGCGAGAGGGGAGCTAAATCCGTACCTTCTATCATCTCCAATCAGACCCCAGAGTGAATTTCCTTGATATACAGGTCACTTCCAACCTGTCAACAGCTCATTTAGATTCTGCACTTTTCGTCACATGATATGGAGAGGTGGGAGGGAGTCTTGGTGTTTGGACCGGTACATGTATGTAAAAACTACTTTCAATAAGAAAACTTCTTTTCCTCACACTTACATATCCAAATGAGAGCTAAAACATCAAAAAGGGTGGTGGGAAGGTGAACATGCACATCTTAAACATGGGAGGCCAGACCGCAAAATAAGAAAAAACCAAAATGCTCCGCACACCAACTGGCACTTGCTTTAAATGGAAAGGGCCCTTTTGAAAAGATTTATCTCCTTTAAGCAAGTCCTTGAGGTGAATGGACTTAGCCCCCACTCCCTCACCAAACATGGGTCAGTGACTGAAATGACTATGATAAATAATAAACATGAATCACAACAAATTTGGATCCAAACCAATAATCCCCCACTCCCCACAAAAGCACAGTCTTTCAAACAAATTTGGACATATGACCAGAATGAGGAAAGAAAATGAGACTAAGACCAAACAACATCAATTTGGAGGCTGTGTTGCAGACTCAGCAACTGCCGGCCCTCCCAAGCAATCCTGGGTGGTAAAATCTTCTGCCATGTCTCTCAGATGAAACCTTCCAAAGACGGTCCGAGACTCCCAGCCTGCACATGAACATCGTTGGCCACCGCAATACTCCACCAGAGTGCAAAACTGACAGAGAGAGCCCGGATCTTACGTGCCCTTACATCCACTATAGGAGGACACAGTTTCTGGCCGACAGCATAAGGCTACCTGGTCACTATGATCTAGGAGCTGTGGTTTTCGATCTGACTGCAGCATTTCACAAGCTATTCCACAAAAGGGAGGCTTAGGAGCCCATTCTGACTGCAGCATTTCACAAGCTATTCCACAAAAGGGAGGCTTAGGAGCCCCATTCAATCCTCTACAAAACAAATCGGCAACAGTAAAACTAGACAGTTAAACCTGCCCTGCCTCCAAGCACCATGACCTGCAGAGTGATGCTGAAGAAGACAGCAGTGGCAAGGTCATTGTCAAGGGCCGCTGCTTGAACTTGTGGTTCTTGGCTAGGAACAAAGGGAATAGGGAGAGGGTGACTGAGTCATTGTGGTGCTATATTGGAAGATCAAGGTTGCTGGAAAAACAATGAACCTCACTACTCTACAAACTGACTGTAAAAACAGCAGAAAACATGTCTTCAGGATCAGGTTCTTCACAGAGCATTCAGGGAGAGGCTCAAAGTTACCAGAGGCCAAATATCAGTGGGAGATTCCACTTCAGTGCCCAGCATGAGGATGGTCTCTATCCAACCATGATCTTGCCATGCATGGGGATCAGAAATGCCTCCTTTGAGAAAGGAACCACCTGATGTGTGACTGGTGTAGAAAAAAAAGACCCTGGGTTCTGGTGCCATTTCCTCAACCTAAGCTGACTCAGAAGGGTGGGCTCTGGAGCAGGAAAATGCATCACGTCCAGTTCTTGAATCCCTTCAAGGGGCAGACGAGAATCATTTGACATTCCTGTTTGGACACCTTGTTCCGGTTTGTTGACAAGAGACGTGCTGGAGGAAAGGGGCAAGCAAATAAACATTTCATAATCGAATATGGAAGCTGACAATTCTTTTGATCCTGTGGTAAGGTTTAAACTATAAAAAGAAAAAAGTGGTGTCCTATGGTAAGGTTTAAACTATAAAAAGAAAAAAAGGGGTGAAGTTGAACATTTTGCACATCACTGCTCACACCTAAACCACAGCAACTAAGCAGCATGAAGAAAACAGATAAAACAATCTATAACTAAATAAAATGCTATGTACAAAGGTTTGCAGTGCATAAGCATCGAATTCTATGCATGTTAATGCTGCAATCTTTAAAAACTCTGCATCATAAGATATTAAAATAATAAGTAACTTCTCTTATCCATTTTCTGTTATTATTTATTAACACGAAAAAAGAAGAACAGTTTTAAACAGAACAAGACATAAGGTGTGGATGAAATATGCAACAGCCATGAAACCGTAGGGAAATCACGTTTACTCACACAAAAAAAACAACAACCCAACAACCAGCAAACCATAACATGTCTGTGAAAAAAAAGAAAAAAGAAAAAATAAACATATACTTTGTGAGATCCCAAAATCAGCCCACACATGGTACAGGCAGAGACAAGTGAAGCACCTACCATCACAGTTTTGCTGTTGCCACCCAGTGCATTCTGCAAGAGCTTGGTCAGCACAGAATCCCTGAAAGGCACTGTAAGCCAAGAACATCAGAGTGTTATTTTCATTGAATTTAGTACATCATTTGCAGAAATTATGAACACAAATATTATCACAAAACAACAAAACTTGACAATATACCCAGACAACTCAAATTAGACGTCTGCAAAACTTAAACAGCTAAGAAACACAATCACTCATGTTTGCAAAACTTAAATAGCTAAGAAACACAATCACTCATGTTTGCAAAACATAAATAACTAAGAAACAAAATTGCTTAGCCATGAAATTACATCCAGTTTAGCAAGTGTGCTTCACTGGAATGTCCATTACCAGCATGTTTTGTGACTGTGCATTCTGGTCATTAACACTATTGATGATGACAGATATAACAACAGTGTTAACGGCAATAATGACATCAGCAACAAAAACTAAAAACAGTAGCAATGTCGCCATCCCTCCAACATCACCTAATTCGTCACACTCATCTTTATGATAACTGGTTTAATGTGTACAGCAGGCCTTTCTCTTTGTCCTGCAGGCCTTTCTCTTTGTCCTATCTTCTGTGCCACATCAATGACACCACCACCATTGTGGCTCACTATCCACAGCTACACCCTGGCTAATGTTCCATCGCAGCCTCACCATCAGCAATCCACAGGGAGGATCACTTAATGTCAATTATTCAAGAGGCAATCTACCAAAGGAGACACTGCACTGTTGCCGAGTCACTTCCTTGGTGTTCCTTGGTACCTACGCTGAATCAGCATATGCAGGACACTACCTACTAAGCCCGCTGCCGATGACAATAATCACCAAGTCACAGAGCCAGCGTCCTCCACCAGAGGGCACCACCATCTTTGTCCAATGACAATCCCCATGAACTCACTGCAATCTTGACATGAACCCTCCATGGAGACGGACATTGAGATGAAATTGAAACAGAGATCACTATGAGAATAGGGCATGGAAGGGTTATGGTTTTAGACTCTTTTTTTTTTTTAACACTAATCAGTGAAGATGAGTATGATGAGGATAATGCTCTGGAATTACATTCCAGTCTGAGACTGCATGACGAAGCTGTACTCTGCCCTTCATTTCATTACAATTATCCTGGTGCCAACCAGGCCTGAGAGATACAGACAGCTGCAGCGTTGTGCAGGAAATTTGAGCAACATTCACAGAGATACATGTCTGAAGTGAATGAACTTGAAAGTGTAACGGTCTTCACATTGAGCTCATAGCAAATTCAACTGTGTTTGGAACTTTACGGGCAGAAAAATCACACAAATAAACAGCTCTGGTGGGAATTGAACCCACCACCTCCAAGTCTGGAATATGTCATGCTAAACACTGCAGCATGGCTGCTATTTCTTTTTTTTTAACAGCAGCCACAGATGAAGAAAAAAAAAAGAAATTTCCATCAAAAATAGTTTTTGATGTGCTTATCTGTCTGAACAACTGCCTTATTCCTGTTCAGCAAGAACATGGCCATAATCAATCAAGATATTTCTACAAACGATTTAGGAGAGAAGGAAGCTAAATCCAGACCTCAGTTTTGCTTAAACAATACCAGAGTGACTTCACTTGATTTTGGTGAAATTTGAGCAATACTCTCAGAGATGCATCTCTGAAGTGAATAAACTTTAATTAAAGTGTAACAGTCTTCCCACTGAGCTCCTAGCAAACTCAACTGTGTAAGGAACTGAATGGGGCAGAAAAATCAACAAATACTTAGCTCTGGTAGAAACTGAACCCACCATCCCCAAGTAAAGAATCTGTGATGAGTGACTTCACTTGATTTCAACATGTTACTTTCATTAGGCAAGTCGACTGTCAGTTTCTGCATCTTGCCTTAGAATGAGTGGGGAATGGGAGGGAGTCCTAATGTTTGGACTGGTATCCAACAATTACTTTAAGTAGGAAAATTCCTTTTTCTCACAAGTCCAAGCAAGTGCCAGAATAATGAAAAAGTGGCAGAAATTGAACATGCCCACCTTTGCAATAGGGATGCTTGTTCAAATACACCCGGTCAAGTCTTCTTTAGCACAGTGCCACTATCAGACCTCAGATAATAAGCTCCTGGCTTTGGAATTTGTAAAGTTATTTGCCAGCTTACGTCTACGGCCAGAAACTGCTTCCCTCAAGAGCAAATACATGGGCGCATGAAGTCTGGGCTCTTTCTGCCAGTCGCCATCTCTGGCAAAGTGTTGTGGTTTCTGACTTCTGTCTGGCAGCAAGCTGGAAGTCACTGACAAACTTTTGGCAGATTTTACTTATGTGACATGACTGAAGACATGGAAGCTCTTGACTCTCTAGGACGGTGGGTGGGGTGGGGGCATTGTGGTTGTCCAGATGGCAGCGCACGTCCAAACTGATCTGGTCATTTTTTCGTCCGGCTTACCTGCAAATACCTGACCCTTTGTCTGTGTATTTTTGTCTAGGTTCCATTTGTTCCTTGTCATTACTTAATTGAGGTGTGAAAGATTTTTTCTTTGGAGTTTTTTAAAATTTTTCTTAGACGCTTTATTCATCTTTCTTTGTTAACGGGCACCATCAGTACTCATTCTATGGGACTTCTCCTTTTCCTAATCCCGCCAGTATATCTCTTCTTGATCTGGCTCATTTTTTGCCTTTAGAGCCTTTGAGGAACAGCAGGGATTGTGCATTTCACCTCCAGACCATTGAAAAAAACCTATCTTAAAGGCCTTTTGAGCCTCAGCCATCGTGTTATCAGCTGGGAACTGTGCAGAGACATTTCGTGTGAATTAAAAGAGGAACGAAATGGTGTCTCAGGTGAGCATGGTCCAAACATTCTTTTCAATATTCAGGCATTTGTTTGGACAGGTAAGTATGATAAAAAGAATTCTACTGCTACAGGTAGTTTTTACACTATACTCACCTGTCTAAACACTAGGACACCTTCCAACCTCCCCGCTCAGTCAGGAAGAGGTGTGACAACTGAGCTAGTTCTACCATGGTGCAATGTTGTGAACTCACTAAGGGCGATCACTCTGGCTGGCCTATCTGGGAATTGATGGGAAGTGAGCTGCCTGCTCTCCCTATTTTAATTTTTGGGGATCCTGATAATAATGGCAATGTTCCACACCAATTCACATCTCTACAATAGATTTAACCTTACTGTGACTGAGGAGTGCGACACACACAACCTCTCACACCTGTAAACATATCTCTATGATAGATTAATCCCATGTGTGACTGAGGTGTGTTAATCACATGTGTGACTGAGGTGTGTTAATCCCATGTGTGACTGAGGTGTGTGACATAAACAAACATCCATTCACACCCATACACCATCTGTACATAGATTACACCCAAGCATTGGTCGGCTGGGCTATAAGCAACATTATCTTATCTTATCTTACACCCAAGCATGGCTGAGGTGTGTGACATACAACAACATCCATTCACACCCATACACCATCTGTACATAGATTACACCCAAGCATGGCTGAGGTGTGTGACATACAACATCATCCATCCGTACCCACACACATCTCTGCAATTGATCAAATTCACATGTGACTGAGATGTGCGACAAACACAAACATCCATTTACATCTAGACATCCACCCATCCACAATGACACATACCCCTTCCTGAAAAGAATAACAACACATATCCTCTCCCCCCCCCCCCCCACCACAACCCCCCCCCCCCCCTCATACACCCTCTGAAAAAAAAAATTAGATCAGGTCCACTAACCTACAGTTTTCTTTTTGCTAGAGGAATTGGCTGCCAGAGCGGCAATGCAGTTTCCCAGCATGCTAAGGGACTGGTTGATGGCCGAACCTTCCTTGAGACGATCACCTGTTGCTCCTGTGCTGTCCGCTCGTTCGCTGCATCATGTCAAAATATGTTTAATGGCTGCATCGTAAACCCTGTCATTTCTACTTGCTCCAAATAATGTGTAAAAGAAGAAAAAAAACCAACAGTTGTGCAGACTGACATTTCTACCAGGGATTCCAAATCTATATTCAAATATGAACATCATACACACACTGTTTACCATGTGGAATTACAAATTACTACAATATTGTAATGTTTAAATCAATAGATAAACTAGAGACAACACCATAATTCAGACATATAAAGTAAAAGTCTTCACTGATGACAGAGAAAGAGACAGACAGACAGACAGACAGACAGACAGACAGACAGACAGACAGAGACAGAGAGACAGAGAGAGAAAGAGAGAGAGAGAACACAAGAAAGATGCAGACATAAGAAAGTAAAAGAAAAATAGGTGAGGAATCACATCGTAAAACCCACAGAATCGATCAGTAACAAAAGAAATAATCATGGAAATAACAAAAACATGGTAAGACGTTAAAGCTGACTTTTGTTTTTTGAAAGAAGTAATCATGTAAAAAAAATAACAAAATAAAAAAGGGGGTGGAAAGAAAGAGATGCACACTGAGAGCCACAGACAGACATAGAGATATAGCAAAGAAACACTTAGGTACTGACAGTAAACAAAGTACTTTGAAAAAAAATCAAACATTAAAAACACTCTTATATTGACCACCTTACATAAAGTGCACAAACACAACTACACACATTAAAGAAAAAGACTCAGAACAAAATACAAACAGACTGAGACAAAAGCAGAACACAAACAGAGAATGTTGGTGGCTGCACAAACAATTACCTTGAAATTGTCTGCAGAAGAGACAGACAGACAGAGACAAAAACGCAAAGAGAGATAAGGTGAAGAGAATGGGTGGTGGGAGTCAGGACAGAGAGGAAGGTAGGGGTGGGGGTGGGGACAGTGAAGGAGATGGTGGGAGGGTGGGCGATACTGGATGAATCAAGTACGCTAAAACTGTCTCCCAAAAAGAAGCCAAGAGAAAATCACCTTCCAGCCAGATCCACCAGATTGATGACAGAGCTTTTTGTCATACTTTTTCCTGATTCATTGGGGGTCTTCTGAACAAAAGTGATTGCCACGATGGTATGAGCTCGACTGTGGACAAAACAACAAAATTTTCATTGATAACAATGAAAATGAAAAACAATATAATTACTTGTGCTACTTTCAGTGACAATGAAGAAAACTTTAGAATCTGCCCAGAATATCTGCTTTTGGCATTTAAAAAATACACAGTTCACACAAGCACTCCTGTGAACACACACACACACACACACACACACACGCACACACACATACACACACACACACACACACACACATACACACACACACATGCACACACAACGCACACACATGTGTGTGCACACACACACACATGAACACACACACACACACACACACACACACACACACACACACACACACACACACACACACACTCTCTCTCTCTCTCTCTCTCTCTCTCTCTCTCTCTCTCACACACACACACACACACATCTGCCATTTTTGCCTAGTCAACAGAGGCTGGATGAATAGCTTTCATGTCACTCAAAAATCCACAAGGACAAAAACATACCATCATCTAGGAGGGAATAAAAACCCTTCTCGTATGTGGCTGCTTTACCCTGAATGCCATAATGCTGGTATGCCGTAATGGCACAGAGAAATAAAGGAAGAAAATGAGACGCCAAAAAACATACAAACAAATAAAAACGCTGCAAGACTACAGTTGAACATGCAGCTGAGTGCATTCAAGACAGATTAAGGCAAAATTGTTTTCATAGCTCTGCAAGAGTTGATAAGAATAGTCAAAGCCACAATCATCAGCAGACCTCAAAGGGGGGCAACTATGCCCATTTCATCACGATTTTAAGATTGCTTACATTTGCCACAGAAATCAGAAGTTAACAATTAAGCAAAGCAGAAAAATTTCTGTATCAAGTATACCAGTTGCATTCATCAATATTAAAGTGACAGTGCTTGAAATCCACGACAGTTACAAAAAGCCCTTCTGATGATTGCCTACTGACCTGCTTGTGGCATTCATGTTTGTGGAGGCAACTGTTCGGTTGCGTGTCCCTTCTTGGATTCGATTGTCAATCTGGGTAGCTGCTCACTGGTGCAGTGATCAATGATTCAACTGAACATAACAAGCACAAGATATGGTCAAAATCAGACAGCATTGAATTATACCAGATAAGATACTAAAACAAACTTTGAAAGTGATTAATAGCAAACTGCCAAGAAAATGTAGACAAATGAATCACAAGACAAAAGACACCGCGTTTCGACCTTTTAGGTCTTCTTCAGGCAAGATACAGAGCACTCAGGACAACGAAAATGAACGAGCAATCACTTTATCTTCATTCACGCCCATCTTGCGCTGAAGCGAATGAAAATAAGTGATTTTCGTCATCCTGAGTGTTTTGTATCTTGCCTGAAGAAGACCTCAGAGGTCCACACGGGTCATATTTTGTCTTGTGATTCGTTTGTCTAAGTTTTCTTGGTGGCTCGCTGTTGATTACATCTAAAATTTGTTTAGATTTCCACCTGTAGTTGCCTCACTTTGCAACTAGATCTAACTCTTTTTCAAAAAAGAAGCTAAAACTTTTAAAGTCACAGCATTAACAAACAAATACAACGACGGCTACAGTCGGTATTTTCCCCTCCCAGATATTCAAGGAAAGACCTGCTCCAAGGAACAGATTCGAAATAAGTCCTACATATGTGTATAGTGTCTCTTAAACATAAACACAGACCAAATACATGTAACACACCACACATATATTGATACACAGCAATGATTCATCTAAAACTCCATGAATAACAGCCTATATTGACAGTGCACATACAAAGACAGTCAAAGGCATCTTTTGGGAACAGGGTGCGGTGCAAGGAGAGAAAAAAATGGAGTACAGTAGAGTAGAGAAAACATAAGAAATTTAAAGCAAAAATTCTGCACGGAAAATTTTGCTGTATTACCCAGGATATTTTTCTCCACCTCTGCCTTGAAATCTAACTTTAAGTGAAAGGAAAAATAAAATGTTGTAAATTCAAATACTGCCAGGTCAAGTACAAGATTGAAGAGTTTGAAATCAAACTATGAATCGAGAACAATGTCAAGAAACAAGTTGACACAGTAGCCATTCAACAAAAGCAGGGAAAACATTCTTGTTGAAAAAAAATGTACATTTTAAGCCATACGTTACTTCTTTGGTCAATGGTAATTACCTCAAACATGGCAAGGGTAAAGAGAAAATTTCTACTCTTTCAATTACAGTTGTTGTTTTTTTAGTTTATAAACATAACCTTTTGATTCTGAAAATGCTGACTGACAAGTACGAAGTAGACAAAAAATGGTAACAAATGGTTATATTTACAGATAGACCATATCTGCTGGACAATTCAAACTCGTACATTAAAAAAAAAATTAAAAAACAATGAAGATCCAATAACACACACATACACACACACACACACACACACACACACACACACACACACACACACATACACACACACACACACACACACACACACACACACACACACACACACACACAATGTATACTGTGGATGCGGTGCAGTATGGTCAAAAGCCATTCAGCAAGATTGTTTTCACACCATTTCAAGCTAGCATTGGATACATTTCACACTGAATAAGTCATGTATGTGCAACATCTATGTAATTTTTTTTCTTTTTCTTTTTTCTTTTTTTTTTTCTAAGTGAAGTTTGTGGGATCAAACCAGATAGCAAATTCTGTACAAGACATACAGTATGCCATTTTGCAGTTTTTCACTTACATATTTCAATATACTTGTATTATCAAGGAGGATTCACATATATCTACATATCCATGTTCAGTGATTCGAACATTCAGTCAGGCAAAAAGTAGTCACCATAAAAGCCTTTGGTAGGGTGCTGTCTGACTTTCAGCCCACCCTTCTGTGGAGGCTTGCTGCTGAGCAGGTCTCGCACCTGCTCATTGTAGATCTCCAACATGCTCAGTGTCACCTGCAATGAGCATTGAGTGAGTCATCCACTCTGATCCCACCAAGTGAGTAATGACTATTGTGTACATGTTTCAGCACACACATGTGAATGCGCACGCGCACATGCACACTCACACTCTCTCTCTCTCTCTCTCACACACACACACACACACACACACACACACACACACACACACACACACACACACACACACACACAAATTGAGAGAGAGAGATACACAGATATTTTGTATGTATATATGTATGCATATGCATTGACATTACTATGTGGCATATGAAATCATGTGCTAATTCACACACACACACGCAGTCACGCGAGCACGCACATACACACAAATTGACACACAAAGACCACAGATGCATTGGCTTGCACGCAAATGCTCGCATGCAAAAAACAAAACACACAAAAACAGAACAGGACACACCAACAAATCACACATTCATTGACATACCTGATAGTCCTCGTCTTTGCCAGCATTCTGTCGCTTTACTTCAATGGCTTTGAAGAGTTCATCGCACGCCATGGGGATGATGCCTTTGTTGTTGCCATAGCCAACCATGGAATAGGATTTGCCACTTCCCGTTTGTCCATAGGCAAACAGAGAGCAGTTGTACCCCTTCCAAGCGTTCTCCAGCACACCAACACCCAGGTCGTTGAACACTTTTTTCTTTGCAAGAACAGAAACCATGACAACTGGTGTATAGCAACATATGTGGTCGACTTCCCCATCACAATGTCTTTTCTCATCAAATTTTACTGTAGGAAACATTACTTCATAAACAGTAAGCAATCATAACAGACTCTTCTACAAGCTGTCATTTGTTGACCTTGCTTTCTAGCTTGCAAAACATTTAGGAATAATGAACACATAGGGTAACTCTTTCTCCCACGACAAAATGAATTACACACACATAAATCCAAACAAAGGCTGTTTACAATACCAAATCGCCTGGCAAAAATGCAAACACAGAGCACACAGAACAAACCAGAAGCCATCCTCCAAATGAAAGCATGTTCCAAGTTTGCCTATATACTCTGTACCTGACGGATAAACACAGCAGTAACATCAGGAGAAGTGGATGAAGAGTAACAAGTACAGTTAGTGTTGGTTTGATTGGCATGAAAGAAAATCTTACGTGAGGCAGGGAATAGTAAACAGCAAATAACCAACAAGTAGGGTAACTTTTTCTCCCATGATAAAATGAATTACACAACCGCAACTCCAACCAAATGCTGCTTATGACACCAAATCACCTAGCAGAAATGCCAATGCAGAGCACACAGAACAAATAAGGTGACATTCCCAAATTAAGGATGCTCCAAGTTTGCCCATATATCCCTGTATTTGACACATTATGCAGCAAGAATACCTGGAGAAATGAACAAACGCAGATTAACATTTATTCCAGACTGGCACAGCCTATTTCATCTTGAATATATAGTCAAACAAACGTAGGGAAAAACAGTAACAAAAACACACACACAAAAAAGCAATGTGATGATTAAATATTGAACCACAAGTATTGCACATCAATGTGCAGGTGTATAACAGCAAAGGCGATGAGGGAAGTTAGGTGTATGTGGAAAGGGAGGGGGTGGAGGGGTCAGTCATTTATAATGGCGAACCAAAGTCTCACCCAAAAGTAGATTGCTCTACCCTAGTACTAAGGGGTACAGGGAAAAATAGAAAAAGCTCAGAGGCAGAAAAAAAGAAAAGAAAGAAAGAAGGAAAGAAAGAAGGAAAAGGAGAAAGAAAGAAAGAAAGAAACCCTCTGGTCAGATGGAGCTGATTTGTCAACAGACCTTCTTTTCTTGCTTCACTTCCCCTACACACACACACACACACACACACACACACACACACACACACACACACACACACACACACACACACATACGCATACACACACACACCTACTTTTGGTTGTGATGCAGCTCACCTCTCTCTCTCCTCTCTCTCTCTCTCTCTCTCTCTCTCTCTCTCTCTCTCTCTCTCTCCCGTGTTTTCTTTTTTCTTTTTCTTTCTTTCTTTTCTTTCCCCAATCATTCTCACTATTCTCACCTCTCCATCCCTGTGTTACATATTGTCATTTTCATATTAACAACTATGTGGGAAGTATTTTTGTGCTTTTTTTTCTTCTTTGTGTGTGTGTGTAAAGTCTGAAGAAGATGTATTTCTTGAAAATTCATTTTGTATTAAATTAGTATTACTCTACAGCTTATTTGTTGTGCTCATTTGTACTTTGTATTTTAACATCTATCAAACATATTTTCAAAAACTTTCAAAACAAAATTCAAGGATTGCAAATCATGAACAACATGAACTATAACTATAACAATAAAACTACAAAATAAACACTCATTATAATAATACAACTCCACGACCCCTAAATAAACATTAAATTTTGTATTTTTCCTGTGAAAAAAGTTGACAGGAATGCAGTTTGTATGCAAGCATACATGTTTGTGAATGTTTTTGTTCACGTATGCATTTGTCTGAGCATAGGTACTATGTATATGTATGGACATGTTTCTCCAAGCAACGTACCTGGTCCGCATATCTGGAATCTTTAGGAGTGAGATACCCGTCCGCTTGTTCTGTATAGCCATCATGTGACCAGTATGAAAAATCAAATGCAAACTTCTTGGGTTCAGCGCCCATGTCTTCAGGGTTCTTGATCTCAGTCGTACTGCCCGACATGTTAATGACCAGAGCAGCTTTGCGGTTGATCTCCCTTGAGTTGTGAGAGCTTGTTAAGGATCTAGCAGTTGAGCTTGAAGAAAATGTACACTGACAAGGAAGCTGGTATACAGAGCCTCATAGTTGATTGGCTGTCTTGAGCATTCAGATATGCATGTGCATACATGCTATGTGGAGTTATGCTTATTCTTGTATATGTATGTATGTGTGTGTGTGTAAGTGTGTGTGTGTGTGTGTGTGTGTGTGTGTGTGTTGTGTGTGTGTGTGTGTGTGTGTGTTTGTGCATGTGGTGTGTGTGTGTGTGTGTGTGTGTGTGTGTGTGTGTGTGTGTGTGTGTGTGTGCGCGCGTGTGTGCATATGTGTGTGTGTGTGTGTGTGTGTGTGTGTGCGCGCGTGTGTGCATGTGTGTGCATGCATGCATGCATGTGTGCCTGTGTGCATGCATGCAAGCATGTGTGTGTGTGTGTGTGTGTGTGTGTGTGTGTGTGTGTGTGTGTGTGTGTGTGTGTGTGCGTGCGTGCGTGCATGCATGTGCGTGCATGCATGCATGTGTGTGCATGCATCTGTGCTTGTGTGTTTGTGTGCTCCTGCAAGCATGCACATGAATTAACATGAGTTCACACAGAGTTAGGGTTGACACAGAGGAGGGTTTAATCCTTTCAAGAAAATTTCTGTTGTAAGAATAAACCAATATGCATATCTGTCTATCTTCTGTCTGTCTGTCTCTCCTTCTATCTATCTATCAATATCTATCTAGACTCTCTCTCCCTCCCCCACCTCTCTGTATGTAACTGTCCTTTCACAATTTCTGTTGGAGCACTCTTGATTGTTGGTCCCCATGGTGGCTGTGAACGTAGCCTCATGTTTTATGAAACTGGAAGATGCATGTCTTGCACTGAAAGGCTGTGGCTAAAGCATCATTTTTACAGAACTGTATAAAGTCCAAAGTGTTATCATGAGGTACTAGACTTCGTTTTAACGTCGTTGTGAAATTGGATGAAGTGCCACAAACATATCACACCTTTGGAGAAGATCAGAAGCAAACTGTGGATTTGTACAGCTAGCCACAAGAACAGCCTCCACTTGATAACACAGACACAGAAACAGACAGACAGAAGACGCTTTATAATTATATACTTAGATATGTGATGGAAAGTAATTCACATACTCTGTCCCCATGAGATCTCTTTTCCATCACCAAATGGAGGTCATGTGATCAAGCCATATGATATTAGTATGGAAAAAGAAGTCTCAATGTGACAGTATGAATGAGTTTATTTTCTTTGAAACAAAAGCACGTATGTGGCAGGTATTTTGAGCATTCATGTGTGCTGCAGTACCCTGCCTTGTTGAATGTATTTCAATTTTTTTTTACAGATAGATAGAGAGAGAGAGAGATAGACAGATAGATAGATGGACAGACAAATAGATATAGATATAGATATAGAGACAGACAGATACATAGATAGATGTAGATATATATAGATTAATGTAGAAATAGATATATAGAGATGTAGATACTGATTGATAAATTGACATAGATATTGATGTGTGTGTGTGTGTGTGTGTGTGTGTGTGTGTGTGTGTGTGTGTGTGTGTGTGTGTGGTGATTTCTATTTAAAAAATAAAGTTGGTCACCACCAAAGAAAATTAAAGAATGTGCACACAGAATTAAATTGAACCTTAACTCTGCACTAAAAAAAGAAGAAGAAATGTAACAGTATTTCCTTCATGTGTTGCACTTGCAATATATAGATTCTAGTATATCAGTAACAAACACTTTATGATTCACAATGTGTATTACGCAATACAGCCTACCTTTCGACATAATTATGTTGAAATTTGTTAATCCATTGATCTGTATTTGCTCATCCCAAAAGCTGATTTCATAAATACAATGCTTGGTCATCTTCCCTCCCCGCCCCAAACGATCGATCAAGTAGTCAATTTGAAATACATTGAAAATATCTTTAAAAAAAAAAAAAAAAACATGAGGTGACCGCTGCATGGTGATAATATCACACTCGTTCGGATCAGATTCCAACTACAAATAAGTCTTAAAACAAATAAAAAGGATATGAAAGGGCGGACTCGGACCGCTACTTTAACGTTTTCTTCAGGCATGTTTAATGATATCTGGTTGAACAATCAGAATGAAAATGAGCGGCTGCAACCCCACAAACAAAACTGACGAAGACACTCTTTCCTTGCGAAAACCCCACTTGCACACTGAGGTACTCTCTCTTGGAGTCCCGTAAATAAAAGGGACGCAATTCCAAGCAACCAAGACTTCCGCCTTCAATGGGCTGGTTTGTTATAGGCCTATGGCCTTCACCCTCACCTTCCAACACTGACCTTGAAAAATGGCTACCTTCGCATTACTTCGGACGTGCAGTCGAGGTGAGCTTTCGCTTCTAGGCAAAATATAACACGGTCAAAAACTTCCACCTTTGCTGTACCTTCAGCATCTCTTTAACACACAAAATCGATGTTAGTAATTGATCTTTCGTGGGAAGAAATTGCTTGACCCTATTCTAGGTCACAATGATTTCATTCTCGGTTTTGGCCCTAGTCGGGCAGCACTAGTGAGTGTATACAGTGTGTGCATTTCGGAAAAGGCATATGTACATAATACATTAGTTTAAAGGGAATATATCATATAAAATATATTGATGTAAAGAGAACAGATCTGCGTGCATACAGTTTGAATTGTTACAGAATGCCCAGAGCACAGAAGAATGTCTTCAAGAAGTCTTTTACCAAGTGCCATTAAGAGCATTTCAAATTCTAAAGCCTGTGGTTGACAGCCATGACCCATGTCTCTCAGACATGAACAATTTAGTGTGCAATATTATGCTTTTACTGTGACTATGATTGTGTGTGTGTGCATGTGTGTGTGTGGGTGTAGGTGTGGATGTGTGTAGTGTACGCATGTGTGTGTGTTTTAGTGTTTGGGCGTTGGTGCGGGTGAGTTTGTGTTTTTTTGTTATTGTTTTTATAATCTGTGTAATGTTTTATGTCTTATGGATTTAATGTTTATTTCATGTGTGTGGGTGTGGGTGTGTGCATGTGTGTGTGCATATGTTTGGGGGTGGTGTGTGTGAGTGTTTATGTATATTATATAAGTACATATATATATACTAACACTAGGCTTTTATGTAACGATTTATAATGTCTTTTTGTAATGTCTTGTGTACTTATGAAATGATGTGGAGCAGAAGAAAAATTTCTGATGTACAATAAAGTTGACTGAATTGAATTGAATTGAATGATGAGTCAACTCTGTGACAATGAAAAGAACTATACCGGGGAAAAAAACCAAACAAACAAAAAACCTTTCCTAGCCAATGCGCACACTCTGATTGAAGGTTGTTTTTTTGTTTTGTTTTTTGTTTTTTTAACAATGATGCACACAACGCATGTTCTAATTTAGCTGTTGTTGACACAACACATACTAACACATATCATGAAGCCTACATACTCTTAGAATAAGAAGGATTTGACTTTGACTAGTTTGAGGAAAGGACATGGACCTGTGTATTGTGTGATAAAGGGCATTTTAAATGAAATCTTTGTCAACTCAGCTGCTGTTTTGATCTCTGGATACAAAGAATTTGCCATCTACTGCAGAATCGGGATGAGTTTTGATAATAAATTAGTATATTAATATCATTCGGATAGTGCAATAGAACTAATGGATGTGCTAGGTTGTCAAATGACTTGTATGAAGTTGCCGTTGTTCATTTTGCAAAGTGATTTGCAGTCTCACTAGAGTCACTGGTATGCTCATAAACACATAATGAAAATCTCACACAGTCACTAATTAATAATATGGTAAAGTATCGCATGCTTTGCTCACTACTTGTACTTTCATTTTCTTCCTCTTGTTTTTCAGTATCTTGCAACTCCTGTGAATGAAGTTATGGTGTTAATGACTTAATTAGATAAAATTTAGAAGATTGCTGTTACTAGTTAATGACTTAATTAGATAAAATTTAGAAGATTGCTGTTACTGAAAGGTATATTTTATCTGTCTGTATTCCAGAACTTTGGTAGAACAGTAAAATGATAAGTCACTATCTGAGTGCACAATATGCTTCCTAGAAAACAGATTTAAAACATTTATCTTGCATTCCTGTCACCAAGTCAGAGCTGCTGAATTACTGTTATGAGACATAGCTAAGATGTTTTGTCTTGTAATCTGTTTGTCCTTTTTTTTGGTGGACTCACTAAGAATTATTGTAAGGTGAGAGAGTACTGCTTTACTGATATGGCCGTGGATCTAACTGTTTCTAAGTGGTAACACTACAGATCCCAGTACCATATCTTTCCTGTATTCTGTTTAGCTTTAGTTGCATGTGCAGAACATCAGATTTTTTTTCCAGCCATCATGAGACACATGTCCACTGGCAGCTCAGAGTGAGGGGGCAAAAAGCAAAAGCATGGAAAAAACTTAAGTCATTACCTCAGAACTCTCATGCAGTTTTAACCAAACACAACCAGCCTACCAGCCAGCACCTTGAACTTGCTCTGAACTTCTTTTTAATCTTGTGGATACAATATGTACAGAGACTATGAAAGTGTGTGTGTGTGTGTGTATGTGCGTGCATGCATGAATATGTGTGTGCGTGTGTGTGTGTGTGTGTGTGTTTGCATGTGTGTCACTCTGCACTGGTTGTATGAGATTGAGAGAGAGAGAGAGAGAGAGAGAGAGAGAGAGAGTCACTGTCAGAATTCATCAAGTATGAGTGTACATTTCAATAAATAAATGTGTGTGAGAGAGAGAGAGAGGAAATGGATGTGTTGACATTGCTTATAAATGAATTATTTATTATCACAATTTTATTTTTGAAAAGTCTAATGCTTGTTTCCTTGGAAAAAAAATCATGCTCAAATCTTTTGATTGGTTTGTGGTTCTGCTAGTTTCTGCGTACTCTTTAGTGGTATTTTCTTTACTGCCGATAGAACAGTACAATAAATGCAGGGTATAGGAACTGACATTTGCAGTAAAGCAAAGGGAGGCTGCTCTACTCTTCCTCCAGTCCTGGTGTCAAGCTTTTTCACTTGTTCCGATTTCAAATTGATTGAAAGCTGACCCATCATGTCTTGGAATGATCTATGGTGCCATGAACAGACACGCTTAGTCAGCTTTTGATGTTCCACATGATGGAAGTGAGAGAGGAGGACTGATTCCTACCTTGGTAATGCAGCATCAGGCATGCGACAGCTTAGTGCATGAGTATAACATTTGAAGTGCCATTTCATAATTTCCTGTTTTTATGAGTTTCTTTTTTTTTTTTTTTTTATCAAAATTTGTTTTAACATCTGTAGCACTTACAAATTGTCTACTCAGTTTCTGACTATGTTGTTGACATTTGAATTTCTATTCTGTAATTATCTTGATGTGTGCAGGGGCGGGATGCCTGTTGGTTAGAATGCAGAAACCTCCCACAGGGTTGAATCATGACGTCAGCAGTAAAATCTTCTCAACCAGCAGCTCCAGCATGGGAGCCTTGGACTACTTTCGTGCCCGCCGCGGCCCCTTCACACCAGGTACCACATTGTCCATTCCACTTCCCTGTGAACAGTGGAATATGAATGAGAGCAGTCAGAAAACATTCATTATCATTTTGACGGAAGTCAGAACATCTGAATTTCAAGAATACCAGACACATAGGTCTTCATTATGTTGTACCTGTAATTTTCTGAGGTATTATTTAAAGCCATAGTTTTAGTTATAGTCAATTTTTAGGCCTGATGGTATTGTACTAGCATGTATGAGCAGCAGACGCATACGGAATGGAAGTAGGCTAATTAAAAAAAAGAAGTAAAATCATGATGAATAACTGGACTCATTAAATAGTGACTTCCTTAATCCTGAATGGACAGAAATCAGAAAAAAGCAGACAGTTTTAAATACCTATGGTCTACACTCAGCAAAGATGGCAGCTCAACAACAGAGGACAAAACAAGACTTGGCTTATCTGCATCTGCCACGACTAGACTCGACATGATCAGCAGCAGCAAAAATATTATCAGCTTTCGTCTTCAGCTGAAACTCTACATGACTCCGATTGTCTCCATCCTCCTGCATGGATATGAAAGCTGAACACTTTAAGCCAAACTGGAGAAAAGAATTCAGGTATTTAAACTCGAGTGCTTCAGCAAACTTTGCGCACATCCTCTACACAGAGCATAAAATGCACACCTCCGTCAGGCAGAAAGTCACAATGTGTGCAGGCAAGCAAGAATCACTCCTTGCAACAGTCAAATGCTGGAGGCTTTGTATAATGCGGCCATGTCTTGCACCATGATTTGTTGCCCAAAACCACATCCTCCATGGCAGTGTAGAGGGCAAACATTACTGAGGCAGATAGAAGGGATCTTGGGTGGACAACATCAGGAAATGGACTGGACGCAGCATGTCCAACCTGCTGTGCATGACTGAGAACAGAGAGCGATGGCACCTCCTGGTTGCTAGGGCATCCACCATGTCATCCTAGTGGATGTCTTCAACACCCATGGCACGATGATGATGATGAGTGCGCACTGTTTCTGTGGTTTCTGTGTCTTTGTACTGGACCTGAATTTGACGTGTCTGCAGCTCAACAGTGAATATTACCTCTCCATTGCGCACCTCAAAAAATGTTTCACTTTTTGTTTGGATCGGATGTTAGTTGTAATGACTTGAACAAGTAAACGGCTGACTTTAGGTGCATGTATGTCTGCAAGTATACGTGCCTGTGACTGAGCACATAAACTGTCTTCTTGTGTATGTATTTGTGCTGGCAACTTTTAAACAATATTGATCAGCCAGTAAACAGCACAGGTCTAATTGTTGATCGGTGTTCTGCAGTTCATGATAAGATTGCAGAAGAGAAAGAGAGTGTTAAGAATAAAATGAATTTTGTGGACTCGACAAAATTATACTTTGGGAGAGGGGTAGGGGTGGGAGAAGAAGAAGGTTAGAACAGGAAAAGGAGAGGGGTGGGCTCACTGTATAGTCAGCAATATTGTTACTAACTTTAGTCTTCATACTTTGATTTGTTGATGCACGCAGACTGACTTCAGAAGTCATGGGGCTTTTTTGTTTTGTTTTTTTGTTTTGTTAAATCAGGTTTGGAGTTTCATGCGTGCTGAGCATAAGCCTCAATTTATAAACACTCATTCTGTGCACTGGTACAAACACCTATGGGTGTGAGCATGATGTTACCTCTATAAACGAAAACATTTACTCACAGTTACAAGATTTGTGTGAATAATGTTTAGCTGTAAAAGTGGTTTTGAAAAGCATGTGTACATGTGTGGGTAGTATACACTTTTGTGGTGTGTGTGTGTGTGTGTGTATATTTGTACCAATGTGTACATTATATTGAGCATGTGTCTGTGTGAATGGGTTAGCATGTACATATATTCACACAAACAAAATGTGTATCTGATCGTGTGTGTATATAATTTGCACACCTATGTATGTGTCAAAGCATTATATTTCATTTTTAATTGATGGCTTGGTGAAGGGTGGGTAAAGATAGGGAAATTTTTTTTTAAAAGTGATATTATTTTGTCTTCATGTCCAGGTTTCTCTTGCATCATTTTAATTTTTTTTTTTTTTGGATTCGAATGGTTTTAAATCCATGTACTTACTTACTTACTTACGCCTACTACCCCTTCTGGGGCATAGGCCGCCGACAAGGGTCCTCCAGGCATCACGGTCCAGGGCGATTCTCTCCAGCTGTACACTAATATGTAATTCAGTTCTTATGAAACTACAATTAGCTTGATCTTTACTCATCAGTACAACCCAGGGTTAACTTGTCAGTACAGCCTAGCATTAATGTTCACTTATCATCAGCACAACCTTGGGTTAATGTTTACTTGTCGGTACAACCTAGGATTAATGTTAACTTGTCAGTACAATCTAGGGTTAATCAGATGATAAATAGTTATGGTCAGTCTGTGTCATACGAACACACAAAATCTTCACTTCAGGCATGTCTGTCTTGTGTCAGCACATGCTATGTTCACTTACACTATAAATATCCATTTTGTTTGTTTAGGAAAAGAAATGAGAAAGGCAAAAAACAACTTATATGCCACATATATGTGAACGTTGGGTCAGTATATGGTTAGAAGCGGGTATATTGATGGGTGAGTGTGATCGGAACGAGTACAGTTGCTGTCTTTAGGCTTGAAATGTGAAATATGAAAATGGCTGCATACCTGATTGTTGACGACTGTGTTGGGCAGAGGAGAAGCGTGGCTCAGGTCACATGATGATGGCGTCCACTCACTGGAAGGTGGAACGCTTCGTGGCAGTGTCTATGATAGGCATCATGCCTGCCGCTCTCTTTATTCAGGGACCCTTGATAGACAACCTCTTCGTCACATTTGTCTACCTTCATGGACACTGGTAAGCTTATTTGTTTTTTTTAACTCAATTATGTAAAATTGTTTGTGATTTTTGGGCTGGTGTGTTGAGCAAGTAGGTTCTTCTGATTTTGCATAATTTGTACTTTCAATAGAAATTATTATTGTGGGCGTTGGCACAATTGGACCTATTGAATTGATCTTTTTTTTTTTTTTTAAATCAATGTGGGTTCATAAAAAACCAATATGGTGTATTCAGGAGGGTGCCATATTGGGAAAGAGGTGAATGTGGTATGTTTTAATCTGATTTTTTAAATTAAAATTTTATTTTTTTAGTTTGGGTGAAAATGTTGATTATATAACACTGACCTATCAAACTGATCAGTTTATGTAAAAATTGTTGTGGTATTAGAGGCTTTGTTTACGAGGATGCGGTTTTGGGGAGGTGGTGAATATTTTTGACTGAAATTTAGGTGGAAATAAATTTCAGCTGTATTCCAGCTGTGTGGTTGGGTAAATGTGGTTGTATTAATGTGTAGATAATGTGTTGACTGTGCATGGTCTTGATTAACAAACTCTTTCAAGCAGAATGTGTTGTTTTGTCTTGACTGACCAACATCAGTTTTATATCAGTTGGGTTAGTGTTCCATTGCGTTTAAAACTAAAGGTCTGTTGGATGTTCTGTTGAAGAATTTTGAGTGTTCGTTGGTGAATTCTGAAAGTCCATACCAAAAAGTCTAAATTTGAAATATTTCGTATGTATGCAGTAATACTGCACCAACACTGTCAACACAGAGTGCGTGACCAAGCATCAAATGACACATTCAGAGCTCACAGGTACTCATTCCAGGTGACTTTGAATCACTAAATTTTAACTGTGACAGTTTACCATTACTGGCTTTAGTCAGGTAGCTCAAAGGCCTCCGTGATAGCAAGGGTGTTGCTGCTATTTTCTGTCCGTTCAATCAATTTGATGTCTTCAACTTTTTCTGACTTTTGCCTGAGTTAAGTTTTTGTGGTGGACAAAGACCACTGAAGCAAAAAATCATGATTGCTTCTTTTCCTGCGTATGACGTGAAGACTGAGGCTGATGCATTTCTATGCCTGTGATAGTTTTGCATGGAAGTTTGAAAACGCACAGTATGTCATTCTTGTATGCCAGGCTGCTGTTGCACATCTGTTGCTATTGTTCCAAGGTGGAAACTGTTCCTCACTTTCACTTGATCATATGGAACAGCAAAAGTTGACAAATTGTGCCTGTTTGTATCATTCTTCACTCTGAGATGCGAATGATCAATCAGATTTCAAGTATATTAGAATTGAAGCAAGTGACAAGACTTGTCTCCCGGACTTGCAGAAGAATAGAGCATCGCCCCTTTTGCTACAAATGTCAGCTCTGTACACTGTGATTATTGTTCCCTTCAGTAGGCAGTAAGAAAAATGCCACCAAAGTCGAAGCAGAAAACTGGAATAATCACAAACCACTCAAAAGCTGTTGCAGAAGATAAAAGCCTTTAGGCAAGAAACTCAGCAACAAAACCCAGCCCATGAGATAACAGACAGTTGCAGAGTTCTTCAGGAACTCGCAGCAACACACGCAGGGACACTTCCATTCATTCTTACCAGTTCACTCCCTTGAGCGTCGTAAAGATTTATAAGGATGAAATTTTCCACTTTCCTCAACATGTAGAACACATTACTAGAGATTATATGACCTGAATATCACAAATTGATACAAGTTTACTGCATCAAAACTAAAGTCTTATCAGAAGAATATTCTTTTGTTACTAGCTGTCATCAACATGGTGGTCTCAGATGTGGCCATGTTGGCTTTGATCAACTCTTTGACTTTGTTGTATGTGTGTGTGTGAGAATGTGTGTGTATGTGTATGTATGTGCGTGCTTGTGTGACCATTTTATTTTCTGCTTTTGCACATGAGTTTATTTTTCAAGTTTGATAAATTTGTGCTCAATGAAAAAAAACGAAAAAAACCCACCTGTTTCTGTTAAAAACCCTTTAATGCATGCTGACATTTCATTTTACACCATATAATCTTCATCCAGCTGTATAAGTGTAAGCTGATGAATTCTCGAGTTCAAATCTATTTTGTAGAATCGTCATTGCACAAAAATTTGTATACCAATTCACCTGAAATGGACTGTATATGAGGATATCATACAGTTCAGCTATAACGCAAATGATTTTTTTTAATGAAAAACATTTTCCTTATGGACTTAAAAAAAAATTTGAAACAACATACCCACAGTGTTCAGGATTTCAAAAGAGGAAATTGTGCATGTGCCACATGACTTTCTAGTTACTATTGATTTCCCTTTAAATTGACATATAACAGTGCATGCTTATTGTGCTGTATTTGTGTTCTATTCAGCATTTATTCAAGAATTATATTACCAAAAGATCAAACTCAGGGAAATCTAAAAAGATGTAAGAACTTGTAAGAGTTAAGTGGATGAAACTCAACTTTGTGGTACTAGTCTTCCCATGTGAGCACTAAAAATGTTAAATGTACGAGCTGGTAAGATTTAAGTGGTTGCAATGTAACTTTGTGGTTTTATTGTTCATGAATGAGCCCATATATAAAATCTAGTTGAAAAGTGAGACGACTGCAGGCGGAAATCTAAACAAGTCGTAAATAAATGTTAGCGAACTGCCAAGAGAAACGTGGACAAACGAGTCACAAGACAAAACATGACGCGTTTCGCCCTCTTAGGTCTTGATCTCTTCAGCGCAAGGTAGGCGTTGAATCATTCAATGCCTACCTTGCACTGAAGAGATCAAGCTAAGTGACAAACTTGTTCATTTTCATTGTCCTATTTGTTTGTGTCTTGCCTGAAGAAGACCTAAGAGGGCGAAACGCGTCATGTTTTGTCTTGTGACTCGTTTGTCCACGTTTCTCTTGGCGGTTTGCTAACATTTATTTAAAATTTCCATATATATAACCTTTTCCAGAGCAAACGTTGGATTGGGTCAGATCAGTGGGACTCAAATCCATCATTAACTAGCTCTTAGCTCATGAGTGCAAAGCAATGTGTCATAGCTACAGGTGTATATTGATACAGTGTTAAATACAGAAGTAAGCTTTTGCCAGTACTTTGTTAGATTCATTAAATGCGACGTTCATCTTTCAGGGGTATGCGAGGTGTTTTGTGCGACTATCTGGAGAAGTTCGTCCCTGGATCCAGCATCTGTGGACCATCGTCAGTGTTTTGGGCTTTGCTGGATTCATCCATTTCAACTTCAATGACGTGGGCTTCACTAAGGCCATACAGATGCTGTGGTCTGTCTAAAATTATGGTGCAAAACAGACCAGGAAGAGACACGGTCTTGTTTATAAACTTCATGGCTGTTTATAAGTTTAGCTTTGTCCGTGTGTTTGTTTGTTGTGTGTTGTGTACATGGAAATGGTACCTTGTCTGCATATTTTATACAACAGCTTTGCTCCAGCAGTGGCTACCAGTTCCGACTCGGCATGTCGCTCTGAGATGGTTTGTGTATTTGGGAAGTGGTCAGACTGTTTAACAATGTTCACAAATGTAGTCTTTTTTATGTTTTGATGGTGATCCTCATAACAGAATGTTGGCCGGTGACCAGTTTGACAAGGCTGAAATTTGTGGTAAAAAATATATAATGACGTTTCAAATGGATGGTCAAAGATAATAGAAAAGTTTGCCGAAACTCTTCGAACATCTGCATTTACATCACCCACAAATACATTTAAGCACATCCATGCACTTACAACAGATACTGACGTGCACATTTTAAACTTGAGAGAAAATCTTTCGTGTGGCATGATTCTAGCCTTTGAAGCCAGAAACCCTCGTATCTCTGAAGTGAAACTCGCCCTAGATTTAACATTTGTTTTCGTAGTTTTGGTGTCAAGTTTACTGTACATGATTTATACTAAAGACGTGTATGAACCTCTTAAATGATAACATTTGGCATGCGAGTTCATATAACCATAGACTGGTTCTATATCAGGTCTATCTAAGTGTAAAAGGTTGAGCCATAGTCACCTGTCAGGTCACATTTTATGTTGACAGTTACAACAAGCAGACATGCTGTTGCCCATGCATATGTATATTGTTAGTGTAAGACGGAAACTGTTCGTGTCAGAGAGACATGATCATACCTTTTCTTGACTGTACTGTGTGTAAGTCCAACTGGGGTGTCCCTCTAACCTTTACAACTATTGCCACTTGTTATACAGCAAATATCTCAACAGTTCCAGTGAATGATTGCTCTCTAATAGTGCCAGTTAAAATGTACAGCACTATATACATGTGGATAAACACACTCTCTCCTTCCTCGTACAACACATTTTCATCTTGCATAGTCACAGTCAGAAAACAGTCACCACTGTTGCCACAAAACACAGACACACCAAAGGAGGTCAAGAGCGAACTTCATAGCTCGTTTCTGTTAAGTGTAACGCTTGTATTGGTCAACCTCAGTTAGTAAAAGAAACATGTTATGGCTGAAAAAAAATCCAAGCATGTAGCAGTGTTTGGCAGCAAAAAGCTGGTCATGACAGCTGGCCTTGTGTTTGGCAGTATGGCAGGTGGCACATCAGATTTGGGATCACTGTCCTCTATTTCTTCTCTTTGATTCACTTATTTTCAAGGTGCTCTTTTTCATATTTTCCACTTCTTGAAGTAAGTGATCCAGTTCCTCTTGGTTGTAATTTCTGCTTTTTGAAGTAACTGATCCAGTTTCTCTTGGATGTAACGGATCCAGTTTCTCTTGGATCAGTTTCATCAAAGATAAACTGGATCAGTAGCTGTGAAGCTACCACCTTGAAAATCTGTAAGGATCAGTCGCTGACTGCAGCACTCGGAACAGGCACCAGACTAGTAGAGGTTTCCTCATGAAATATAATCGGAACGCATTAGCCTCATGCTCCTGGTACTTCCAATATGAAATCTAGCAGCTTTCGTCTGTTACTGCTATGAAAGTGAGGGGGCAATTCTGTAGGTTAAAAAAAAAAAGGAAAATATCGCAGAGCATTGCCAAACACTCACACCTGACCATGAGCTTTGTAGAATGGTCTCATGTTTTTAGTTAAATTTTCAAGATAAAAGCAATACTATTCTCTTATCATGTTTCAAATTGGACTCGTCATAAAAAAAGTTTACCAAAGCATGGAGACACTATCTTATCATTGCATCCTCCTCCGTTTTACTCATTTATTTTTAATATATACAATTTTTTTCATGGTTTATTAAAGCAACAGCTAATTTTTGTTTTGAAAATTATTTCGTCGTATAGTTGAAATTTGAACTTGAATTTTTGTTTAACTGGAGATTAAAATTATATCCAGACTTCAGGCTATTGTCACTGGTTCCTGGATGCCAGAAACTTTTCTGCTGCAGAAACATGCCTTTCCATCATGTAGGGAAGACTGCACCCTGAAACTCAGAAGATGGAAGATGATGTGGGTCTCATTAATTTGCAATAATTTATTTGTTCATAAAGTGTCCAGATTAATGTTATGTACTTTTAGAAACAAAACCAATGGCATTTTGTTTCTCGTGACTTCACTGTTTAAGAAACTAAAGGTTTCTGTGTTTGCTCCTTTTGTTCCTATATAGTCTAGACATCCATTGAGGTTGACAGTTAATTGGCACAGAGGTGTGAATGAGGTGTGAATAAGAGCTACATGCGAGGTTTGCTTTGACAAATGTCAAATGATTTCCTATTGTTTGCTGGACTGAATTAAAAGAAAGTGTCATTAAAAGGTGTCATTACATAAATGATGAGCAGCAGATGAATAAAATGAAGTAAAGCTATTCGATGTAAGAGACATCACAGCTGTTTATGATGACCTGGTCTGTCAACTCCGCAGTACAACTTTGACGCTTTCGTCTCTGGTCATTCATGGCAAGCTACCCTGTAAAATCATGAGTATTTGGGAGAATCTAATACTTAAAACGAATGGTCTTAGTGCTTCCAATAGCAGTATCTCAATATTCAGTCTGGTCTATGTTCTCACAAAAGCCATCCCATCATACACACATTCAAAGAAAGTAAAGGATTTTCTGATTGATGCTCGAGCCACAAGAAATCAAGCAAAGCGAATGAGTGGAGTTCGTTCAGAATGAATCTGCATGCAATTATGTGGGGGAAAATAATATGAATAGACCAGGAGATGATTGGGGCACTGCTGACAAATAAAACTTCAGTCTGTTCTCAGTTCTGCTGTTATTTATTTTGGCCAAGTTCGGTGATGAATGTCAGGAATGCAGTAAGCAGTATGTCTACACACACGCACTAATATCACATACTATGGATAGACATAAAATTGATGGACACACACATGCTGATACATAATACTGTCGGTCTATCGGCTACTCACTGTTAAGATTTCTACATCAACTTTGCAAGCATATCAAACAGCAGTATGACTCTGCCTCCCAAGACCAGATGTTGTTGTTGTTGTCGTACCCTGGCTAAAAGACTCCAGGGATCATCCGAACAGCCGAAGTATTTGAACACTATGGCACAAATGCATCAGCTGGGGATGAGAACATTACGTGTGTGACCGTTTTTGATTACCCCGCCACATGGGCAGCCACACTCTGACTTCGGGACAACTTTGCAAGCATATCAAACAGCAGTATGACTCTGCCTCCCAAGACCAGAGATCTTGAACAAGGAACACAAATTGAACTTTATTTGCCCAGATTCTCGGCCATTCATGGAGTGGGTCTAGTGCTCTACATCAGTTGTTATCGATTAGGCAGAACAATACGAGACTTTCATGTAAATAAATGCACTATAACCTTTCTGGTCATTTTGCAGTGAAAATGCGTTTTCAGAATGATAAGTGAGGCAAGGAATGGTAAATTCTTCTTGTTTGTTATTGGTTATTTCAGTTTGGATTTATTATCGTCCAACCAATCACACATAACCCTTTTTAATGTAGTCACCTTGTGAAAAAGGCTTGTTCTGAAAAAGAAACAAAATGGACAACTGTCTGCAAAATGTACAACACTTATCACCCTGATAGCTGACCTACCAACATCCTGTGAAGACTAGAGAGATGGAAGTGGACTGTGCTGAGGGTGCAGCCACTCCTCTTGATTTATCACCCATAGCTTACAAGAATAACCACCACCCATTTACATGCAGCAAAGCTGGATTAAAAAGAAAAGGAACACCATCTAACAGCTCTGCAGAATGGACAGCTCGGGCATATTCCATGGTTAAACTCTCCATATCTACCAGACACATGATGACCAAAACAGACTAGACAAACTAAACAACAACAAAAAACCCAAACATCAGATGCATACAGTCAGAAGCATGTGTCACAATAATATGACGGTTTTGGAGTTAACTTGCTGGTGGCGTGAATACTTTCTTCTTTTATTCACATAAAAAATCATTTGAGGCAGATGGGCACACTGTATTCCGTCATTAGCAAGTATGCAGTAGAGTACTAAACTGCACTCTCCTCTTTGTTCTCTGGTTCTGCCTCCTTTTTTCATTATTTGTTGCCTGCCACTCTTCCCGTTTTATGAGCAGAAGTGATTTAACTTTAAAAATCAACTTCTTCATAAGTTATCAAGCATCATTAAATGTACATACACGAAACATCAATGTTTTAACAGCAAACCTGCATCTCTTCCTCCGTGTTCATGCACTGCATCCATCCTGTCCTTCTACTGCTTCCTTATTTCATTTCTGTACCGTTTCCTGCCCCTCTTCTTCTATTGCTGCCCACCACTATTCCTGTATAACTGCCTGTGTTGCTGCCCGTCTCTCTTCTGATATTGCTGCCTCCCTCTCTTCCTGTATTGCTTCTTGTCCTGCGCTGCTGCCTTTGTCTCCTGTACTGCTATTGCCTCTCCTATACTGCTGCCAGAGCCTTTTCCTGTAATGCTTCCTCAATCTCCCTAACGTTCTTATAACTGTATTGACACCTGCCTAGCTTCCTCATTCAAGAATGGCCGCCAGCTCTCTTCCTGTAGTACTGCCTGTCATCACCCTCATGACTCTATTGCTGACTCTCTTCAGTAGCATCCTGAATACAAATCCTGGTCCAATACTTTCTGGATTGTTCACAGCTTGAGGCGTAGAAATTAAAAGTTGCATTTCCATTAATACAGTGACTATGTAGCATGAATCTTCAATTTTTCAATACCTCTTTGCCATTGTTTGATGTTCCCTGTAGTTCTTGAACAATCCCACTGAGCAAATGTTCTTTCTGTCTTTCAGGCTCAAAACCCATAACAGCGAAAGAGAAATTATGTTGCTTATTGCCCAGCTGACTGCACTGGGCCATATCAGGGCTGTCACCAAGTTGAAGTCAACTCTCAAAATAGATTAACAAAAAATGCAGACAAAAAGAAAGAAAAAGAATTCCATAAAACAGCAAGCTACTGAATAAAGTTTCGAACAGTAAAGCACAATTATAGCTGGAAAACCAGTAATCTTTCTTCCATTCTCTCCATACAAGCATGCACGCACATAAGCTCACGCATGCACGCGCACACACACACATTAATGCACAAAAAGAGAACAGAACCAGTTTACCACAAGACAGCTTGATTTATGGCACATGAACATAAGAAATGACATGAAGCAACCTGATGCAAAAGGAATTTGAAAACACAAAAAAAACGCACACATATGGATGCAGTTCATATGATGACAATGCTTTTGAACGCATTGGTCTGTGGAACCCACCAGGCAGAAATAATAAGTATTGTTTCTCTTTAATTAGTAACTTTGAATCTGTGAGACCCAACATGTAAGGATGAGGAGTGTCAAAGGCAAAAACAATTTTATTTCCTTATTCCATAGGCAGCCCACAAAAGCAAAAGAACTTGTGCATTCATAAAATTTTGTCAAATAGCAGCTGGGGCACCGAGTGTGAAATTTCGGGTCATTCTGATGAAAATAGATTTGTTGGTTAATTTTCTTTAAATGGCTGTGTCAAGCCTACAAGTTACAGCAAAGGTAAAGCAAGAGACAAGATTAGAAGAAAAAAAAGGCAAGGGAGGCGGACTCTTGACCCTTACCCTTCAAGTGAAAACAAAATATATGCACTGTATATCTTTCCAAATTAGTTCTGTATAACCAGAATGAGGAAGCTCCTAGCCTTGCCACCCCGCCATTACTGGTCCACAATAGGTTGCATTGCCCATGTTGTTACAGCTCCAATGTAGCATTAAATAGTAACGATAGTTGACCTATTGTTTTAAAAGACCTTTTTTGTGTGTGGCTAAAACGATAAATAAGAAAATCTGTTATTTTAGTATTGTTCCAACTTTGACACTGGCATTACAAGCTTTTGTTTTATAATTGATTTCCATAAAAGATCTTTTTGCCTCTGTGTCCACTCTCTAATCTGATTTCCATAAAAGATCTTTTTGCCTCTGTGTCCACTCCCTAATCCAACTATCTCATACCACGTTAATAATGAATTATCAAGAGCTGAGAGAGGACAAAGCACATCCCAACAATAACAACACAGAAATGTGCTATGAACACATGCATCAAAGAAAAACATCACTTATTCTCCACCATGAGTTGATTTCAATGCATTAGCAACCCCCAAAAGAACCATAGTTAAAAGAATTCATAAAAAGGCTAAGATAATATCAATGTCCAGCCCAAACTTGGATATTCTGACCTACTGTTGTGCTGTGGTCAGGATCATGATCCAACTAATGTAGGGTCATTTTTTGTTGTGGGATGGATGGAGAGGAGGGGTGTGCTAGCGGGTGGGTTGGTTGGTTGAAGGAAGTTCTATTCTCAGCCAGTGGGTGCTGGACATACAAAAAAATTCAAACACACAAACAAAAGCCCTCACAGATCACACAGGAGTGTCATCATTTCATCTCTCTCTTTCAAAATGATACTAGTTTTCTGCAACTGTCTGAATCTCGGTAAAGGAAAAGGAAGCATACCTGGTAATATTCAAGAAAATCCAATCACAATTCAATGCAATCACAGAATCGTCACCATTCTATACATCATAAAGTGATCTCGGTTTAAATCTACCCTTTTTCTTTATGTCACACATGACGTGTTGTCACACACACACTCACATGCACACAATCCATTCAAGTGCACATTCTTTCTCCATATTCAACAACAAAAATACATATACACACTGTATTCAACCATCTTCCAATGTCCCTGTAAACCTTTATGAAGTACGGGTCGAAATGACCTGTCTTCAAAACTGGGGGTCAGATCTGAAAACTGGGGGGACAAATAATGCCTAGCAATAGGATTCAAATCAGAATGTGTTGAAGTGCAATTGCTGATTTTTGTGTGTATTTTTGGTATAGTATGTTATGATTCAATGATGAACTGCATCTGAATAGGATTAAACAATACTGCTTGTTTTCTTGCGCGAGAAAGTAGTCGCTGTCCTTTCACACTGTACAGTGTACTAGAAAGCACCTCTGGTCATTTCACAGTATTACAAATGAGAAAAGTTGATACCTTGTGCCTAGTAAAGTTCTACTCACCTCGGTGACATAAAAGTGTTAAACAGTGAAAGAATCAATACTTCTGATATACTGCTGTATGCACACATGTAAACACACATACAGAGGGGATTCACCCAGAAATAAATAAAAAAAAGCACAAGGAAATAAACAAAGAAATAAACAGTGAATTCATTTGTAAACTTGACATGGCGCCGGCAAGTGCACATTGCTGAACAAACCATCAACAAAACGAGGTGAGTAGAACACAAAAATGGCTGAGTAAAGACTTAAATGAATAGGAAATAACAATTTAACTTAACCTGGCGCACCATGCAGCTACAGACAGTGCAACAGGCCTGGGCACTGGCATCCTCATGCACAATTAAAAAGTGCCCGTATGGAGGAAAATTCCAGCAGCTACTGCTCAGACCTGACTGTCATTCACTGGAAACAAACGACAACTATACACTCACTGTTAAGTGCAGAACTTTAAATTGGTGCCAGTATAAATGCAAGATTCTTTATATTTTTGTTTTAACAAGCAACCATCGATTTACTCAGTTACATATCAAGTCCATAACCAGATTTGTGATACTGTTTGGCTGGACATCATCAGGGTCGGTGATCTCAGACTGATTCAGCTTTAGAGAAGAAACACTGCACCTAATTTCTAAGAAATCTCTTTTTACTACCAATCTTAACGATTATCGCAATTTATAAAAACTATTGTTCAAGATGCCAAAAATTTGTCATATAACTTCATGCTGAAGTGGCATTATCAGGCATTAAAAACTGGATATTACACCAAATGCGTGAGGGTAGACAGGTCTGTTAAAACTCATTTAATGCATGTTTAGTCAGGGCAATACAAATACAGCATATCCTCTTACATGCAAATACATAAATTCATCCGCATACAAACACAAGCCCAATGAAACCGAGATTACATGTGATGGAAAAAAAGGAACGCCTAAATAGTAAGCAAACATTTGACCCTCATGAAAATATGGGAAATGGACCTATGGCTGGGAGGCTCAAACTTCCAATGCTGATTGTTCAAACTCCAAGGCACATCACTGACACTTTGCTGTGTGCTGTTTTTCTATCAGACAGATCTGTCTTCAGAGAAAAATGCTGTTCAGAGGTTTCGGGCAGTCACTGCGTAGATGACCCACCTCATCACAGTTGATGCATACGACAAGATCCAGATCCAACATATCACCTGATGATTCTGGTGCTCTCCGGACAACTGGCTGCAATGCATCAAAAGAGCGAAATTTTTTCTTTCGACCTTTGGACTTTGCTGGATGGCTTCCATCAAACATACTGGTAAGATCCCCTCGCTGATAGGGTACTGAACTACCGGGTGAACTAACCATGGGAGGGGTGGAGGATGAGGATCTGGATTCTTGTGGAAAAGAGCTGATCTTGCCACTAGCAAGCGACAACTGTGAGGTAAAACTGTCCCCTGCAGGATCCATTTTATGTTGCCTACATGCAGCACTTTCTTCATTCAACCATTTCCCTTGACTATAACGTCCTGCGAAGCCATCACCTCCACCTGCTTTACTTGCATCATGGCTACCACTCACACGACAGTCACTAGAGACAGAAGAGGATGGAAAGACACGATCTTCCCACTCTGATGGCACAGATCCCCTATCACCATCCTCGCCCAGGTAAGCCTCACTCTGACCTAACCCTGGAGCTGCTCTTTCACCAGACCTGTTCGGTGCAGCTGAGAACTTGCTTCCTTTCACCTTGGAATGTGAATCTGGGACTCTGTTCTCTTCTGCACTTTCCTCTGGACTCTCCTCCAGGAGATCATTAGCGATAGAACCCAGGGTAAGCTGCGATTTTTCAGGACCACGGTACACTGGCTGCACAGGTAACGGAGGAAAGTCTTCTGGATTGAACATCTTCTTGCCACCATGACCCCCTCCACTGAAACCAGCATCTTCCACACCACAATCCTTTGTTCTGTTTCCACTGAAACCAAAATCTTCCACACGATAACCCTCTGTTCTGTTTCCACTGAAACCAAAATCTTCCACACGATAACCCTCTGTTCTGTTTCCACTGAAACCAAAATCTTCCGCACCATAACTCTTTGTTCTGTCTCCACTTAAACCAGCATCTTCCACACCTGTGTTGTCAACTGACTGATCGACACCATAGGCATACTGTGAAACATCATCTTCCACACCTGTGTTGTCAACTGACTGATCGACACCATAGGCATACTGTGAAACATCATCTTCCACACCCGTGTTGTCAACTGACTGATCGACACCATAGGCATACTGTGAAAAATCATCTTCCACACCTGTGTTGTCAACTGACTGATCGACACCATAGGCATACTGTGAAAAATCATCTTCCACACCTGTGTTGTCAACTGACTGATCGACACCATAGGCATACTGTGAAAAATCATCTTCCACACTTGTGTTGTCAACTGACTGATCGACACCATAGGCATACTGTGAAAAATCAAAATTATCATCCCAATCTGATAGGTGTCCATCCTCATCCTCATCTTCAGCCACTGATCTGCTGGACAACACAGGACTTGCATAGTTCACAGCAGAAGGAGACTGTTGGCCTGTACTCACGCTGGAACTCCTGGTTTCAGATAAAGAACTGACTCTGGATGCATCTCGAAAACATTTTTTGAAAGCATCATTGTAACTTTCCTTATCTGCACTCACTTCTCCACCCTGTACTCCCATTCTATCGAGGAATTTTTCAGTCCCACTAGCAATGTGGGTCTCTCCCACCTTCCCATCCTTCAGTGTGTACACAGAACTGGCTTTTTCCTTGTTGGGCATAATGTCACTTTGGAGGCCTGCAGCATAATGTTGCTCCCCACATTCCAAATCATTGGAGACTGCAGCAGAGTGTGTTGTTTCAGAATAATCACCGTGATCCTTGCCATCTCCAAACACAGCACTGAAGGCAGCCCGGGACACCAACGACATAGCAGACATGAAAGACACCTTCTGGGACTTTTCTGACGATTCCTTTTCTGCTTTTCCAACCAAAACATGTTGGCTCAGAAGTTGGCCTTCCTCCTTTTTTCCCTCCTCCCCTACATGCAGGTTTGGCTCAACAGCCCGACACGTTATTTCTGCCTTTTCACTTCTCTCTGCAACAGAATTTTCGGTACTCTGAACAGAGGAAGCATCTGCAATTGTTTCCAAGCCTGCCTCTGCACCTGATTCAACCCCGACACCATCTGGGTCACTTGCTGCACCCTTGATAGGCTGTTGTGAATGGAGTTGTGCAGCCGATGTGAACACAGGATCACAGTCTGGGCTGGCAGTCCTTGAAGAGTTGGCATAGTCAGCCTGTGAGAAATTGCCGTGTAGTTCTTCTCCACCTTGTTTCTGCTTGCTGAAGTGCTCTAACAATGCTTGTCTTCTTCTTCGAGCTCTCCCTGGCACTGTAAAAAAGAAAAAAAAAAATGAAATAGCAACACAAGTTATTTCAGACAAATTCACATGACTAGACACAAACGGATGAAAAAGAATTTAAAACATACAAACAAACAAAACCCCAAAGCACATACCAAATCAAACACGGAGATAGATACTGTTGCTTACAGCCCAGCTGCCCTCAAAAGGGCCATATCAAGGCTCACGGCCGTCTGGCCCAGATGAAAATCGCACAGTTTAGTTGCCCGGCCGATGAACTGAGGCTGAACTCTGGCTGTCCAACCTTCACCGCTGTGAAGTGATAAGCCGAAGGTCGAGTACAGCGCATCTACCAGCTGTACACGAGTACTGCGTGATTCTTGTCTTGATTTCCTCTCTTGTGTTTTTATGCTTTATTATGCTTCCACACCCCAGAACTGGATATAATGAACTCTGTGTGTGATTTGTGCATGTTAGATTCTTCTTTGTGCCGTATGATGCAACTTCGGTACATCCTGCGTTCGTGTGTATTCGTAAGTTTATTTTCGTCAGTGCTGAGTGCGCCAGTGCATTGCCAGGCGGCTTGTGCTTGCGATTCGAGTGTGCTGGAGCCATATATGTGCTGAGACATCATAGACTACATCCAAGCGCTTATTTTCCTCTCTCTCTCGTGTACGTGTGTGCCTGCGTGCGCGTGTGTGTGTGTGTATGTGTGTGTGTTGCTGTTGTTGTTGCGCGCGCTCTCTCTGTGCATACATATATGAGTAAGTAAGAGTGTGCAAGTGAGTACCCAAGTGTGCTTTCATGGTAGAGTAAGCTGTAATACTTACTGATTTCTCTCTCTCTCTCTCTCTCCCTCTGTGTGTGTGTGTGTGTGTGTGTGTGTGTGTGTGTGTATGCGCGCGTGCGTGTGTGTGTGAGACCGACCCTGCATTGGCTAATCTTGTTGCTTACGTGTAGGCCTACTTCATTCCGATCTTTTGCACGTGCGTGCGTGTTTGTAGCACCAACAATGGCGGAGGCGTTTGAACACAACTTCAGTGAACACAAGAGACGTGTAGATTTGTTGTGCCGTGTGTGCAACAATCGTGTGTTCAGAAAGGTTAAAGATAAAGCATTGAACGCTAGACTTTGTGTAAACCTCGCCAAAGATTTGTTGCAGTATTTCGGTCTAGATTTTTCTGGTGATGAAGAAGGCAAACAGTCCAAGTGTATCTGCATAAAATGCTACCATAAACTGAAAAAAACGAGACACATGTCAGCACATTCTCAATGTTATACTACAAAAGAAAATGCTGCTCGTGACATAGAGAGAATGTCAGAAATCTAGACAGTTTTCAATCCAGATCTTTCTTTGAGTCAGTGTACATCGTGTCGATTCTTTCAATCAGCCTGCCTTCTTGGTCGTCGGAAAACAAAGAAGAGCCGACCCATCTAAAGATCTGCTCAAGAATGTTTAGATCAGTCTGATCTGTGCTTGCACACATAAAAACGTGTCATCATTTTCTCCGTCGGTATCGACCCCCGTGAAAAAGCCTGGAACTTTCTCTACACAAACCTCACCAGTCATAGCTAGCACATCGAACTCGGCACTTGAATGTGTTGACATGTCTGATGTATGCTTGGATACTGATGAAAGTGTGTCGACGTCAATTTGTCAGTCACCGTCAACCCCCAAGCCAAGAACATTCTGCACACAAACATCTCCTATCATAGCAAACACGTCCAAATCTGCACATGCAAGTTTTGGTCAGTCTGATATTTGGTTCGACACTGATGAAAGTGAGTCAACGTCACTTTGTCAGTCAACATCAACACCAGTTAGAAAACCCAGAACATTGTGCACACAAACCTCTCAATTACTGTCAAAACCCATGTCACCGACGCCGCAATATTCCCCTTCCACCAACTCAAACGCAAGACAGCATATTTAGACTTAGACGATGAGGACATTGATAAACCTCTTACTGCAGAAGAACAGTTGCTGACGCGGCTTGTGAAAAGAAAACTGACAATCCGAAGACAAAGTGACACTCTGGGCAAAACTAGAGGTCAACCTATAGTGTTTAAAAAGGTCACACTGCCCCGTAAATCTTCTGCTCTGGCACCGTCTCCACTGCAGAAAAAGCGGTCCCAAATGATGCAGAAAATCAGAATGAACATATCAGGAAGTACTAAAGAAGACATCAAACAACCGGGCTCTAAAATCAGGAGATCAGCTCAGTCTCACACACAGAAGATTCTGGAAGCAGCTGGGTGTGGGCCAGTGTGAGTGACCAGTGAACAAGGGTCTGCACTGCTAACTGCCCTGGGGACGAGCTGGACAGCACATAGGATGCAGAAGAGATTTTTCATGTGTTGGGGTGACATTTGAATGTGAACAGAAAGAAAGAGAAGCACAGAAGGAAGCAATGTTTGGAGGAACAGAAATAGAAAAGACAAACTTTGTGTATGTAGATGAAGAAGGCAGAGAAAAAGAGGTAGAGACAGAAGTAGGAAAAATCAAAGACATCCCCCAGACTGTTAGCAACTTACTAGATGAGTATGACAAACAAACTGACATGGCACAATAACACAGTTCCACAAGATGAGGTCTGGGTGAAGATAGGAGGGGATCATGGAGGGGGCACATTCAAACTCGTGCTACAAATTGCAAATCTTCACAAACCAAATTCCAAGCGTAACACGCATTTCCTGGCCATTGTGGATTGTAAGGACAGGCCATGCAATTTGAGAAGAGTCACAGATCCCTACCAACAGCAGCTGGAGGCTCTGAAGTCCCCGACATGGAGGGACAAAAAGATCAAAGTGTTCCTCTGTGGGGACTATGACTTTCTCCTCAAATTGTATGGACTGTCAGGTGCTCAGGGAACACACCCATGCCTCTATTGCAATGCATCAAAGTCACAAATACAGACACCAGCACACTGCCATGAAGGCAACATCACACAGCGCACATTGCAGGGCATCACTGCAGACTACAGAAAATACAGTCCAAAAAGAAAATCGCCAAACTACACAACAATGTTATCAGGGAACCCATGTAGCACCCCCATACCTGCATATTCTGCTAGGCATGGTCAAGAAACATCATGACCTGCTGGAAAATGACTGCCACAGCCTTGACCAAGACACAGGGCAATCACTAGCAAACCAGGGGAAACAGGTCGGCTCTGACTCAGCCTTTTATGAGTTCGTGAACCAACAGATACAGATCCTGACAGCTGCAGAAGAAAAAAGAATGTTAGAGACAAAGATTGTTTTCAATGAGCCAGGAAATGAAACAGAACCACTCAGTGTTTTCCAGAAAGAGCAGTATGACCTTACAGAGTTGGTGTGGGAAAAGCAACTGGAAATAGAACTCCAGTCACAGCTAGATCTTCCAAAACATACCGGCCCTGTCACCAAGCACTCAGATTTTGTGCTTCACCAGCATAAAATACATTCACATGCCTACCATGGACGATCACTTGTTGGCAACCACTGCCACATCTACCTGAAGCCAGACACAATAGAACATCTGTGTGACAGTGTAGTGGACAAAACAGCAGAACTGACTCAGGACACAGACATTGTTCTGAAGGCTAGGAACATTTGTCAGAAGTTCAAAACACTGAATGCACTGGCTTTCTTTCGCAAGTCATTCCCAGAAACACCTGTCATTCCAAAGCAGCACATTCTGGAAAGTCACTGCGTTACATTCATCCCATCTCACCGTTTCGGCCTGGCATTACATGGGGAACAAGGGGGGGGGGGGGGGGGGGGGGAGCAGACACATGCACTCGTCAACTTACTGAAAGGCATGGTCACAGAAACACAGGATGAAAAACTGCAGGTGATAATGGAAAAACACATGGCCTATGTCTCCCCCCAAAACTAGACATACTTCCCTCTATTGGAAAATTTCAAATCCAATAAAATCCTGAATGCGTAAGAGGTGACAAGCATTCCCAGTTAAATCTTTTACCCTTCTCAATTAAAATCAATTAATTGATTAAGCCAATTACAATTGAGATAAACAGAGAGAGAGACAGCGAGAGAGACAGAGATGCCGTTTTTGTTGTCACATTTGTGGATGTGCTTGCGCACATGTGTGCGCACTCACAGGTGTCTGTGTGTGTTAGTGTGTCATTCCAATTAAACTAAAGTAGGTGTGGGGTGGAAATAAATTTCAATGTGTGTGCGTGTGTTATCCATCGGTTTATATACCGCTGTTGTTGGTGTGTGGGTTTCTGTCAATATGTGTGTGTGTGTGTGTGTGTGTGTGTGTGTGTGTGTGTGTGTGTGTGTGTGTGTGTGCATGCTCTCTCTCTCTCTCTCTCTCCAGCCGTGAGTAGGCTCACCATGAAGATGAAAATGAGACAACATTTTGCATTGGTGTGTGTATATGTGACATCACTTTCAAATGATATGAACGGGCGAAAGCACAAGGTCAGGTATGAAACATTTCATTATTTATAACTGACATCTGCATGTCTAGCATGCTTAAATCTTGCTTTACTAAAAGCATGGTGTGGCCGAGATAGAATTAGTTTCGACATGCTTCATAAGCATGTAGAGCACGCAGATAAACAAGCAAAACATGCCTAGGCCGTGGTAGGGGAACCGCCGCTGTGTTCCCAGTGAAGCTGACCAGTGCCGACAGTGACTGTTTATTGGGCCCAGTACCGGCTGTCAGGTAGGCCGACCGCGAATAATTTTCTGTTAGTTGTAAAGGAAGATATGCATGTCCGATCTGAGTTTGAGCGTGACAGATTAGGGAACACATGCTCTCCACTGAGCTGAACTTTCATTTCACTTTGTGCGTGTTCGTTAGTCTGTTTCAATCTTTTTTTGTTGGCAAATCTTTGTGGTGCTTGCCAGCATTGCATATGAAAGAAGACCCATTCATGTTTGGTATCATTCTGTCAGTCAGAAACCTCAATCCAGTGACATCAATCGACCACAGTTCATTGCATTCTGGCGCAAAGTATTTATGAAGAAACACAGCACCCTATTTCCTACAAACTGTCAGCCAGACAGCTAGTATCACATTACGCATAGGGAGGAAAGCTTGTGTGAGGTTAGCGCGAGGAAGCTGGCAGCTGTCGGCTGCAGTGAGCTGATTAATCAAACTGTGGGTGTCTCCATCACTTCCCTCGCCCTTTCCTCTGCGACCAATAAGCGGGCAGGGGTTATTGCCCTTGTCTTCAACTAAGTATTGAAACAACAACATACACACTCAATTTATCAAAACAAATTATCCCCAAACACTCCACAACATCATCAAAATTTTTCCACTGTAAAATCTCAGATCAGATGAAAAATGTTGATCTGTTCAGAATCTTAAAAAAATCACATCATGTGGGGCATTCTGAACAAGATTTTCAGATAGTCTGCTGTAAAGTGTTTATGTCTAACACCATGCAAGTCCCAGCACTCCATAAGAACATGTTTTATAGTCAGTAGTATATCACATAGAATGCACCACCAACTCCACTTTTTAAAAGATAGGAATAGGTGTAAAAGGAGTTGGCCTATGTGCAAACTGCTCAAGACTGCCTTTTTTTTCTTTTCAGCTACCAGTGGCACGTGGTAAAAAACTTTCAGGTTTGGATGGATTTGGAAGAGTTTGTTATTTGTCTGCTAGTTCCATTCCTCTTGCGGGAGGTCTTTGACATAAGTCTCAGCTTTGGATTTCAGACAGGTGTGAGGGATACTGAGTCTGCTCAAATCTTTGCGGTATTCTTGTCAAGATGATCTACCACTTGATTGCCTGGAATTACGACATGTCTGGGGACTCGAGCAAAATTCATGTGCTATCCATCAGATTTCAAAGGGGTGTATAGTTTAAACAATTTCAGCAGCTGAGGTGCTTGATGTTACGGCCAGCAATTCCTTCAAAGCAGAAATCCAAGAGAATGAGGATATCTTCATATTTTGATTCAGAGACCATTTGAAGAGACGGGACCAAAGCTGTGAGCTCAGCAGTGTAGATGGAGCTGTCTGTGGGAATGTGTTTAGAACATCTGAGAAAAAGCTGCTGCACAATGCCGAGACGCCCGATTTTTTTTTCCGGGATGCGTGTTGCAAATCCAGGATTTCCGGGACAGTGGCTTCTAAAATCAATTTTCCGGGACAAATCCCGGATGGTCAGGGACGGTAGGCATGCCTGTGTATATGTTAAGTTTCAATTTCATCAAGAATGTCTTACTGGGTGTGGACTAGTCCATGTATGCTGCACCATATTTGCTAAGCTATGAGACCACAGTGCACAGGATTTACAGCTGATTACTAAATATATCAACAACTAATACTGTCTGAGCCACTCCTGTAGTTGTATTTGTGTGTATGTGTGTGTGCAGACATTAATGCATGAGCACATGTGTACGTATGTGTGCCAGAATGGGTGGGTCTCTGTGTGTGTGCCTGTGTGCACGTATGTGTGCTTCAACATGTGTGCATGTGCATATGTGTGCATACAAATATAATCATATGCCTGTGTATATAAGCATACACCCATATGAGTGTGTGCATGTGCATGTGCGTGTGTGTCTGTGCCTGTGTGCATTTGACTGTGGGGAATGGCTGTTCAGAAGATAATATAGTCATTACTCACTGATATGATGATGATAATACTAATAATAGCAATAATGATGGTGATGTTGAAGATGGGATCTCTATTAACATTAGTGTTAATACCTTTAATTCTATATGCACTGATGTCTCACCAAAGGGACACTTTGGCATAATCTAATAAAATTTCGTTTATTTCTATAAACAATTAAGGGAAAAGACTTCTTGAATTAGTTTGCCCTTGTCTACCACCTTCATTTTTTCTATCATTTATTGAAATGAAATCAGATATGAAACAAAATCTGTGTACAGCCACTCTACTTACCAGAAACAGCGCTCTCCAGATTATCCGCATGACACACAGTGGAGTCATTACTGCAGACACTGCTTCTGTGTAACCTCAAACCAAGCTCCAAAGCCTCGGTCTGCATTGACATATCACAACTTTGTTTTCTGTTGTGTTCCTTCTCAAAGCCCTCTGTCTGGCAGCCTTTCTCCATGGTCACTGCACAGAAGTGTTCTGCAGTGCTTCCGAAAACTGTGGGTGGAGACGTGGGACCATGGAGCGGTGGCTTGTCCACCTGAACCGCCTGGTCATGGACAGATTTCTTGGTGTGAGACTCAACTCCTGCCCCAATGGTGGAGTCTGGTGTAGGGAACTTCAAAAGCAGCGTCAGCAGACGTGAACGCACTGAACTGGAATCAAATAGATGAATATCCTGGCATGAGGTATTCAAAAATTATTTCCTTCAGTTAATCTGAACAAAAAAAATGTTACAACAGGGGACGTGCACTATGTGTGTGTGTTTTTTTTTGTTTGTATGTGTGTGTTCACGTGCGTGCATGCATGCGTGCGTGTGTGTGCATGTGTGTGTGTGTGTGTGTGTGTGTGATGTGTGGTGTGTGCATGTGCGCGTAAATGCGCAAGTGTGTTCCAGATCGTGTTGGGAGTGTTCATGTGACGAAGAAATTTGAAACATTAAACACAATGCAGCAAAGTAAAGAAAATGATTTAAGTCCACCTAATCCTGACCTCGTCTCCAAGTCACTAGGTGAACAATCACTGTGAAACAGTTAATAATCCTGTCAATTATTCTGTCCACTGAGATTCTGAATCCTCCCTCTTTCTCCCCTTCTTTCAAGCAACTACCGGGGATATCTTCCTTGCACTCAAGCTCCCCTTACCCCTCCCCTTTTTATAGTGGGGTTCTTCAGTCCATACAAGGAGATTCAGAACATCCAAGCTGTATAAGTTCTAGAACCTCATCAGCATTTTATCTTCACATTATCTGTTCATATTTGACTAAACTTGGTATGTCTGCAATTATGTTAAACATGTAAGTGAATGTGAACGGTTTATGGGTAGGTCGCCAACTTTAAACAAACATGTCGGAAGGTAATAAAACTAACACGACACTTGACAGTGATACAGAATACAAATGAACACACAAACACACATGCATGTTTTCATATACTATGCACACACACACACACACAGACACACGCACACACACACGCACGCATACGCACACACACACACAGAACACACTCACTAGTCTACATCAGCCTCCAGCACTTTCTCCCTCATCTGGTCAAAGATGAAGGTGATCTGCTCATAGTTAGACTCCTGCAACTTGGAGACAGACAAAGGCAGGAGGCGCTCAGCACAGTCCATGTACATGTCTTCAAGCTGCCGGTGCGGCAGGCCTGTCTGCACACCCTGCCATGTCACAGAACATATCTATACCATACTGTCATTCCCCTTGCTGTAGCTTACAATGCCTCATGTGATCTGACAAACAGATTAAGTAGCTTATATCTCACTTGATTGCAAAGGGCCATATTATGGCAGTCAACTCATTGAAGTCAACTCTCTAATTTTTTTTTAAAATCTACACATACAATAAACACTCCCACATGCAACTCATTAAAGCAGATTTTCTAAAAACATGTCAGAATTTAGCCAAAAATCTTTCTTCAATAAAATTATCTGATCAGATGATAAATGTTCATCTCTTTCACAGTTTAAGAAGCTCAAAAATCACATCAGGTGAAAAAAAAACCCACATAAAACTGTTCAAACTTTCACCTGTGCTCTCATACACTTTGGGTGTAGTTTGTAGCTTTATGGCAAAATTCATTTCATCCACCAAACTGCTAAAAATACACCCCATTAAAATTTGCCCAATGTATTCATAGTTACTATGAAAGTCAGTTTTTCTTTGTTTATTCATTTGTTGATGGTTTCACTACTAATGTGACAATCTCCAAATCATTACGCTCCGATACTATTCTCATGTTCAAGTACAATTATCTTCAGTTTTCAATTATGATGAAAATTTCTCAGTATAAAATCTTATCAGAGTAAAGAAGTGTCCAAATTACAGTAGTTTTCATGAAAATATTCCATTCTTAAACGTCTACTTTAGAGGTTTTGACAATTGGTCAGCTTATGCAAAATATGAAATGTTTGATAAATTGGTAAAATTAACATCCGATTCGCTCCCGATCACACGAAATCGATCCGTGAAAGTGGGCATTTTCACCTGTAATCAAGAAAACGGGAGGTAATCAACTAAATCTCGGCATGGCTTAACTACTCTTGGATGTGACGTCACATGATGGACTGGCCATCAGCCGCGACCTACACAACAAGCCAACGGCGACAGAAAGCGATTCTGATGGTTCTTGCACATCTCGATCGGTATTTAATTTATCATGTAAAAGCAGTGACTATGATTGCGACAGCCAATGTAACTATGGGGATGTTTCTGCAAGGCCTTTACCTTATCAGTTTGAACGCTAAGTTCTTTTTACCACGTCAGTTCCAGCTGGACCACGGAAACGAGCAATTCAGTTCCAGCTGGACGCCCGAACACATCATTCCGAAGGCGTACGGACTTTACCGAAGTCTCGAGGGAGGCTACCGACTGACTTCTTGATGCGATCACGCGTGGACGGCGAGCGGAGATTCTCCTTCCTCAAGCCTTAACGTGTTCATTCAATTTAACAAGTGTGATCTGTCCATAGATATGAACAGAATAAACGTGCGACTATCGTACTCATCTGTACGAGCTTACCACTCCGCCTTCAAAGTATACGCGCACAATGCAGACGAAGTTTTTGATCCACTCGAACGGGCTCGGCAATTGTCGGAACAGCTCGTTTCCGTGGTCCAGCTGGAACTGACGTGGTAAAAATAACTTAGTGGCCCGGCATGGTTGCACCAACCGAATCCACTTCTTTCGAGTATCTGGATCAGATGGAAATGTGTGCAAAGAATATCGGTCTCCCGCTGAGCTGCTGCACACGCCTACAGCACAATATCTGCCACCCCCTCGTGACTTTTTAGGCTGTGGGGGATCGCAACTCGTGTTGATTTCACTTAGCTTTGGCTTCTTGTGTAGGTCGCGGCTGACGGCCAGTCCATCAAGTGACGTCACGGTTTTCGGTCTACCGCGAGGGGTTTGAACAGGTGTGCAAAACTCGTTTTTTATCTATTAAATTCTTCCGGTGACTTTTTTTTGAAAAATGAATACCATACTGTAGTTATATGACATGTAGACCTGTTTTTAACAAATTATCGAAAATCTCTAAAGTAGACCTTTAATTAAAGAAACAACATTCAATGAGCAAACTGCAGGTACACAGGTCAGTTTTAGGCAAGGACATCTTAGTTTAACACCTTTCGTTTACAAAAGATAAGGTCTGGCAACATCCATCCAAACACTGCATCTTAAAATGCATTATATCTGTCTGTGTTTCCTCGCTCAAAGTCTTAAGATTTAAAAAAACATTCAAAAAGTGATTGCAAAAAAAAAAGTAAACCAAACCTTTTTGTTGAAAATAATCCATTTTTCCAGGCAATTTAATGTGAAATCTTCGATCACAGTCTTTAAGCTGAAAATCAAAGAAAGAATAATACAACATTCAAGAAACTTTGAACACTCAGTGTGCGTGTAAGTGCCTGTGTGTGTGTGTATGTGGTATGTGTATGTGGGTGGATGGAAATGGCGAGGGGTGGGGGGTGGGGGGTACGTGTGAAACTGTGCATGCGTTGCCATGTATGAGTGTGTGGCAGAGGGAAACAGATAGTGAAGAGCTATATAGGTTATATGGCATGGGGACAGATATCATCTTCATCATTTGAAAAAGAAGAATTAATGAACATTCAAAACAGACATACTAAAGAGCTGAAAGAGAAATCAAAATGTTTCCAGAACATGACATAGCATGCACTTGAAATGTCAATACTTAAGTAAACTTTTAACATCAAATACTACCTAATAACAACAATTATATCTGAGAATTTAACAAACAGTTTAATACAAAATAGACACAAATACAACATGTGCAAACACACAGACAGAAGCAATGTGCAATAATGGAATATTTAAGAGCAGCTGGGTGCAGAGTGTGCATGGAACAGACATATGCTGTTGTGAACTATGGCACAGTGCGGTATGGCACAGGGGCATAAGGTTGAATACGCTAATAATAAACACTCATGAAAAACACACTCTCCCTTTAAAAGACTTTCTGTAACATGATTTTTCTCCTCTACATTAGATATACCTCATAGTAAAGACCACTAAAGACACTTTTTTTCTACAGGTTGTTACTGAAATATTCCACTGTACTGAAAACTCACCATTCTCAATCATTCTAATACAATGGGATTTTCAGAACTCAATGGCACATCTGAAACCTTTCACTAAGTACACTGACAGAGAGGGGGAATGGCTGCACTTAAAGTGGGTATAAAAATCACAATGAATGTATTCATATACATACTTTTGAGCACAACTTAGAAATGTATTTGTTTTGTGAGGCTGATATTTTTTGTGCAAAAACTATCAATAATTCCAAGTGTGGGTTGACTTTCAGGTTTATTTATAAGTGATTTCACATACACTTCTCTGACATAAGGGGGAAGGGGGGGGGGGGGGTGTTGGGGGCTGCACTATCAAGACATAACCCAATTTGGGCATTCGCAACCTTTCCATACATCTATCCATCCATTCATATGTACACACACAACCGCAGTTATTGATTTTGGTGCCACAAGGAACCCAAAGACAGACACAGGAAGCGTTGGCATCTGTTTCATTCATGCATGCTACTGCATCAACATCATACTTACAGAACTGGCCAGTCATGCTCCTGACTCAGTAGTCGGATCAAGACATCGACAAAGCCAGAGCAGTAAGCCTGCATCTTTCCTGCTGCCGGCTGCACACAGGTGAGTCCAGTCATGGTGTTCAGAGCCAACCACAAAGGCTACATCAAGGCTACATGCAAGTTAAAAAAAAAATGTTTATGTACACATCAAAATGCCAAACTGAAATTCAAAAGCAAACCATGTAATTATTTTTTTTTAAATCATGTGCGGCTCTGAGTTTTGCTGGTAGCCTTTTGGGCTGATTTCCTTTTCCCCTTTTCATTGGAGAGATAATTATTCATCATGGTAACGACTGACTGCTCAAAATGTAAGAATTGATTTGCATTTCACCCTTTGTGTGTGTGTGTGTGTGTGTGTGTGTGTGTGTGTGTGTGTGTGTCATGTCTGTCTGTCTGTCTGTGTGAGGTAGGGGGGTCAGGGGAGGGGAGCGAATAGGAAACAAAAGGGAGGTCATGCTTGGGTATCTTTTGAATGGACTCTCTCTCTCATTCTCCTTCTGCCTTTTTCCCCATATAAAACTTACAGGTAAGCTATGGAGAGGAGGGGTGGGGTGGGTGGGAAATGCACATCAGAATGTTGGAGGCATTTGAATTTATTACTGTTGTACGATTACAAATGGATATTGCATATTATCTGTTTTCAAAAATTCACATCTGCATTTCACAGTGTGTATCAAATCAGCGTTACTTTACACCTTGATTCGCCCTTTTTTTTCTTCTTCCAGCAGCACTACATTCACACTCATTTTCATTTCCTTACTCTCTTTTAGGCCCAAAAAACAACCGAAGCCAAGGTGCCAGTGGACCCAGAGAAGTACTGTCCTCAACCACAGACCAACCAACAGGGAGCAATCTTGCACTACCCTTGGAAGCCCGTGCTGTTTTGACACTGCGAGCAGGCAGGCACAGGGTATTCCACCAAGACATCAAGGTACTTGACTGCTCCCTGACAGATGGCATTGTGCAATGGTCACTGGACATGACACAACAGAACCTCCATGGAAGTGTCCCCACGGGTGTGCCTGCCTGTATTTTATGACTACTACATGCAGCCTGCAGCCCCTCTCATTGCTGTTTCACTTACAGTTGATCACCGTGCAACTACAGACACAGCCAAGGTTTTGCCACACAGTCTAACATGCCCTTAGAAGAGTTCTCAGAGAGATCGCACATACAGTTAATTCTAACAGACGAAACACCACACCCCCAGAAACTCCAGCAACCATGTCTTTCATGGCAGAAAGCCACAAATGATTACCTGGAACAGATGTGACATCAACAGCATGGAAGTGGGTTCCCTGGATGGAATGGACGACTGACAGTGCACAGCAGACCTTCTAAAATGGGATAACCATCAACAGAAAAACTGAAGACTGACAGAGTGTTTACAGTACCTCTCTCTTGTCCATCAAGACAAATGATTCTGACTGAGTTCACTATGTCACATGAAAGCAGAATGGAGCAAGTTTATACCTACTAGGCTGAGGTGTCTTCCTGTCTAACAAGCAGACTGAAGGAGCCAAGGCTCCCAAGCCAAAATTCTTGCCAAAGAAGTTAAGCCAAGGGCATTTATAATGCTCATCTAGATAAGATAAGATAAAGTTGCTTATAGCCCAGCCGACCGCAAAGGGCTATATCAGGGCTGTCACCACGTTAAAATCAACTCACCAGTCATAAAAAAAAAAAAAAAAAAAAAAAAAAAAAAAAAAAAAAACCCACTTTCATACATCTCATTAAATGACATCGTCTACAAACGCACCAGAAACTTTGTTAAAAATCTTTCTTCCGTAAAATCTTAAATCAGATGAAAAAATTAATCTCTCTAAAAAACTCAAGGATCACATCAGGCGGGACATCCCTGAACAGGATCTTCATGGACTCCGCTGTAAAATGTTTGTGTCTCACATCGTGCAAGTCCCAACACTCTAAAAGAACATGTTTCATTGTGAGTGGCGCATGACATGGAATGCACCACGGAGCTTCTTCACTCTTTAAAAGGTAAGCATGGGTAAAATAGGAATGGCCGGTGTGCAGCCGGCACAGAACCGTTTCCTCTTTAACGACCTCCCGACGGGATGGGAGGAAGTCCTTAAGGTTTGGACGGATCTGAAAGAGTTTGTTACTCGTCTGTGTGTTCCAATCCTCCTGCCAGAGGTCTCTCACATAATCGTTAACTTTGGGTTTCACATCTGAACAGGGGATATAAATGTTGGACAGTTTCTCTCTTGTGGCGTTCTTGGCTAAACGATCAACCATTTCGTTCCTCCCGCCGATGCCAACATGACCAGGAACCCAAGCAAGAGTAATGTTGTAACCGTCCGCTTTCAACTTGCTAAAAAGTTCAAAGAAATGCAAAAGTTCTGGATGCTGAAGGTTGCGGCCAGCTATGGCTTCCAAAGCTGACAGCGAATCCGACAAAACCCAAGAAAGTCCCTCTTTTGAAGAATGTGAGATTATCTTCAAAGCCAGTACCAGAGCAGTAAGTTCAGCAGAATAGACAGAAGCATCGGAATGGATATTTTCCCAAACAGTATCTGAGAAGGAGCCCCAGGGCAGTAGGCTGCACAGGCCACTTCCATCCTCAGACTTGGAACCGTCAGTGAAAACTTTTTGATAGGATGGGAATTTCGAACAGAGGTCAGCATACAATGCCTTGTACGCCAGAGAGCTGGAAAGACTCTTTGCGAAAAGCTGCAAGATCGAAACGAATCTCTGGTGTGAAAAAGGTCCACGAGGTTGATCCGGAAACTTGGAAAAATGGGAAACTACTCCCAGGTGTAGACCTGCATTCCGCACGTGAGGCTGCATACGAAGACCAAACGGCGGAAAAACATTTAGGTTGTTTTCAAACTTACTTTGGAATGGAGGGTCAAAGACACAGTCAAGGCAGGATTCTGCGGTTCTGAGAACAGTCGGATATAATAATTTAAAGACAGTTTCAGCCTGCGGTTGGACAATGAAGGTTCGCCCGCCTCTGCGTACAGGCTGTACACAGGGGTGGTGCGGAACGCTCCAAGACAGAGACGAAGCCCTTGATGGTGGATAGGGTCCAAGAGTTGAGGTAAGAGGGTCTTGGGGAGCCGTAGACAGCACAACCGTAGTCCAGTTTGGAACGGACCAAGGCTCTGTAGAGGTGCAGCAAAGTTTTCTTATCAGCGCCCCAGTCAGTGTGCGCTACGACCCGCAGAATATTCAGAGCTTTCTGGCAAGAATTTTTTGAGGTTTTTGATGTGGCTGAGAAAGTTCAGTTTCTGGTCAAAAATGACCCCCAGAAATTTGGCCTCTTTAACAGCTGGAATGGAAGATTTCCCTACTTGAAGTTCAGGATCTGGGAAAAACTGACGGAAATTAGGGAAGTGAATACACTGCGTCTTTGTTGGAGAAAAGGTGAAAACCGTTTTCATCCGCCCATCGATGGATTTTATCTACGCAAAGCAGGAGCCTGCGCTGGACACTCGGGTACAGGCTTCCAGTTGCGTAGACAGCGAAATCATCCACAAACAATGAGCAGTCTGAACCCTGCTGAACTGATTTCACAATGTTGTTGATTTAATACTAAAGAGGGCAGGAGACAGTATGCTCCCCTGGGGAACACCCAACTCCTGCTCGTGGACATCAGAGAGAGTGGTGCCAACCCGGACCTGAAACTGTCGTTCTGGCCAAAAAATTTTGAATAAAAAGCGGAAGATGACCTCGAAAACCCAGATCGTGGAGATCATGAAGTATCCCCGACTTCCAGGTGTATCGTAGGCCTTCTCCAAATCAAAGAAAATTGCCACTGCATGCTGTTTGTTTAGAAAGGCGTTCCTAAGTGTAGATTCCAGACGAATCAATGGTCAACTGTACTCCGATGTTTGCGGAAACCACACTGTTCTTTCGCCAAAAGGCCATCGGTTTCGAGTTTCCATATGAGCCTAGCATTGACCACTTTTTCCATCAATTTACAGACACAGCTGGTCAAAGCTATGGGACGGTAATTAGATGGATTAGAAAGATCTTTTCCAGGTTTGGGATGGGAATAATGAGGGCTTTCCGCCAAGAGGGTGGAAAGCAACCTGTAGTCCACACATGGTTGTATACCTGTAACAGGATGTTCAGACCTTCTTGCGGAAGATGTTTCAATAGTTGATAATGAATGTCATCTATACCTGGAGAGGAATCGCTGCAAGAAAGTAAGGCAGATTTCAGCTCGTTTAACGTGAAGGGAAGATTGTAGTCTTCCGTGTTGTCGGATGAAAAGTTGCAGGGTGATTTTTCTTTAAGGGCTTTGTTTTTGACAAAAGTGGCTGATTTGTTAGAAGAGGAGGAATTCTTTTCAATGGTTGAAGCAAGCAGATAGCAACTGCTTTTTTGTTTGTTATTAAAGAGTCCGAAAACTTGAGATGGTTCACAGTGGGACAGGTGTTCTTCCCTTTGATTTTCTAATTGATGATTCCAAACACTTTTTTCTTGGAAGTTTTCGATGTCAGCCTGGAGCAGAAACTTCTCCAGGACCGACGTTTACTGATTTTAAAAGTGTGTCTCGATTTGGCACGGAGTTTTTGGATGGGCTCGAGCGTTGGACCCGAAGGTCGATGGTATACCTGACGCTGAGCCCGTTTTCGGACTTTGGAAATTTGTTGGCAATCTGAATCAAACCGGGGTGTTTTTGGGCATTTGAAGTTTGTCGGAAAACACTGGAATACAGGCTTTAGCACATTTAATCAAGTATTAGTCAGAGATTCTGCTGGGTCCCGGACTCTGAAGAAAATCAGTGTCCTGGAACTCCTAGAAAACAGTGGCTGCAAATAGATCCCAGTTTGCTTTCTTATAATTTAGATGCTGAGAGACAGAGACGTGTTCAGTTAATACAGGTTGTAGAAGGACAGGGAAATGGTCACTTCCGTGCAGATCGTCATGGACAGACCACTCATAGTCCAGGACCAGCGAGATCTAAACACGAAAGTGAACCTGTGGAAGAAATGGAGGTAAGTTGCAGATCCGTCGTTCAGACAACACAAATCCAAGTCTGAAAGGACATCCTCAATCAGCAGACCTCTGGTGACGTACCGGCACTACCCCAAAGAGGATTGTGACCGTTAAAGTCACCCAACAGCAAAAAAGGTCGAGGAAGTTCTCCTATCAGACTGACAAGGTCCTGACGACAAACCGGGACAGAAGGTGGGAGATAAAGAAACAGATTGTCACAGTCTTGTGAGGGTGACTCTCGCAGCTACAGCCTGAAGGGAGGTAGACAGAGCGACAGGACTATACAGCAGAGTTTTTGTGTAGAGAAGGGCAACACCGCCCGACAGTCCTAACGTAGATGGTTGTGCAGGTTTTGAAAGAATATTAAAGCCAGAAAGAGTAAAGGTCTTCTGGCTTTGAATTTGAGTTTCCTGAAGAACCACGACGGAAGGTTTTAGAGATTGACACAGAAGCTGCAGCTCCTCAAAGTTGAATTTAGACCACGGATATTCCAATGGAATATTGTACTATCCATGGTGCAGAGGCGAAAAGGAGAGAAATCAGGTCATCTCCTCTTCAACTTCCGCTTCCAATGGAGTGAATTTATTTTGCAATTTGACTGGACTATGCCTGCCTTGGCTTAAGGGTGTGTCAGGCTAATTGAAAATAGGCTAGAACACCAAGGCTACATCAAATGTTGTTATGCTCTGCATAGTTATGCGGGATTGTCTTCAGTTGTGACAAGCTCCTAGCATAACAATTTTCAGTCTCTAAAATCCCCGAAGTCGGAGTGTGGCTGCCCATGTGGCGGGGTAATCAAAAACGGTCACACACTAATGTTCTCATCCCCAGGTGATGCATTTGTACCATAGTGTTCAAGTACTTCGGCTGTTTGGATGATCCCTGGAGTCTTTTAGCCAGGGTACGACAACAACAACAACAACTGGACTATGTTGGTCTTCAGACCTGCTGGCAGACTTGCCAACAGGGGAAGTGGGTCTGGATTTGGGAGACGGTGGAGGCTTCTTTCTCATCTCCACCATTTCCACACTGGGTTGAACTCCCTTGCCCGCACGGCACTGGACAGAGGAGTTCGAGGTCGGGGTGCTGGTTTTTTAATCTGCCCAGCAGCAGATGTTGTAGACTGCTGGGCAGTCTGAGGGAGGTGGATTTTTTGCCTCCACCAGGGCATTCAATTTGGGTTGGAAGGTGGTGGACTTGCTACCACCAGAACTGACAGATCTTACTTGCAATGTCTTCGAAAACATGAATTCATCAGTCTGGCAGCAGACTGACCGAGTAGGAACTATGGGAGCTTTCTTGACAGCCGAAGCATAGAAGAAGCTGTCGGCGTCTGACTGCCCACAACCTATTTCCGGGCTCAAAAAACGAGATCTTCTTTCCGTTTTGACGCGTTGAATGGCAGATTCTTGAATCCAAAGAGGACAGTTTCGTGAAGAGGAGGGATGGTCGCCACCGCAGTTAGCACAATGGGCCGGATCTTTGCACGGCCCATCATGGGTTGCCTTGCAGCAAATACCACACACCTCCTTCCAGAACAGCGGTCCCTGACATGGCCAAACCTCTGGCACCTGAAGCACCTCAACGGGGACGGCACGTACAGCTGAACATGAACATTTAAAGGGAGCCGACTTTGATGACCGGAGCAGCACAGGTTGCCAGAAGGTCAAAAAGAGGGTGTTGGTGGCCACTCTCTCTGAACCTTTCTTTATCGTCACCCTGCGCACCTCCGTCACACCCTGGGACGCCAGCTCCGTCTTAATTTCTGCCTCTGAAACACCAGATAAATCCCGCAACGAATCACGCCTTTCGATGAATTTAATTGTTTGTGGGGAGTTTACCCTGATCTCCCTGTCCACAAGTTTTGTTGCTTTCTGCAGCATGTTCAGATTGTTTTTGAGATTTGCTTGAAATGAAAATAAGCCATTCCTCAACCTCTTGATGGACCGAGGGTCACCTGCTATACCTTGAAAACCCTTTTGAAATGGCAAACGGGCTCAGAGCTGAAAGGGGTCTTTCCTGCTCCGTCCCCTCCATCACGAGCCAGGAAGCCCAAAAACCTGTCTTCTGTCGAACTTCGGTATCGGAGTCACTATCTGTTTGACAATCCCCTGAAATAGGGGATGCTGCCTTCCTCTTCCTTTTGGGGGAATGTTTTTTAAAGAAGTCATATTTAGTTTATTGTGATTCATCTCCCCCTTACCCACCCACCTTGGAGTCCAACTAAGGGGGCCCGGGCCAAGAAACCAATGTCTTGACCCCTTCCAGGCTTCGGGAGAGATATACGACAAACAGAACACTACTACCCCTATCCCCCCTGATCATGCTCAACTCCCGGGACAGAGAGCTGAGCACTGCAGGGGTTCACTTGGCCAGCAGGGAACTGCCTGTCTTGACCCAGCCCCAAGAAGGGAGCCGATTAGTACAACCCGGCCAAAGTGTACTCCCTGTCTAGGAGAGGTCCGAGCCAAAGTGATGTGTTGAGAGCGCTGGCTCTCTCAACCACCAGGATCTCATTCCCCTCCGACACAGGTCGCAACCGCACGGCAAACGCGGCGGATCTTAAGGAACCACAGAGAGAAAAGGAGTGTGTAAAAGAAGACTTGAAGGGAGACGAAGATAGAAAAGGGCCAAATAAGGGAGGCAGAAAACAAGAAAAGGAGAAAGGCGGGTTACTCTTAGTCAGGATCCTCACCCTTAGCCTATCTGACATGGAAGCCCTACCAGGGGCACAACTTCTACCACGTTTCGCTTAGGCCATACAGCATCTTCACCTCTCAGGCCTACAAGCAGTGTGAAAAAACCAGCCTAATCTCCCAAGTATTGATGCCCCCGTCAGCATAGCCTAAAGGATCACTGGACCACGCAAACCCTCCGACCACGACAAGGTCGCAACCCCCCGGAGGATATGCTCATCTGCCTATCTCACGAAACTGCTCTAAATTCCTGGAAAAAAAAGGACCAGAGCCCCAAAGGTAATAGCAGAAGCAGTTCCATCTGGATCTAACTGAGAAGAACAAAAATGTACTTCATAGGGATTAACTTTCCCAACTTTGAGTAGGTGTCTGATAACTATGGGTATGACATCTATTACAACGTGACTTGGCCTTGAGGTATCCAATCATCAGAACCAAAACATTTACATGAACGGGGACTCTTCTCTGCAGACCTGCTGTTAAGCTCCCCCTGGAGTTTCTTCCAGCAACAACAAAAGCAAACAAAATCTGCATTACAAACATGAAGTATGCCCATTGTCTGCAAAAACTGCTTGCATCTCGAAGTATGACAACACCAAAGTATCAGTATATGCCAGAAGAATTAACATTCCTTTTAATTCTTCTTTACCTCTGCTCCAGAAAGCAGTCTGTAATTACTACATCTAACTTTTATCACCTTTATGCCAGATACAGATTTCTGCAGTATTCATTCAAAATAAACATACAGAATATCTGATCTGTACTGAAGAACTTGACTGGTCTCAGCAATACATATATCTCAGCAATATATATAAAACTTTTTTTTTCTAATTTTAGAGCAACTGTTGCTCTTCTATCAAAACATCTATGGAAACTAATTTACAAGGATTCAAACATACCTTTATAAACTTTATGGAGCCATCCTTCAAGATATGTAACAACAGCTCCTCTCTTAATACACCTGAAATACATAAAACAAAGTGACAGATGGAAGAAGCTTTAACACAGCAATGTAAGAGCTATTCCCAACAGAAAGTCTACCTATCTATGTATCTATCTATCATCGAAACATAGGAGATCAACACTTCCTAATCCCAGGTTATATGCTATAATAGACTTTTTACCTGCTCACATTTCCACACACACATACATACACTTCACACCACAGTTCTCAAACAGGTCATTACAGATTGCCTCAGCTGGGATATAAAGCACACTGTAATGTAAGCCCCACCTACTCAACTTCTCAAAAACCAGCACAATGCAACAGAAGAAGAAGTGTGAAATGACAGAAAATGACAAATCAAAGAATGCCTAACAAAAATTCACAACTCAATCTTCTTTATCGTTGTTGTGAATTTGTGAATTCCATAATGACATTAAATTACCACACAGTGAAAACATTTCCTTTATTCACCAAGCTGAAGCAAAAATCAAACTGGCTAATTGCAAGAAACACTCAACCAATGACCGACATAACTTGTAATGCTGATGGGTGTCAAAAGAGGGAGGGTTTGCACAGGGATTGATATACCTCAACTGAACCTAATTGGTGCTTGTCACAAAAAGACTATGTGCATACCGAATGACAAATGAATTCCAGATACTAACACAAACACACACACTAATGGACAGAGAATAAGACAGTATTGTGACACAGGCTGGCAGCCAAGAAAGGTCCAAAGCAGCGAGTCATAATACAGATTTTGTGGAAAATCACAAGTGGATTGCAGTCGTGCATGCGCCTATTATTTGAATATACAACTATAGGTTCAGCAAAATTACACACTGAAGTCTTAGCTTAAGGATGTCTGCTTGATCGTATGCAGCTGGCAAGCGTCTGATCAAGCCAAAATTACATGAAACTGGTGTGGACGATATTCATTTTGTGTACCGTTTTGTGTTATGGAGGTGAAATAACTCTGCTGGCATAAGACCAGACTTGTGATCCTGAGCTTGCTGGTTTGAATTTCCACCTAGCCATTTCAATTCAGTAAAGTGGAATTTTTTTCTCGGGAGTTAACTCTGGTTCTGACTCCAATCCCTGACTAGTCCTTCAAATCAGACAATTAACGGTGGTTCTGACTCCAATCCCTGACTAGTCCTTCAAATCAGACAATTAACGGAAGTTTAGTAAGTGGATGCAGGCATAACACGCACACACGTAAAATTCGATCACCAACTCTTGAAAGGGAAGGCCAGTTTGGCCGTTGGCACGGATGATAAAAATACATATAGCTTGCATCTTCCATGAAATATAAAAGGAATGAGAGACCGATATTCAACTGAATGACACAGGAAACAAGTGCTTAGCATCAGCAAGCAGCTCTTCAGCTGGCTCTATCCAGGTAGGCAGCCCGTTGTATAGAGTAATGGATTGTAAGAGCTTCGAACTTGGTCTATATGGAAAAGCACCATATACATACTGTCATTAAATGACAATTCTGTGCACTCTTCATGCATGAATAATCAATTCTGTAAAAAGTAGTTAAATATTGGAACTCAATTCATGGAACTCAATTTGTCCTAGCAACTCCTAAAATACTGAAACTCAATTTGTCCAATCAACTCCAAATCAGAGATAACCACATGGCCTGCTAAAGACTGAATTAGAACAATCTGTTAATAAGCTGCTATTGATATATAGTACCTGCAGGGAAGAGAACAGCAAAAGGGCTTACAGACAATTATGGTAGAATATCAACTGTGAACAATTACTGCAATTATTGCACATGTGTTCCACCCAAACTAACAGCTTTTAGATGATAAAAGCACAACTGTTTGCTTTTTTCCTTTTTTCACATGGGATGGGGTGGGGGGGGTGGGGGGGGGGGGGCTTTTCTTGGAAGAAGAAATCGGGTGAATGGGTTATGTTTGGGGCAAGATGGTGGAGTGGAAGTGGCTAATCCTCACAGAGAAAATAAATGAAAGACAGGTAAACTTACTTGAATAGAAATGGAACACTGTGAGTGCCAGATCCCTCACATATTCAAACTTTACAGCCTCTTCTAACAGTGCTTCTAGAACCATCTTAATCTCTGCTTCACAATGTTCAGCATCTGAAAACAAAAAAAGATTGCATCAACTCAAACTACTGAAAACTGATGAAAAAAAAATTGAAAAAAAAAAATTATACCATCAACTTATTTACTGTCAACAACTATCACAAATATTCTTTTGAAAATTGCATTGATCACATAATTCACAGTATTGGGAAAGAATGCTAATAAACGGAAAGCCTGAAGTCCTTGTGCTAAAAAAAAAAAAAAAAAAAAAAAAAAAAAATCACAGATCAGGTAATCTTAACGAAACAGACTAAAAACCATGTTGAAGTACTGAGCTGTCACATGAATGCAACAAACACTAAGTGATGAGACTTGACCTAGGATTCTTGCACAAGTGTTTTTGTGTTCATTTGGTTGCTCAATATTCAAATATCTACCTTCTTCTTTTAGCTTCCATCTGCACTCATTGTATTTTGAAAAGAAACAAAAGAGAATGAACGTGCACACACATACACACACACACAAATGAAAAAGAATCTCCCCAGTTACCAGTAAACCATATTCACAAAAACTACCTAACATATTTTCATATCTGCCAACTGCCATAATTTATCCTGAGTAACCTAAGAAGAATGCTTACTTGCAACACAGCTATAGATCCCTTTACCTTTAGATAGATATCTAAGATCTCTTTTTTAAAATATAGCTCACATGCTGATATTCTTTTTATTCCGAGCTACATGATAGACGTCTGTTTTTGCTCAGTCATATCTACAACATCATCTGCTTTTACAGCAGACTTTCCCTGTTTTTCCACTACAAGTACTATGGTAGGAAAAGCAAGGTACAATAGTAGACACAGATGGTAACTAACCATACTTAAGGACTCAGAAGATGATTTCATAATCCAGTCCAAGCTAAGACAGGTAAACCCTAATTGGAAAAGGTCAGGTTACCGGTAGCAGACACCTAAAGGAAAATCTCATGATTAGGGAAATAACTGGACACATTCAACATACAGGGACTGGGATCAACAGAAATACAGATGTAGTCAAAGGCTAGGAAAAAAGTAAAGAGAGATATGTGATACAAGAGTTGAAGAAAGAAGAGGATGCCTTGAGAATACAGAAGGCAGCGCAGCTAGGCCAAAATGGGGTGATGTATGGCAAACGGCTTCTCTCAGGAACAGCTTTATCCTCAGATCTGTACAAACCTCCTACCTTTGAATTCAAAACCTTTGGAAAACGGTGAAATCAGATGACCCTGCATGTCCACTCCATCGGGCAGAAAAACAGTGGAACAGGACCTGAGTTCATAGAACTGACTCTGGGATGGTATATATGGAGACACAGCCAAGTGCCTTAGGAGACTGCACAAATGGTACCCACTTCCAAAGGAAACACCCTGCTACCAAGAGATCGAGCAACGTCCTACATGGCAGGGGCCACAGATCATGGTCATCAACAGCTGTGACATCATGAGCATGGAAGCCAGGTTTACTGGGAGAGGGTGGATGACTGGGAGTGCACAGCAGACTTTCCAGAATGGGAAAACAAAACAAGAGATCATCAGCAAGAGGGGCACAGCAGACTTTCCAGAATGGGAAAACAAAATAAGAGATCATCAGCAAGAGGGGCAGGAGACATATTACTCAATTAACGTTCATTCAACGCCCATCTTGCACCAAATTTGACAAGATAAGTGACTGCTTGTTCATTTTATTTCATCGTCCCAAGGGTTTTTGTATTGCCTGTAGAAGACCTAAGCGGTCGAAACACATCATGTTTTGTCTTGTGATTCGTTTGTTCATCTTGTTTGGCAGATTTATTACATACACTTTTAAAGATTTGTTTAGATTTCTGCATGCAGTCGCCTCACTTCGCAAATAATATTTACAATAAAACCAACTTTATAAATTGACTTTAACATGAACCATTGATATTTTTCTTCTCAGGAACTTTACTTTTTTTTAAACAAAGGCATTGGCATAAGTTGGCTGCAATTAATTCAAAATGAGGTCATTCTTAAATAACAGACTTTCATGGGACTGTTGAGGCTAACCACAGAATAAAACTGCACTGTCGGTCTGTGAGCCAGGGTGTGGTTTATGATAAAGGGATTTTGATGACACTGTTTGAGCCAACCTGTAAGAGCAAAAGTAGTTGTGAGCCCATGGGGACCTGACCATATACTTGTATTCAAAGCTATTAAGTTGTAAAATCATGCAAAGCAATAGTAAAAAGTGTTTAAATCATAAGCATAAACAATTTAGCTTTAGTAAAAAAAGAAACAGATTTCTCCTCTGTTGTCTAGCTGTTTGTGTATTTCTGCTGCATGGGCACAAGTCTGACAGGTACACACTTCACTGCAAAAATCTTGGAGCTTCCACTAATTTTTGAGAAGATGAAGAAAGGTGCAGCAGGTATATGAGCCTGGAAACATGTCACTCAGAAATATGCACACGCACACACACACACACACACACACACACACACACACACACAGTATGGATCCATTCAAAGAGCTGAATCATTACAGAATCAGTGAACATATACATTATAATTCTGATAAAAACATCCAGTGTCAGAAAACTGTTTATTCGAGATTCTGAGTAAGTACTTTTTTTTTTTTATTTGAACAGGCCAATGGTCTGTATGAACACATTATGCTGCTTGCTTTTTAGCTGTGAAGGATTGTGTTCATTTCCGGAAAATATCAACAACTTCATGTCTAATTCAAAGGTGATCTAAGCCCATTTTATAATGTCTCTCGTTACGCAGTAAAATGCCATAACAAAATGGCATGAAAGACTCAAAGTCTCTTATTAATAAGGTGAGAAGTCACACAATAAAATGACATGAGAGGCTCAACATCCCTTGCTAATATGGTGAGAAACAACAAAATGACATAAAGACAAAATGTTTCTTGTTAATATGGTGAGCAGCAACACAACAGAACAGCCTGAAAGATTCAGGACCTAATGCATACTCACCTACATCAGCCAGGCAGCAGATGGCAGCACACACACTGTCCGTCACCACTTCATCCACCTGACTGGCTATTTTCAACACCTGACATGATACAAGTTCCATCAACACACGCAATACTCGCTTCCACCGGCATATAGCCAAGCTGACCACACAGCATCCTTTCAGGGCTGTCACAACAAAAGTGAAAAAAAAACAACCAAACAAAACTTTCTGTCCTAAAAAAGCAACGACAAAGACGACAGCTAATTCTCTGAGCACCCTTTTCACAAACCCATGACAGCTAATTCACCGATATCCTTACAGCACAGAAAAAGGCCAAACCAAGAGCACCAGGCATTCCCCATGATCACCCCCAGTTTAAAAAAAAAAGAGTTACAAATAAGAACAAAAACTTATAATGGTGCAACAACAGCATTTGTCGGATGTTACATAATATAAAAATACATGAACTGGAAGGGCACTCAGGAAGATTGCAGACCTCCGCCAAGGTCAAACAGATCCTATATCTGCCCTTTGATCCTGGTCCACACCAAAACAGATGGGTTCGTCATGGGTCGCATGCTATTTCTCCACCAAGTTTCATTAAAATCTGTACACTAGTTTTTGCGTAATCCAGAGGGTGAGATTCAGTTCAAAGTGTGTGAACGATCAGACATCTTTGATCAGATTGTGAATGTTCTGACACGAGTTTGCATAAGCAGTTTCGTTTGTATCATTCAGGCCCAACCAAACCTAATTTCTGCACCATCTCATCACAGCTGCTGAAACCCGTTTCTGCGATCAGTGCACTAATGCTGCTCCTGCACATCTGTTTCTGCGTTTTCTTATTACTAGAATGGATACTGCAAACAGATGAACATGATCATTCTTTTCTTTCGACTTGTTAGAAATAATATTCCAAGACTGTTCACAAAAAATCAACAATAGACAACTTGAACTTCAGGGATGAGAAGGGGGAAGTGAACAAATACAATTCGAGTTGAGTGGGAAAAAAAAAAAGACAACTGCCAAACCTATTATCTTGATATCAAATTATGGTTTGGTATCGAACTGGAAACTGTAAAAGGCTACAGTAGAACAGCTGCAATGTTTCCATAATTAAAGGACTAGATAGGATCTACACCAACACAACAGAAAAATTTGTTGGAGTTTAAGGTTCAATCCTACATTATAGCACATACAGAAATGAAAGCCTCACCTTTGCGATATAACTGTGGATTCTGTATTCTTTGTCCTCCACTGTCCAGGAAGGATGAAGTTCTGGGGGTTGAGGCAAGGCCCATCTGTATGTAGTAAAAGGATTAAAGCACACCATTCAACTGCCAGACAATCAATTCAAAACTGACTGTCAAAGAGTAAACACTTAACAGAAACAACCAGTAACTAATAATCAAACCCAAACTAAATGCACACACACACACACACACACACACACACACACACACACACATATATATATATCAGCATAAACATACACATGTTAACAGAAAACAAACAAGAAACAAAACCTCACTGAGATATATATTCATCAGGAACAGTTTCCTGTCGCTCTTGCAGCAAATCCCTTCCTTCCTGATTCCCTTGGTTCGGAACTGCATCTTTCTCCAAAGACTTGCTTGTAGCAGGGACAGGAGATGAAGGGAGCCCTTTTCCATTTTCCTCATGGTCAGACACATCGCCCATGCCCTCGGCCAGCAACTCTGTGGCCAGACTTGAGACAGTTTCTGCCAACAAGGATCAACCAACGTGAATTCCCATAAAAAAAAGTCACCTGGAAAACTTACAAATTATCACAATACTGCCACAGGACAACTGCAATAGCTTCACAGACCTCTTCCAATCTACTAGAACCCATTTCTACAGGGGAACATTATCTTTGTGAACAGATTCTCACGAGCTTAAAATCTGCTACCATTTAATGTTCTTTACTTGAATGTTTCAGGTCTGTTTAAAAAGTCACCCTAAATATCGCTTTATAAAATATACACACCAGTGTACTCCTTCTGCACTTTCATGTATTACACAAGCAAATTTAAACATTATTTTCATCCAGCTGACCATGGAGACTAATCAGGGCTAAACACACAAAAGCATGCCAATTTTTCGTAATATCAGGACAGCACATAACACCCAAGCCCCACACACACACGCCACAAAAAAAACCCACATACATGCAACACAACATTCATTAGTACGGGCAGCCCTCTTTCAGCGTACGGGAAATTCAGCCGAGAAAATTGCGTTTTTCATTGCAGTCCTAGAAACGCTTTAGATCAGAAAATTGTGATGAATAAAGAATAAGTTCCCTTTTGAACTCTTGTGTTGTTTTTTGTGTTTGCACATACGGTAGATGATGTTTTACCAAATTAACCCATTTCAAAACGAAACAAAGCACCCCCGTTCCCGCGGGCGGCATTTGCCGAACGTTCGAGCTAACACTGTGTCGAAAATCAACATACAATGTGTTCTTTCCCATCCTGGCGTTCAAAAGGTCAATAAAGAGCATGGTTAAGCTTAATTCAGTCTATTTTCTTTTTAGTAATGTGTTTAATTAATTAGAATCGAAGTTTTTTGAGGTTTGTTACAAGGTTTCTTTCCAACCCCGTTGCTAAAAACTTCGAAAAACATACACATTAGGCCGTTCTCTTCTTGGGTGAAATCAGCTAACGATTGGTTGAATCTCGAAAAGCGCAAGCAATCAAAGCGAAGTATCAAATGCAAACATTGCACCTGCAAGATTTCAACATGGCGAAAAAGCCGAATCACAATGACCGGTCGAATGTTAGCGTTTTTTTGAATTGCAAGAGCACTGTAAAAACGCATAAAAAAAAACCCCCAAACTCATGAACATCAATTATTTATTTCGCTTAATACCTGCCAATGCTTAGTTATTTGTTCGTAATCGCGGTTCGTCGAGTTTAAACGGGTCGGCCATGGCCACCGTTGCGCCGTTCAAAGCGATCGTATTTTTGTACAAAAACAAATTACTGAAAATAAATATCAGTAATGGGCTTTACATGTTGATTCATGTTTTTGTGAACTGTTACTGATTCCATTACACGATTAAAGGAAAATCGTAGTTTAAAAACATCTTTTAGACAGATTTTCAAACCAAAGCCACAACCGCGCGTACAAGACGGTTCGAGGCTTTAAAATTGAAAGCACCGGTTTCTTGATAATGACCATCGATCGAAACACCGATCCTTACTGTCATACTCGATGCACAAAGCGTGTTTGGGGATTAAAAAAAAAAAAAGAGAGAAAGAGTGAGAGCAAGTCTGAAGTTGGACAGTAGGAGGGTGTAGTGGGGGTTGGGGTATGGAGGGGGTGGGGGTGGGGGGGGGGGGTCACTGTCGAGTCAATCCGACCCTACGAAGTTGGTTTAGCAATCTGATCTTTTCCCTAGTGTTTTTGAAATTTCTGAAATTAACTGTAAGTTTTGCTTTCTCCCCCACCCCCCCCCCCCCCCCCCCCCCCCCCCCCCCCTCCTTATTGGCAAACACAGCAAGGCTTTGAACACTTAATGATTACTTTTCAAGTAAAACTGCTAGAATACAACTACAGTAGCATTGCATTGCCAAGACATTACATTGTTGTGCGGGAACATTTATGATATTTTATGGTGATTGTACGTTATGCTCCACAGTTACGTATATTGCTGAAACAGCACAAACATACGAACAGAGTATTGATGAAAAGGGTAGGGGTCCAAAATAAATTTAAAAATCTTTCTTTAATTTTTACCTTTTTTTTTAAAAATAAAGCATAATGTATAATTATGGTTTTTTACATTCACAATGTTAAATCAAAAAGTTAATTCAAAATCATAATGATGAAATACTTAACATTTTTATTGGCAATGCTTAACCCACACCCTGTTGAAAAAATAATGTGTTGCAGAGGATATACTTTTGTTTACAAAAAACAGCAATACTTTTTTGCTTACAAAAATTTAAATTGTAAGGAATGGACAGTGACAGTAACAACACACACACACCAACACACACCCCAACACACCACACACACACACACACCATATGATATACAACAGTGATGAAGAAACAGACAGGGAGCATAGTTAAGTGGTCCTATGCCACTTTAATTTTTATTCCAGTAATTTCACACATGCACACTCTCTCACACCACACACACACATGATATCGCACAACGATGAAGAAACAGACAGGGAAATTTACATAAAACTTGCACTCAAAAAAAAAATAGTTCAATTAAGTGGTCCTATGCCATGCTTTTTTTTTTTTTTTCCCCCAGTAATTTGACACCACAACCACATGATATTGCACAATTTGAAGAAACAGACAGGGAAATTACATAAAATCATGCACTCATAGTTCAATTAAGGGTCCTGGGCCAGCTTTGATGTTTTTTCTTTCTTTATGTTTTTTCTTTAAACTGAGAAAACGCACCCACATTTTTAGTATTTTTTAAACCTTTTGCCAGCTTGTGGGTGAAAATTACAGACTGTCGTTTAAATCTTCATAAACTCGCTCAGTTTTCATAATATGTAACTGAAGTTTATGACTTTATTTATTGTGTATTTGTGTTTGCCCCCTTTAAAAATATTGTGGTGTTTTGGTGGTAAATAATGGAGAAAATATATATAAAAGCTTATAACCCCTCTAAATACGTGGGTAGCATGTCACCCATACCAATTAAAGAAGCATTCTCACATGCTGGAGCTTGTGGGTGGCTGGTCACCCATAATCTTCGTATAGGCCTCACAGACTTTACCCGGCATGCCGGGGTTCGTGGGTGGCTGGTCACCCCAAACCCCTTTTTATAGGCCACAGTCTTACCACACATGTCGGTGTTCACTATTGGTTGTGTTTTTTAGTTGAAGACCACCAGACCAGGGTAAAGTGAATGAGGTTGGGGCTGTGTCTCCACTTCAACTTTTCCTAGGGAGAGCATTGGTTTGGGACGAAAAATGGAATGGTGACCGAGGAAGAGATGGAGAACATAAGAAGTTTTTCACCCATTTTGAGGATGCAGTCATGTTGCATCAATGATGAAATCGGAACATGCCACTGATTGCCTTTTGGAAGACTTATTTTTACCAAAATGCCAAATGTAGTTTTCTATGATGATGATTTGGCAGTGTGTAGCAGACATTAATTTTCTGAGGAAATTTGCTCTTGTAAACAACATGCTTGTGTGGCCAACCAAGGCAGACACAGATTCAGTGCAGCATATTTTGGGTTTTCCAGTGACTTCAGCATAGTCTCCAAAACAACTACTGGCCATGCTGGTCTGTTCCAATTAACAAAGAACTCTGCCTCAAGTATGCCCGCATACAAAAAGAACTATATACATAGTCAACCTAATCTGCCCTCAGCAAGAGTGCATTTCCACCCTTATCGTAAGTGACCTTTTGTTTGGGGGGCTGCCAACACTTGTCAGAAACAGCAAAAATAACATGATTTTTTAAATAACAATACAGACTTCATACCAAATTTTTGTTGAAATCTGTCAATAAGTTTTGAAAAAACTGTCGTCTTTAATTCGGACATCATCATCATTCCGCCCCTTGGCCACTATTCTAGTACAGGAAATAAAATGTTAGGTACAAAAAAAAAGTGTACACTTTGTTTACAGAAATACTGTACAGAAACTGTAACAAAATTTGGGAAAAATTCAGAAGTAGTTTAGAAGTTATAAACAATTTTTAAATGTGGCGGGCGTTCCTACCCCCATTTTTTTTCCGCCGTCCCAATTGCAATATTTCCTGTTTTTAGCACAAAAGTTTTCATAAATGTTTTTTAGCAGATACCTCAGAAAAAATGACTTTGCTAGTAAACCTTAGAGATTTGTCCAAACAACTGGAACTCTGAAATGTCCAAATTTTTACTGTGCGCAGTGCTTCAAAGTAGCCACATCATGCAAATTCGAAAAGCGCTGAATTGCGATTTATTTTCAAGTTTGACACTTTGTCACACAAAAGCCATGTAAACCCGATACCATGGAACTTACTGTTCAAAGAGTGTAAGTTGTTAGATTGAGAAACACCAATTTATAACCAGATGTACAATCAGTATGATCCCATTGGCTTTCAAACTTGGAAATTCTCATTTTGTCAGGGGCCTAAAAACGTTGCAACTTTAAACGCAATATCTCGAAAAACGACTGAGATAGAGACTTTCATTCTTTTTGTGTTTTGTATGTTTTTCCATTTACTTTGCAATGATACGATTTAGATATGAAACAATATGCTAATTTGGCTGCCGGGACATACATTCATACCACAAAGTTTCAGTCTCATGAACAAATGGTTTGAATCGAGTTCAAATCCCGGCTATTTATTAAAGGGAAACTACTTTCAGAGACCCTGAGGCCTTGGGAGACAAACCACAGACCTGGAGGAATCTGATAAGTTCAAAATGGCACATCAATGACTTCACCGATTTAAGGAGAGACTCACCATGATTGCTTTTGCGGGTCTTAACAATATTTACAAGGAACAACTATTCAAAACTGAAATAAGAAAAATTAATGATGGGACAGAGTCACCAAACTATGGTGGGAAAGTGAAAGATGGCCAGGGGGTGGGGTGGGTACAGGAATGAGAGCTTTGAAAAGGAGTGACACGTTATAGCCATAAAAACCATCTTGCTCTGAAAATCTGCCTTCAAAAAAAAAGGAAAGTTCAAAAAAAGGTAACCCAAAAAACGAAATAAAACAAAAAAGGGGATTGTAACACTTGGCTCCAAATTATGTTCACAAATCATGACCCTGTTGACTTCACTTGTTTGGCCATCAATAGCTATATAAAACATTTAATAAAACTAATACCGACGTGATAATAAGAAAATTTCCCATTGAGCTTGGAAAACTCTTCCTTAATAAGGAAACATTTCACCAAGTGTATATCATTCTGTCTTATTTGATTTTTTATAATGCTTTTTATTTCTGCGACATAAAACACAAAACTTTACCATGGATACACACAAAAACCCATGCCCCACATATGCACACACATACACATACGCACACACACGACACACACACACGGCAAGGACAACAAAAACAGTATGATTTCATGAACAACAACAACCAAAAAAACACATACACCCCCCCAAAAAAAACATGCGAGTCAAAAAGGGAAAATGAATGTATAAACCTGGGATATAACCTGGTGTGCTTCAGTCCCTTGTCTTCCGGGGACAGCACATCATACTGACCTCTGGTGACAAATCAAACTCTATGCCACTGTGGCCCCCCATCATCAAATCCTTCTCCGTCTTCCTTCACCCAAACCCAAACACAGCGGCCCCGTGATTCTGTGAATTCCTGCTGTTTTGTGGTCTTTGCCCGGGGTACAAAACAGAAGATCGGGGTTTCCTGTGAAACATAAGCCTATTGCACTGTAAGAAAAAGCTCTTGACACACTTATACAACAAGACTACTGTAACTGCAAGGGTAAATTTTCTCATAACTTGCTTACCAAAACAAATGCTGAAGTCTTTGACATAAGCCTGAGCTCTGGTTTTCAGACTGATGTGAAGAAAAGAGAATCTGCTCAATACTTTGTAGCATTCTTGGTCAGCTGGTTAATCACTTCATTGCCTTGAATGCCGATTCAATTTCAATTCATGTTGTTTACAGCCCCACTGAACAGCTCAAGTGTTTGTGTGGCAACACCCTTATTTCATGATCAACAAGTACAGTAGCCTTCTATTCAATGATTGATGAACACAAATAACTCAGCTGCACTTGCTGTTGGGTCAGCAAAACTGTGTTCAGAACACACCACACTGAGGGCTGCTTCGTGACGTTCAGACGCTCACTTTCATATATCGAAGTTTTGAAGATGTGGGTGCAATGGCAAAGGGAAGGGCGCCGTCTCATTTTCCTTGCCATGTATGAAATTTATCCCCATTTTGTTCATTCCTGCTCCATGATACAAAACCACCCCCTCATCATACTGTTGCAGACTCAAGACTCAACACGAACCATCCACAGGGAGCTACCAATACCAACTAATAACAGTACAATGCAGTCGAGTCATTCTGGCAGGACCTAGTGGTGCCTTTTCTGATCCAGCTTCCACAGGACTCAACCCACTAAGCCCCAACTAACAATATAACTGCTTGGCTGTAGAGACTGCATCAGCGAGTGTCTTTCTGGAGGACGCCGCCATGTCTTAATGGAAAAACAGGGTCCATGAACCTGCCAACGTCCAAAACACTGACACACACAAGCAGAGGGGGAATCAAAACAGAGGACAAGTCTGTATGAAGGTGCCAGAATGAGACAATGGGATCAATGCCACTGAAAGAGCACAGAATAAATAATAATAATAATAATAATGAATACTTATATAGCGCCTATTCTCGGCTAGAGGCCAAGCTCTAAGCGCTTTATAATCAACACTCGTTTACACAACGGGCTGCCTACCTGGGTAGTGCCGACTGAAGAGCTGCCAGCTGGCGCTTCATTCAGTCGTTTCCCGTGTCATCCATTCAATATCGTTCAATATCGATCCCTCATTTTCCTTACTTCCTTCATTCTTTCCATTTCTCACGCAGGGTGCATGCTATGTGTAACGTGTCATCCATACCAACGGCCAAACTGGCCTACTCTTCCAAAAGTTGGTGATGGGATTTTACGTGTGTGCAAGATGTTATGCATGCGTTCACACACGGAACCTCGGTTTATAGTCTCATTCGAAGGACTGAACATAAACATAACACAGAACATGAGAGCAGAAACAAACAACACCACCACCCCCCACCCCCCCACATCAATCAACAAAAATGTTTAATAAAGAGAGGGAGACAGTGAAAAAAACCAACAAAGCCTATAAAATAGTGGGGAGTTTACTCACTGGGTCTTTATTAGATTTATTGTTCTTTTACAACCACCACTACACACAATACAAAATAATATAACACAGTAACACGACATTACACAACAACAGGTAAATTTCACTGACCCCACTTCTGCCCATGTTCAGCCTCCATCTTGAGATTGTCCAGGTCCCGGTGACACTCTATCATGTCCTTTTGCAGCCTGGCCCTGCGCAGAGCCTTTTGCATCTCATCCTGCTCTCTTTGCAGCTCCTGGGCACTGGGCATGCGCCGCTGCTGCAGGCCGCTCAGATTGAACCCTGGTACCACCACTGCAGTGCTGTCTGCAGAGGTCCTTGTCCTCTCCTCCAACCCTGATTCCAACTGTCCACCACTGGCAGTCTCTTGACCCACACCCTGGTGCATGCCCATCTGAACTTCAGTCTCTGGCGACATCCCGGTCTCGCTGAAAAAGTCTCTGTATACAGACTCCCTAGCATCATCTGACTTATCCTGGGGAAAGGTGGTGGAAGATTCACTGCACGTAGCCCATGTCTGATCACTGTAAATTTCGCTGCATGTGGCCCATGACTGACCACCGTCTTCTACATCTTCTGAAACTATGCCCTCGAAAGTGTTGCGTCCAGGTTCCTCTTCCCCGTACAGATTGTAATCTGCATGAAGCACAATTGTCTGTACTGTACACAATCCTAGGGCTAGAACTAAACAAGAGAAGCAACACAGTCTATTTTTCTTCAAAAACCACGATAAAATCAAGCATAAAATCACAGGTAGTCAATGCATATGATAGCAAATATAAGACAGGACATTACAGTTACCACATCAAATGTTACAATCAGAACATTTATTACTACTTTGATAGATAATAAATGTGACAAGTCTAATTACAAACCACTGTATGTTTACTACATAGCTTCAGTATCAGAACAATTTTTTTCGAGGAAGCACCACTGCATGTGACTTTATCCACATACAACACTCAGTACCAAACACCTAAATCTTCAGGAGTAAATATCTACTTGGTGTGCAGGCTAAAGCAGAACGGGTCACCCAGCTGCCATGGCAAAGTAGTTAGCATGGCAAACTCTCAGCTGAGAGGTCATGGGTATGATTCCCATCTGAGCCATTTGTATGTGGGATTTTTTTTACCGCAACTGCCTCCAAGCCAGAGCAGAGTTGTTACGGGGGCTGAACTGTGAAGACTGGGATCACAGATACGAGTTTCATCCACTTAATGGACATATCTCTGAGCGTGTTGCTCAAATTTCCTGACTGGCAACACTGCAGGTGCCTGTATCTCTCTGACCTGGTGGACACTGTGACATACTTTAAAATTAAACATTGCGTACAGCCCTGTCACGCCAACTCTGACCAGAGTGAAAACCCATGGCACCATGTTTATCATTCTCATCGATAAGCATTTAAAAAAAGTCTCAAATTCTATGGCCCTTCATGCTCTGCTGTCTGGGTGACTTCAATTTCGGTTGCTTTCCATATCTATGCCATAAAAGATATGCGTGAAAATATCAGAGAGAGTACAAGCAATCACCTTTTCCTTGTATGTCTTTGTTTATGTGAGTGTGAATATGTGTGTGTGTGTGTGTGTGTGTGTGTGTGTGTGTGTGTGTGTGTGTGTGTGTGTGTGTGTGTGTGTGTGGCGCATGTGCATGTGCGCATGCGTGTGTGCGTGCATGTGTGTAAGATGGACAAAAGATCAAAGAAAGAATATGTGAGAGAGAAAGGGAAGAAAACAAAGACTGTGAGAGCTTGAAAGTAACAAGACTAAAATAGCACTTTCAAAAATAGCACTCTCTTGATATGTATATGCATGTCTATCTTGACTTGTGTGTGTGGACATGGAAAAAAAAAACCATAATTTTGTTCTACTTGTGTAAGGTCTCAAATAACAAGGGCTTTTGAAGACTTTAAAATAATATAGAGTATAAAATGCTAAAAGAAAACATGCCCATGTGCACACATATACAGACAAAAACACTTTGCTTACAACATTAAAAGAAATATATAGATATAAACTTACCTTCTATATGGACACCATATACTTCTCCAAATGAGCAGGGGGTCACATCTTTTAGGTACTCTTTCACACATTCATCTGTTGTCTACAAACATTCAATTGAATGAATTTTAACTGAACTTTGACAGAATAAAAATCATTGAAAAGTTTTCATTTGCTCTATCTGTTGTCTACAAACATTCAAATGAATGAATTTTAACTGAACTTTGACATAATAAAAATCATTGAAAAGTTTTCATTTGCTCTGAAAAGCAGTCAACAGGTAATTTAACACAAAATGGAATTACAAAGCACCTTACAGCATAAAACAGTCTGCACACCATCAAATGTAGAATACTGACGTTCTGGTGTCTAACATCCACACAGATATTTAACCATTCCTTTGCCACTTCATTTTAAAGTCCCAAATTCTGCCAATCTGTAGAAGTCACTCCCTCTCTAACAAACACACAAGCCACACACACACACACACACGCACACAGATGACACACATGCATGCGCACACACAGAGTACTTTGCTACATATTACAAAACTCATCTCTGATGGTCAGACGCCATTTGCCTATATTATCTACAAAGCTATTAATGTCATTGATATAAATCTGATGTAAAATTAAATTATCACCTTCACTGCAAGGGGAAAAAAAAAAACAGAAGAAGAAAAGTGTCCCTGTAAGTTTAATCTAAAAAAAAAAAAGAAAGATAGTCCCTTGTCAAAGAATCGAAATGACATCTTACCAGACCAGTTTCTGCGTCCAGCATTGTGTGTCACAGAACTCGAAGGTTCTCACTCCCAATTGAATTGGTAATTCTCTGGTTTTTTTTTCATCCACAGTAAGCTGAATAATGTGAGGCAATAGAAATGAATGATTCTTTCCATTTTAAACGTAACACGATAAACCCATTATGTAAGATGAATGAACATTCATCTACAATAAGACAAGAGTTTTTTGAGCTGCTTACAGGCTTCGTTTCCGTGGGTAGAAAAACTCACAGTCGCTGACTGGAAAAGTTGTGTATACGTCTGATGAGCTTTTTTGTGGGTCATTTCAGCATTGCCCAATTTTCCTACCCACAATTGAGGGTACAAGCTCAAACAGAATGAAATCAAAACAGCCAATTTTCATTCTTGATAGGCATGCATCTGTGAATGTTGTTCAGCTTCCAAGCAACTCTGTAAAGTATCAACTCCTGGGCCGGGTTTCAACGGGGCTTATTAGACTGGCATTATAAGTAAGTGCAGAACGCAGCCGCCATTTGCCTCAGACTACAATGGAACTCCATGAAACAAGTTAATGTCCTCATCGATACAGATCGTCAATTAAAATCTTAAATTTTGAGGTTCTCAGTCTATCTTGTGGAACTGTCAAAATTTTCCCTCTCCATGACCATGCCCTGTTGACATTGGCAAGTGTTAAGTGAATTTTCTTTACTGAACATGTCAGAATGCCCTCTGAATGGGATGTTACTTCTGCTGTCTCTGTAATATGCAAATCGGGTCAGCAGGGGGGGTTAGTGGGGTGTCCAGCAAACGTGGATCAAAAGCACACTAAACAAAAATCATGAAGGTCTTTGTAGCAAATGGTGTCTCTTTCTGGTGGGTTTCTCATGACTGACCTACAGCAAAGCTGCAGCTGGAAGATAAGATAATTTTGCTTAACCCCGCCGACCGAAAAGGCCACATCAGGGCTGTCACACGTTAAAATCAACTCACATCATTAAAAAAAACAAAAAAACAAACAAACAAACTTTCAACTCTCTTAAATGAATGTCTAGAACGTCAGAAACTTCGTTAAAAATCTTTCTTCCGTAAAATCTTAAATCAGAATGAAAATGTTAATCTCTCTCAAAAACAAGGATAACACACGGACATCCAAACGGGGGATATTCATGGATTTCCGCCGTAAAATGTTTGTGTCTTCACACGTGAAAGCCCCAAACATCTAAAGAAATGTTTTCATTGTGGTGGCGCATGACTGAATGCCCCCGGAGTTTTTCCCCACTCTTTAAAGGTATGCATGGGTAAAAATGAAGGGCCGGTGTGCACGGCACAGAACGTTCCTCTTTACGACTCCCGACGTGGATGGGAGGAAGTCCTTAAGGTTTGGACGGATCGAAAGAGTTTGTTATTCGTCTTGTGTTCCAATCCTCCTGCCAGGGTCCTCTCACTAATCATTAATTTGGGTTTCACACTGAGCAGGGGATATAAGTGTTGGACAGTTTCTCTTTGTGGCGTTCATTGGCTCCTAAACGATCAACCATTTCGTTCCCGCCGATGCCAACATGACCTGGAACCCAAGCAAGAGTATGTTGTAACGTCCGCCTTCAATTTGCTAAAAAGTTTTAAAAAAATTAAAAGTTCTGGATGTGAAGGTTGCGGCCCAGCTATGGCCCCAAAGCGACAGCGAATCCGACAGAACCAGAAAGCCTCTTTCGAAATGTGAGATTTCTTCAAAGCCGTACAGCAGAAAGTTCAGCGATAGACAGAAGCATCTGAATGAATATGTCCAAACAGTACTGAGAAGGAGCCCAGGGCAGTAGGCTGCACAGGCCACTCATATTCAGACTTGGAACCGGTCAGTAAAAAACTTTTGGACAGGATGGAAATTTGGAACAGAGCTCAGATACAAAGCCTTGTACGCCAGAGAGCTTTGTAGACTTTGCGAAAAGCGCAAGACGAAACGATCTTGGGTGTAAAAATGTCCACGGGTTATCCGGAAACTTGGAAAACCCGACACAACCCCTAGTCTAGACCTGCATTCCGCACGTGAGGCTGCATACGAAGACCAAAGGGCAAACAAAGGTTGTTTCAAACTTATTTGGAAAGGGATAAAAAGACACGTCATAGGCAGGGTTTTCTGGTTCCGAGAACTTCGGATATAATAATTCAAGGGACAGTTTCGCCTGCGGTTGGACAATGAAGGTTCACCCGCCTCTGCGTACGGCTGTACACGGGTTGGGGGCGGAACGCTCCAAGACAGAGACGAAGCCCTTGATGGTGGATGGGGTTTCCAAGAGTTTGAGGTAAGACGATCTTGCGGAGCCGTACACAGCACAACCGTAGTCAGTTTGGAACGGACCAGGGCTCTGTAGAGGTGCAGCAAAGTTTTCTTATCAGCGCCCCCAGTCGGTGTGCGTACGACCCGCAGAATATTCAGTGCTTTCTGGCAAGCGTTTTGAGGTTTTGATGTGGCTGAAAAAAGTTCAGTTTTGGTAAAAAATGATTCCCAGAAATTTGGCCTCTTTAACAGCTGGAATGGGAGATTTCCCTACTTGAAGTTGGGGATCTGGAAAAAACTGACGGAAATTATGGAAGTGAATACACTGCGTCTTTGTTGGAGAAAAGGTTGAAACCGTTTTCATCTGCCCATCGATGGATTTTATCCACGCAAAGCTGGAGCCTGCGCTGGACACTCGGGTACAGGCTTCCAGTTGCGTAGACAGCGAAATCATCCACAATGAGCAGTCTGAACCCTGCTGAACTGATTAAAACAATGTTATTAATCTTGATGCTAAAGGGGGCAGGAGACAGTATGCTCCCCTGTGGAACACCCAACTCCTGCTTGTGGACATCAGAGAGAGTGGTGCCAACCCGGACCTGAAACTGTCGTTCTGCCAAAAAAATTTTTGAATAAAAAGCGGAAGATGAACTCGAAAACCCAAAATCGTGGAGGTCAGAGTACCCGACTTCCAGGTGGTATCGAAGGCCTTCTCCAAGTCAAAGAAAATTGCCACTGCATGCTTTTTTGTTCAAAAAGGCGTTCCGAAGTGTAGATTCCAGACGAATCAAATGGTCAACAGTAGTCCGATGTTTGCGGAAACCACACTGTTCTTTCGCCAAAAGGCCATCGGTTTCCAGTTTCCACATGAGCCTAGCATTGACCATTTTCTCCATCAATTTACAGACACAGCTGGTCAAAGCTATGGGACGGGTAGTTTGATGGATTAGAAAGATCTTTTCCAGGTTTTGGGGGATGGAATAATGAGGGCTTTCCCGCCAAGAGGGTGGAAAGAAACCTGTAGTCCACACATGGTTGTATACCTGTAGCAGTATGTTCAGCCCCTTCTTGCGGAAGATTTCAACAGTTGAAATGAATTTCATCAATACCTGGAGAGGAATCGCTGCAAAAAGTAAGGCAGATTTCCCCCTCGTTTAACGTGAAAGGAAGATTGTAGTCTTCCATGTTGTCGGATGAAAAGTTGCAGGGTGATTTTTCTTTTGGGGTTTTGTTTTTGACAAAAGTGGCCTGATTGTTAGAAGAGGAATTCTGTTCAATGGTTGAAGCAAGCAGATTAGCAACTGCTTTTTTGTCTGTATTAAAGAGTCAGCAAACTTGAGATGATTCACAGTGGGACAGGTGTTCTTCCCTTTGATTTTCTTAATGATGTTCCACAACTTTCTTTTTAGAAGTTTTCGATGTCAGCCTGGAGCAAAACTTCTCCGGGGACCGACGTTTACTGATTTTAAAAGTGTGTCTCGATTTGGCACGGAGTTTCTGATGGGCTCGAGCGTTGGGACCGAAGGTCGTTGGTACCCCTGACGCTGAGCCCGTTTCGAAATTTGGAAATTTGTTGGCAGTCTGAATCAACCGGGTGTTTTTGGCATTTGAAGTTTATCAGAAGACACTGGAATACAAGCTCTGCACACTTGATCACAGTGTTTTGTCAGTGATTCTGCTGGGTCCGGACTCTGAAGAAAATCAGTGTCCTGAATTCTTTTGAAATAGTGGCTGCAAATAGATCCCAGTTTGCTTTCTTATAATTTAGATGTGAGAGACAGAGACGTGTTCAGTTATTACGGGTTGTAAACAGACAGGGAAATGGTCACTTCGTGCGATCGTCATGGACAGGCCACTCATAGTCAGGACCGCGAGGGGTCACAAACCGACAAATCTAAACACGAAAGTGAACCTGTGGAAGAGTGGAGTTAAGTTGCAGATCCGTCGTTCAGACAACACAAATCCAAATCTGAAAGGACATCCTCAATTAGCAGACCTCTGGATGACGAACTGGACACTACCCCAAAGAGGATTGTGACCGTTAAAGTCACCCAACAGCAAAAAGGTCGAGGAAATTCACCCATCAGACTGACAAGGTCTGACGACAAACCGGGACAGAAAGGGGGTTTGATAAAGAGAACAGACTGTCACAGTCTTGTGGGGAAGTGACTCTCGCAGCTACACCTGAAGGGAGGTAGACAGAAACGACAGGACTATACAACAAAGTTTTGTGTAGGAGAAGGGCAACACCGCCCGACAGTCCCAACGTGGAAGGTTGTGCAGGTTTTGAAAGAATATTAAAGCCAGAAAGAGTAAAGGGCTTCTGGCTTTGAATTTGAGTTTCCTGAAGAGCCACGACGGAAGGTTTTTATAGATTGACACAGAAGCTGCAGCTCCTCAAAGTTGGATTTTAGTCCACGGAAAATTCCAATGGAATATTTTATTATCCATGGTGCAGAGGGCAAAAAGGAGAGAGATCAGGTCATCTCCTCCTCAACGTCTGCGTCCAATGGAGAGAATTTATTAGTTAGTTTCACTGGACTGTGTTGGTCTTTGGACTGCTGGCAGACTTGCCCGCAGGTGACAAAGGCCTGGAGTTTGGAGATGGTGGAGGTCTGGATTTGGGAAAGGTGGAGGTTTCTTCTTCATCTCCCCATCTCCACGCTGGGTGGAACTCCCTTGCCCGCACGGGCACTGGATAGGGGAGTTCGAGGCGGAATTGCTGGTTTTTTAGTCTGCCCAGCAGCAGATGTTGTAGACTGCTGGGCAGTCTGAGGGGTGGCGGATTTTTTGCCCACCAGGGCAGTCACTTTGGGTTGGAAGGAGAGGACCTGCTTCCACCGAGCTGACAATTCGTCCTTGCAATGTCTCGAAAAAGTGAAGTCATCAGTCTGGCAGCAGACTGACCGAGTGGGAACTTTGGGAACTGTCTTTAAAGGCCGAAGATATGAAGCTGTTGGAGTCTGACTGCCCACAACCTGCTTGCGGGCTTCAAAAAAAGGAGATCAATCTTTTTCCCTTTTAACGCGTTGTATTGTGGATTCTTGAATCCAAAGAGGACAGTTTCTGGGAAAAGGAGGGATGGTCGCCACCGCAGTTAGCACAATGTGCCGGATCCTTGCACGGCCCATCGTGGGGCGCCTTGCAGCAACCACCGCACACCTCCTGCCCAGAACAAAAGGTCTCTGACATGGCCAAACCTCTGGCACCTGAAACACCTCAACGGGGACGGCACATATAGCTGAACACGAAAAATTCAGGTAACCGACTTTGATGACCGGAGGCAACACAGGGTTGCAGAATGTCAGAAAGAGGGTGTTGGTGGCCACTCTCTCTGAACCTTTCTTTACCGACACCCTGCGCACCTCCGTCACACCCTGGGACGCCAGTTCTGTTTTGATCTCTGCTTCCGAGACACCTGCTAACTCTCGACAGCGAATTCACACCTTTTGACGAATTCAACTGTTTATGGGGAGTCACCCTGATCTCCCTATCCACTAGTTTTGTTGCTTTCAACAGCTGTTCCCGATTGTTTCTGTGATCGACATTGAATAAGAAACGATCCATTCCTCAACCCTTTTTTTGGACCTAGGTTCACCTGCTATACCATGAAAGCCCTTTTGGATAGCAAAAGGGCTCAGAGCTGAAAGGGGTCTTTCCTGCTCTGTCCCTTCCACCACGAGCCGGAAGCCCAGAAAAACCCGTCCTCTGTCTTACCTCACTGTCAGAATCGCCGTCTGTTTCAAATTCCCCCGAAATAGGGGATACTGCCTTCCCTTTCCTTTTTGGGGGGGGGGGGGGGGGGGGGGGGGGGGGGGGGGGGGGGGGGGGGGGGGTAGTTTTTTTTAAAAAAGGGCCCTATTTTGTTTATTGTTTTTCATCCCTCCCCTTTCCCACCCCCCTTTGGGGTCCAACTAAGGGGCCAGGGCCAAGAAACCAATGTCTTTACCCCTTCCAGGCTTCGGGAGAGAATACGACAAACAGAAGCCACCAACCCTATCCCCCCCGATCATGCTCAACTCCGGGAACAGAGAGCTGAGCACTGAAGGGGTTTACTTGGCCAGCAGGGGGAACTGTCTGTCTTGACCCAACCCCCAAAAAGGGGAGCCGATTAGTACACCCGGGCCAAAGTGGGACTTCCTGTCTAGGAGGTCCGAGCCAAAGTGGGTGTGTTGAGAGCGCTGGCCCTCTCAATCACCCGGATCTCATTCCCCTCCGACCAGGTCGCACCGCACGGCAAACGCGGCGGATCTTAAGGAGACCACAGAGAGAAAAGGGGCGTGGAACAGAAGACTTGAAGGGGGGACGAAGATAGAAAAGGGCCAAAAAAGGGAGGCAGAAAACAAAAAAGGAGAAAGGCGGGTTACTCTTAGTCAGGATCCTCACCCTTAGCCTATCTGACATGGGAAGCCCTACCAGGGGCATCAACTCCTTACCACGTTATCTTAGGCCCGACAGCAACCCTTTGGCTTTTCGGACCCAGAAGCAGTTTTAAAAAAACCCCGCCTATTTCCAAGTATTGATGCCCCCGCCAGCAAAGCCTAAGGGGATCACTGGACCGCGCAAGCCCTCTGACCACAACAAGGTCGCAACCCCCGGAGGGATTTCTGCAGCTGCACCCAGAAGAGTCTAGAAATAGCTGTGCTCAGGCAGCAGAGCGAGCAGAGTAGGGGCAATGCCACAGCTGAAAGCATGGAAGATGAGGGAGCAAAAACAACTATCTTATGACCTAGCTACCAATTTATTCATAAATCTTAAAGCCTGTAAAGCCGACTCATGCAAGTGTGTGGTTTAAATTTTAATTCAAAAGAAAATCTTTGCAGTATCCATCCAAGCCTGGTATGATGGGAAGATTATATACGTATATGTCTATGTCTGCAACTTAGTTTTCTTTGGTTTCTTTGTGGTGTGTGGTGTGTGTGTGTGTGTGGTGTGTGTGTGTGTGTGTGTGTGTGTGTGTGTAGTGTGTGTTTGTGTGTGCATGTGTGTGTACGGTGTGAGAAGAAGAAAATGTTACTTAAAGACCTTCTTGGAGTCAAATTTCAGAACAATTTAAAAGAAACACACACACACACACACCCCACACACACAATCTCATTAACCCTTTCACCGCCAGACATTCTATTTTGCATAAATCCCCATCGCCAGCCATTTTTTTCAGAAAATCTCTTATCTCATACCAGCATGTGTGAAATGCAGATATCTCTGGAACTAAGCAACCATTCTCATGCTGTTTTTGGGAAATGGGGAAATTAAACTGTACTTTTGTTAAATTATAGAATGTTAGTTTTCTTTCTTTCTTTCTTTCTTTCGTACGCAGGCTGATACTCCTGCGGACACTCCCGTATAGCCAGGCAGTGGAGTTTTGTGTGTTGACCCTTTCTATCCCGCCATTAAGGCAGCCATACTCCATCTTCGGGAATAGAATGTTAGTAATAGTTAGACAACAAAAGTTTAAATTTTTGGTAATTTCAAGTGAAAAAAAAAAGCAAAATAAAAAAATTGAATGCTATCTTTAGTCTCAACATAAAAAAGAAGAAAGCATGCAATCAAACTCTGAACAAAGAAGGAAAAATACTCCACTCACAAAATAAAGACCAGAAAGTATGTAATATCCAACAGAAAAATGAAAAAAAGAAAAAAAAAAACAGCAATAAATCAACATACCCCAACAGCAGGAAAAGAGCTGGAAGAAGTCCACAAGTTGAAAATCATCCTTGTTCACCAGCACTCCTGGAACAACATTCAGAGGAATAAATAGTGATATGACTAATGAGGTTACGCAGAAAAGAAACCACACACACACACACACACACACACACACACACACACAAGCGTGCACACGCACACACACAACAAACTGCTTACACCCACTGGCACACACATGAAGAAGAAAAAGAGAAGGGAACACACACCACACACACACCACACAAAACACACACACTAACATACACACACACAGAAAAAAGTAACACACACACACACACACACACACAAAATGCATGTACATCCCTTTCACTCTCACTGCTGAAAGCAATATTTTTATGAAAAAAGTCATTCACTTGCCTGTGGGTATCCATACCTGGAGAGCAATTCGTTAGGCCTATGAGTGCAGCTCACCACTCGAACTCATCTCTGCAGCAGACCTCCGACACGTGTCAGCCAGCCACGCCCCCTTCAACCTCGATTCATGGCAAGCCAGCTGGGCTTGCAGTTTATCTCGTGGCTGCTAGTCGCCCCCATAAGGCCTCTCTCACTGTGTGATAGTCACTGAAAGTTGGCCCAAAGCCAGCAACTCTTAAGCTTGTTCAAGGGCCTGTGCGTGTGCGTGTGTGTGTGTGCAAGTGCGAGACGCACTGAGCACTGATCAGCCACTTGGCATGCGTTTCCAACAGTCAGCCACTGTGATAATTCGGTCAAGCTCTCCCTTTCACGTAGGGCCAAATGTTTGCTGCTCACATCTGGGTGTTCTTTATCTTATTCAGTATCAACTGACCATCTTTTCAATATTTCCAGCACCTGATCTATGGTAAATGTACAGCGAGGCTGAGTACGTGAAGTGCTTGGTTGTGACTTCATAGTGAATGGAAAAACAATCGGAATAAATTGATAAAGAACATTTAACTGAACAGCGCTCAGATGAAGCAAATGGCTGTGGCACAGGTGGGAATCACCCAACTATGACATTTCTTTCTGGCTTTCTGTCTCATCAGATTAGAGAGTGAGAATATCGGGAGTAGGTAACCCTAGTTGGTCGCCTTTCGGCGATTCACATTGTCGCCGAACGCCGACGTCAGCGGCGCAAGGGTTAAAGCAGATTTTCTACAAACATGTTGGAATTTTGTTAAAACCTTTCTCTGTAAAATCACATCAGGTGGGACATCTCTAAACAAGATTTTTATGGACTCTGCAATGAAGTGTTTACACTATATCTGCAAAACCAACTCACAGAGGGTAGAGGCTGACTCGAAGCTTCAGGGTAGCATGATCAAAGATCAAGGGGGCCACTTAAAGGTTTTCTGGTTTACTAATTCCTTGAATTTCTTAATCCCTCGGGTGGTCCATGACCTGGCAATCTATAACAAAGCAAACAGCTTCATGGTCAACTGATTCCCATATGCATGCATGTGTGTGTGTTTGTATGTGTGTACTTTCCAAACCTGTAAAGTGGGTTCACGAAGCAGTCAAACATATGGAAAGTGTTTTTGTTTTGTTTTGTTTTGTTTTTGCAAACCCACTATTTCTGAAAACACAATTTGTTTTTCACATACATACCAACACAACTTTACTGCTGGAAACATTTATACAACAGTCTAAACATTTTAAACAGTTCATGTATATAACTGAGTGTCAATATTTCACATGTACATTTATTAAAAACTCCATATGTAAATGTTGGATAAAGGCAACACAAGTCATTGTAGAACATTCTAGTTTTGTTAATTGACGGAATTTGGTCTCAAAATACCAAACCTAATTTTGTATTCTTTTCATAAGTTATAATGTTCTCAAAATGAATTTGATAGGTTGATAAAGCCTGTTAGGGATGTGTGTGTGTGTGTGTGTGTGTGTGTGTGTGTGTGTGTGTGTGTGTGTGTGTGTGTGAGAGAGGGGAGGAGAGAGAGAAGGAGAGAGATTGTGTGTGTGTGTGTGTGTGTGTGTGTGTGCTTGTGTGTGTGTGAGAGAGAGAGAGAAAAAGAAAGAGAGAGAGAGAAAGAGAGAGAGAGAGGGAGATAAGATAATGTTTGCTTATAGCCCAGCCGACCGCAAAGGGCCACATCAGGGTGGAGGAGAGGGAAGAGACTGTGTATGTGTGTGTGTGTGTGTGTGTGTGTGTGTGTGTGAAACATGTACAAAATTATCATATAGAATGTGTATTTGTGCACATGCACTCTACCATGTGTGTAAAATGAATAGAAATAATCGAAATTTCTCATTCTCTTCAACTCTCAACTTTCTGATTAACATACACTCAAAGAAATGAATGCAAAAAATGCATAAGAACACACACACACACATCATGCAGGACAGTTATGGCTGCCCACTGCCCCATGCAGGCAATCAACTGTGTCAGACAAGTAGTGAATGCTTTGACCTGCCCACCTGGCAAGAACATATATTTCTAATCATTTGCTGTGGGAGAAATAGAAGGTCAGTATAACTTTGCCATCACTGAATATTCAAGGTGACAGCTGAGGATTTCACTCTGTAAAATTACCCTTTCAACTTGCTGTTTATTACCATCAATTATGTATTGCGATCAATGATGAGGTGCCAAGGCCTCTAAAACAAAACGTGCAGCAGTCTGACATTCTAAGTGCAGCATTCTAAACTTGATTTAAAGCACTGTACACGATATCACAGGTCAGATTCACCAGCTATTTCAGTCCTACTTTGTTTTTGCACACAACATGACAGCGGACGAAAAAGACTGAAAATTTAACTAGTCATCATGTGCTTTTGACGACCTACAAAACAAAAGAAAAGGGCCAATAATGCAACATCAATAATGTGGCAGAATCATGAACATCTTAAGCAATTTTCTGGTTTGTTTCCCCTCCTTACTTAGGTTTGACGTTTCTTGATGAAACAAGTATACAGTCCACAGATCTATTTTATCTCAATTCATTTACAATGCAACTAAAAGGATTCTTTTTCCTTTCTTTTTTCAGTGTCTGTTTTGAAACACAGCATTTCGTCACAACGTGTACCAACACAGCATTGTCTACGAAAGTATAGCATGCTATGCCAAAGCATAGCATTTTGCAACTCTAGCTTACTGGCTGAATCAGAAGGCTCTGGCCAAACTGAATGGAGCACACTGGTTGTCTAAGTCTGTCCTTCACTAACAAAATGGCAGATGATAATAAATTATGTTTTCTATATCTTTTCCATCATTTAGTATAATATAAGCTTTCAAATTATCACCGACTGGCATGCAGGGGGTTTTGCATGGGGGCGGGTAATAACTTTTGTCCACGTCCTTATCCCATCCCCAACCCCCATCCCTAGGTCAGAAGAAAAAATACCTTGCACACACACACACACTCTTACACAAACACATACACACAAATGTACGCACACACACACACACCACATGCACGCTAACACGCGAGCGCACACACACACACACATGCACACACATACTGGCCAACATGCACACAGACACAGACCTGAGCATGTAGATACAATACACTTACAACTGCACAACAGACGGAACAAATCACATCAACACTTTCTCTTGGGTGAGTTGAAAAAACTCAGTCTGTCTCACCCTTCTAAAGCCTATGGGCGCAGAGGTAATGAAGGAAAGAAAGCTAAGGTGGAGGGAGGTATGTGAGTGTGGAGGTTGGGGGGAAGAGAGAGGAGAGGAGAGGGGGAAGGCAGTGGGTCTGGGTTGTAAATTTGTTCACAGCCACAATGCGACAAGAACATCTGACAAAAGCAAGATCAAAATGTTCAAACAAAATTTCCTTTACCACAACCCACTGTTGTATGAATATGCCCTAGCAATTTTACCTATTCACCCTTGCATCATCTAGGAAATTCAACAAATGTATTCCTGCTAACTTTCAGTGGATCCAATTCAGGTGAATTCATGTTGCTTATAGCCAAGCCAATCACAGAGGGCCACATCAGGACTGTCAGCTAGTTGAAGTCACGTCTCATAATAGGATAAAATAACATAATTAAAATTAAAAAAAAACACAACTCATTAATACAGATCTTTAAAAAAAAAGGACAGAATTTCTTTAAAAATCCTAGATCAAATGAAAAATGTGATCACTTTTGGAATCTTTTAAAATTACATTAGGTGGGACATTTCTGTAAAAGGTTTTCCAGGCGGCTACTGCAAAGTGTTGTGAGTGTCTGACATCATGCAAGCCCCAACATTCTACAAGAACACTCTTCACAGTGAGTGGCATATGACATAGAATGCAACACACAGCTTCTTCACCCTATAAAAAAAAATATGAGTGAGTGTAAAAGGAGCGGGCTGTGTGTGAACAGCACAAGACGTTCTTACTGACAGTCACCAGTGACACATAGTAAAAAATTTGAAGGTTTGGAAGGTTTTTTTAAGAGTGGTTATGCTGCAAGTTATTCCTCTTGCCAGGGGTTTTAGAAAAAGTCTGACCTCAGGACCAGAGGTATGGAGGACAGAAAATTTGGTCAATTTTATCTGAGATCTTACAAGTTTGTCAACCTCCATTTAAAATGCCAAAAAATTTTGTGAACAAAAGCAAAAACTTGTTCTACCATAATTTTACGAGTTAAATTTTTAAATTAAGTGTTGAGATGTTAGGAAGGGCCACAATGGCTTCCAAAGCAAAAGGAATTTGGGAGAGTGAGAAAGAAGGGGGTTTTTGATTTGAATCATGTTCAAGCCAAGAACCATTGAAATAAGTATAGTGGGTTTTCTTGATGTTTTTTTTTATCTGTGAGGGGGAGCTACGCAAGTGGGCAGCGGGGGCAACTCTTCTTCAATTCGGAGCAAAGTATTCGGGGGGTTATTGGGCCGCTGGGAACTGCACCTTGAACCCCCCCCAGCAAGGGTGCCGATTGATAAAAGGGGGCCAGTATGTCCCCTAAAAATCAGGGGAGTATCCCCTAAAGATATCTTGAGGCAGGGTGTTCCCCCAACACCAAATTGTTCCCCCCCATCAAGGTAGCCCCCTAGCAAACGGATTTTTGGGAGACCAAGAGAAAAGAGATGGGAAAAGAAAGTTTTACGGATTGAAAAAGAAAAGTTTCCCTAAGACAGGCAGAAATAGAACAGTTAAAAGGGGTGGGTTCCCTTTTAAAAGGGCCCCCAAACCCCCCTTAAAGCAAGTTACAAAGGAGGCATCCAGGCATCAACTCCCATCTCGTTGTGCTTACATAAGTCAGCAGCTTGGATATAACAGTGAAGACGCCTTCCATACAAGTATAGATACCTCTCAGCATAGCCGAAGGGATCACTGGGCCATGCAAGCCGGGCAGTTCCAACGTAACTAAAGTGGCATTCAGCCCATTTGGAATGATGTAATAACTTTATTAACTAAGAAAAAAAAATCTTTCACTAACTTTTAATTGTTCAAACCTGTGTATAACAAGGCATTTTACGGGTCCATCTTGGTGATTGCAGGAAAAATTTAAAAAAGACTTCTTATTGGAATTTTAAGAATGTAACTGACGTGGCAGCGATGCTCACTAACTTTTAGTGAGGATAATTGCATTTGGTAGCTATGAAATGCCAAAGTTTTCCAGTTTCTTTTCTGGATATAATAATTATACACACCTTCTATTAACTGGAACTTAAAAATGTAACACTGTTCGGGTAGATTTTCAAACAAACAGAAAATTAAACGTAACTGACGTGGGCACTCAAGTGTAATGACGTGGGCATGTCTGTTTAGTTGTGTGACTTCAAGGTTGCAAATGTTCCTGAATGTCTGCAAGGTGATTGTGTATTCCCCCAATCCTGCAGTTGGAGCGGTCCAAAGAAAATGTTCTGATGAAACACTTATCACAGTCGTCAGTCTTAGACCATGAAAAGAACAGTTTCCCCTTTGGAGGTGGTGGAGGAATTTTCATGTTGAAAAAGCCGGGTTTCTGTGTTCTCCCTAACATTTCCCAATGTAAAATCTGTCAACATAATCCCCAGCATAGTTTTTTTCACTTCTATGGTAACCCCCAAAGATCTGTGTCAGTGTCAGGTACTGGCTCCACAGAAACGTAGTGCTGCATGCGGCTGATGTACCCCAAGTACAGCATTGGTCTTTGGGTGCAGGATTTCGAAGACAATGTCAAAAGGTCTTGACAATTGTGATTGGTTGTCCTGAAAGCATTTGCTCATGTATTCACAGTGATGTGGTCTACATATATGTGCCATTTCTGCCAAGAGCAGACACATAATCCTCCAGTTGAATGTTGGTAAAAAAAAAAAAAAGCTTCAAGCTGCTGCTTTTCATCTGCGAGAAATAAATTCCAGTAGTCAAATTTGTTTTCGTAGTTCGTTTGGCTAAAAACACAGCAAGGTGGGTTCTCTCAAACTGGCTTTTCAATGCCCCTCCCCCTCCCCACCCCCCCCCCCCCCCCCCCCCCCCCAAAAAAAAAAAAGCCAGTTACCATCACCTGGAATTTGCCCATGAAGTCTGAAGTTTCTTTGGAAAGACATGAAAAAACTTAGACATGTGTTCACTTGATGTTTTTTTCATGACCCATATTGGGGTAGCATTCACCAACTTCACTTGGTGTTGGCTCGTGATCCATGTCTGGGCAGCATTCATCAACTTCTATATCACTGCCCCTGGTTCATCACTCATGGCTGGTTGGAATCTGTACTTCAGAAGCAGATCGCTGTCACGAATACTCTGCTTTTGCTCCTGAGATTGACATTTCTAACTTTCTTTTTTTGTTTCTGTCATTCCATGAAGAATGGTGCAACAGGTGTATTCATATAGTCACAAAGAGGCTTGATATTCATTTTGAATGTTTTCAGCAGGTTTTGCAGTTGCCAAGATGACACTGCACAAATCTGGTCACAGTCAAAAAGATGAGAGCCTTGGTATTTTGGGAGGTCACGTATCGTGGCCCCCAGTCCCTGACTCAGTAGCTCAAAATTCTCATGATATAATTTGCAGCAGCACACACTGTGATCTTTGTCTGACATTGGAACAACATGAATTGGTCACAGTGCAGCAAAAGTTAACTTACCAATTTTCAGATCAGGGTTCTCTCGCTTGAATTCCGAAATGCTTCATTGACAGTGCTGGGGCATTATTTCTTTTGCACTTTTGTTTTTTTCTCCCTCTTCAAAACTGTGAATAGTCTTTTCGACCCGGCAGCTGCTATGAAATGTTGTCACCTTAAAGAAGGAAGCCCCTGCTTTATGCTTTTTATTTGTGATTTTTGGGTTTTGTTGGGATGTTTCGGTGTTTTTAATGCTGAAGTCCATGCAATGCAAGTTTTCAAACTATAGCTGTCTTTTTCCGTGACTATGCGGCAGAGATAATCTTGCCCTATTCATCGCTCGGCTAAAAGACGCCTGGAACAAAAACCTTTGCTGGACTGATGAGCACTGGTGATTTCAAAGCCTTTTTTAACTTTTTTTTTTCTGATAATCAGTTTTTTTTCGTGCTCTTTACACTTTCCTCCTTCCTTTTGTTTTCACTCACTGTGATCTGATTTCTTTTTGCTGTTCTTTGTTTTTTTCTTTTGCCGTCAATCTTCTCTTCACACAATCCCTTGTCGGGACGCCTCATCTGCTTGCGCTGATTTAAACTGGCCTGCTTCTTTTTAGTACTGGTACAGACTCTGTTGACAGAAAGTGGTGAATTGTTACTGATACATAAAGTTTTTTGTATTAAACAACTTATTGATAATCATAAAAGAGGCTGAGCAGTTATTTCAAATTTTGTAAAGTTCCCTGGGGCTGGATTTGCTCATTGGTAGAGCGCCAGACTCGTGACCCAAAAGAATGCGGGTTCGAATTCCAAATGGGGGTTTCGGTTTTAGGGGGATTTTCCTCAGAGTTAATTAGATCTGACTTATTCCCCACCAGTCCTTCGAATGAGACTATAAACGAGGTTCATGTCCAAGACACTACATTGCGACATGTAAAATCCATCACCCTTTGAACAAGGCCAAGTTTGGCCCTGTATGGTGACACGATTCAAATGCGTTAAGGCCGATTGAGCCTGGGCTTGTGCACGTCAGTATTTGCTAAGACAGAGATGTGGTAGCGAATGGAATTGTCGAACACTAGGGGCCTCTTTAAGACCTACCTCCCAACCAACCAACAAAATTCAGTAAAAAAACCTTTAACTGTCGACCTGTGAAGCGGCAGTGTTTTTTTTAAATATTCAATTAGCTGTAAATTAGAAAATTAACAAAATCAAGAAGGGAAAAAGACAGCTCCTTTTAGAAGAGATCAGAGAAAGGCATTTTTATTTTATTTTTAACACTACATCCACCATTTTTACAGATAGGTCCACGTCAGTTAATCTTTTGAAACTCCCTTTTATTTTTTTTGTTTTCAAAAACCCTTTTTGGACGTTAAAAAGGTTTCAAAGTAACCAATTTTAAAAAAAATACCCCACCCCCTGGTACAGATGGGAAAAATTTGTTAAAAAAAATGCAACGACTGGCATTTCATGAAGTAATTTTAAAAATTAAAATCATTAAAACATAGATTAAAACAAACAGGCAGGTTTTTTAACAACTCAGTGTATCTTTTTCAATTTGGGAAAAAAATTTCTTTCAGAACAATCCCATTTATTGAATCAGCACATAGTTCGTATGGACCAGCACCACCTAATGCGCTGAAACAAGGTCACAACCAATATGGTGCCTCAGGGGTCATCCCGATAAAATGCAGTAAAATCTGAAACACGATTTTTTAATTTGAATGTGTTTGAAAAAAAATTAAAATCAATCTATTTTGGGGTAAGTGAGCATTTTTTTGGAATGCCCCGCCCCGACTGCAAGGTCCGCCTCTGAGGGCCTCCCCTACTGCACAACAAAAACAAAGGAAATCAACTGAAATACAGAAAACTAAAAAATGCCCGAGAATCGATGAAGACAAAAACCCCCCAAGACATAACGGCACAAATCTTGCAATTACTTATATTACCGCTGTTGCCTGCCAAAGCACAACGAAACAATCAAGGCATGATTCTGAATTTGATCTGCACGTTTCCCTCGACTTGCTTAGCAGGCACAATTCTTCTTCCAAATTTGTGTACAGGCATCAAAAAAACGTTCCCCCCTCTGTAAACAACATATGACCAATCCTACAGTGCATGCACCGTCCTGTTTGGGTGTATGGCTCAGTAAACCTTACATGCATTTTGTTTTTCACTAAAATTTTTCTTCTCATAAAAAAATTTCAGACGACTTTATGCCCCATGATCTGAATCACGATAGTAATAAATTAACATGAACACATGCACACTCAACAACACACTCCCACACATTTATTTGAACAAAATCTTTCAGCACAACACTCCTTTGAACAAAGTCTAGCTCCTAATCTGTTGACCCTTTCAAAGGAGCTGGTCTCCACAATTTCAATCAGACACCAACCTGTCAATTCTGAGGACCTTGGCCCTTCTCCACTGCATCGCTCTGCGACTGCCAGATGTGGAACAGCAGACAAGCACAACGGTGCCTTCTTCAAGATTGTTCACATCTGCCACCGGAAGTGACCGAGCCACATTACATATCTGCTGTTCAAACTCCTTGAAATTCTTCAGGTCCGCTTCTGAAAACCACCGAAAATCTCAGTGCGTAACATTCATAACAACATTTTTTCTACGTCCAGACAATATATACTGAGAGGCAATGAAAACGCAACCCCCATTTCGTCCCGAAAAATGTCACCTCAGCCAAATTAATGTGAATTATGCACGAGGCATGCAACCTAGCACGCGTATGTTGTATTGCGACGATCTGTATTGACAGGCACAGTTGGGTTCATGACGTCATGAGTAAACCACTCCAACACATCTTTTACTGATAACTGCAAACACGTGCAACACAGGCTACCGTGACTGCATGCAAACAGCCCATGACTGTCCCTATAAAAACACACATTGGCGTTTTACTGACATTCGTACGCACCATGCCGCGGTTAACTACAGACCAGAGAAATCAAGCCATTGGCATGTGAGGGCAGGAACTGCTCACATCAGGGCCGCACAACATTTCAATGTACACCCATCAACCATAACCCGTCTTGCGACTCGGCACCAAACACTGGAAGTGTAAACGACCGTCCACGCCCCGGCGTCCACGTGTGACGACGGCACGACAGGACCGCTACATTGTCACGCAGCACCTCCGGAATCGTTTCCAGCCAGCTGCACAAACAGCCCGCAACACTATTGGGACTAGAGAAAGACCAATCAGCAGCCGTACGTGCGTCGGCGTCTGGCAGCAGCAGGGCTACGGGCACGTCGACCATACCAAGGTCAGATCTAACCCATCGCCATCGACTAGCACGCCAGCGATGGGCTGCCGCAGGTGGCTTTCTGGGGAACAGGGTTTGGGGGAATGTTGTTTTTCGGATGAATTTCCCCGGGTTTAATGTCTCTTTCCCGGATGGCCCTGATCGTGTGTATCGACGTCAGGGTTTAACGTTTTGCGCAACCCTGTGTCACTGAGCGAGATCGTTATGGGGGTGGAGGGGTAATGGTCTGGGGTGCCATAAATGCTCAATTTCGATCGGAGCTTGTGTTTGTGCCAGGCAACTTGACGGCAAGGCGTTATATTGACACTGTTCTTGAGCCAGTTCTTCTTCCTCTCTGGAGACAGCATGGTGGCAACAGACTAGTGTTTCAGCAGGACAATGCTCGACCCCACACAGCGTTCTCACACGAAATTTCCTTCGGGACAGCAATGTGGATGTCATGCAGTGGCCCTCCGTGTCCCCAGACATGAATCCCATTGAACATTTGTGGGACGAACTTGGACGACGTGTGCAAGGTCAGCAGAATCCCCCAACTACCGTTGCTTTAGCTCACCCAAGCATTGCAGCATCACTGGAAGTGATACCGATCCGTATCATCCGTCGTTTGTGCGCTTCAATGCCCCGACGTTTGCAAGCTTGTGTTCGTGCTCAAGGGGGACACACCAGATATTGACAGTGTATTCCTTCTGTCGCGCCTAAATGGGCTTCACTTCAGGCGAATGTGCCCCTGTTATAGGCAAACTAATGTACAGTGGTCGCACTTTTGTCACACGTATTTGCTTTGATGTGTGTTTTGTTTCATTTCAATAAAATTGTCAGTTGACAATGGAATTGCGTTTTCTTTGCCTCTCAGTATACAAATGTACCTTTGTATTTGTTTATAAACAGTGTTGCTGTGGTCTCTTTTTAAATTTCAGCCCATTCCCTCGATTAAATTGTTTCAATCCATTCATTCAGTCTTCGGTACACCATACAGGCATGCAAAGATCAAAGATATATAAAGGATTCTGAATTACTCAAATTACATAGTGTCTTAACAAGGTCTGAAGCGGAGGAGTAGTAGCACAATAACACATACACACACACTGACTGACTGAAACCATTTACTGTCAGATTAACATAGTCTTGTACTGACAAACACACAACACACGTTTTGAAGGATTTCAAATGATTATCAAACACAATAGTGAGTTTTTTATTGTATTATTTGGTTTAGTATATTTAAATTAACATATGAAAGCGTTGCAAGCTGGAGTAGGTGTGCTAGGTCTGTTTGATCAAATAATTCATACATATTAAACTCACTACAAAGATGTCCCCTATCTAAAGACTTTCACTTCAGGATAAATCAAAAGGCCATCATCTGCTTATTCATTCTATGGCCAACAAGGGTAAGCGCCTGAACAAACAGCAAGACAGAAAGGAAGACTGGACAGGAATGTGAATCTGACAAACAGGATTAAGATAAGATAAGATAATGTTGCTTATAGCCCAGCCGACCGCAAAGGGCCACATCAGGGCTGTCACCACGTTAAAATCACTCACCAGTCATTTAAAAAAAAAAAAAAAAAAAAAAAAAAAAAACAAAACTTTCACACATTCGTTAAATGACATCGTCTACAAACGCACCAGAAACTTTGTTAAAAATCTTTCTCCGTAAAATCTTAAATCAGATGAAAATGTTAATTTCTCTCAAAAACTTAAGGATCACGTCAGGCGGGGACATCCCTGAACAGGATCTTCATGGACTCCGCTGTAAAATGTTTGTGTCTCACATCGTGCAAGTCCCAACACTCTAAAAGAACATGTTTCATTGTGAGTGGCGCATGACATGGAATGCACCACGGAGCTTCTTCACTCTTTAAAAGGTAAGAATGGGTAAAATACGAATGGCCGGTGTGCAGCCGGCACAGAACCGTTTCCTCTTTACGACCCCCCGACGTAGATGGGAGGAAGTCTTTAAGTTTTGGACGGATCTGAAAGAGTTTGTTATTCGTCTGTGTGTTCCAATCCTCCTGCCAGAGGTCTCTCACATAATCTTTAATTTTGGGTTTCACATCTGAGCAGGGGATATAAGTGTTGGACAGTTTTCTCTTGTGGTGTTCTTGGCTAAACGATCAACCATTTCGTTCCCGCCGATGCCAACATGGCCAGGAACCAAGCAAGAGTAATGTTGTAACCCTCCGCCTTCAACTTGCTAAAAAGTTCCAAAAAAAGTAAAAGTTCTGGATGCTGAAGGTTTGCGGCCAGCTATGGCCTCCAAAGCTGACAGCGAATCCGACAGAACCAGAAAGTCCCTCCTCGAAGAATGGGAGATTATCTTCAAAGCCAGTACTAGAGCAGTAAGTTCAGCAGAATAGACAGAAGCATTTGAATGTATATGTTCCAACAATATCTGAGAAGGAGCCCCAGGGCAGTAGGCTGCACAGGCCACTCCATCCTCAGACTTGGAACCGTCAGTGAAAACTTTTTGATAGGATGGGAATTTGGAACAGAGCTCGGCATACAAAGCCTTGTACGCCAGAGAGCTGGTAGACTCCTTACGGAAAGCTCGTTTTAATATATATTCCACCATGTCAAGCTTTCGCAAAAGTTCAGGCAACAGTAGGATGCTGTTTGTGCTGTTCAAATGAGGATAAATGTGAATTCCCAAATGTGGAACAGAATGGGGTTGCCTACAAATTTCCCAATCTTGGGTCAAGAATACAGTCATAAACAGGTTTTTGAGATTCAGAGAAGAGGTTCAAATGATAGTTTAAAAGAAAATTTTTAGCTGACTAGTCCAAGATGGATTGTTTCCTTGCCTCTGCATATGCCAAGGCATTGGAACAAAGGTTAGAGGGAGAGATAATTTGAAAACAGGGTATCCACCAAAGGATTGTTATCAGCTGTTTTATCATTATGGTTAATTAGTAAAGGGGTCAGAGTAGGACACAAATGAAACACACACACACACACACAAACGAACAACAATCATGTCGCGAGCCAAGAAGAAAAAACTTGACAAGGCAAAGCTAAAAGTAAAACTATGATATGGCTCTCTTTTATTGTGTTTAATCAGCTATCAGATGGCTTTGTGCTTCAGCCTTAAGCATGAATATTTTGTAGGGCATTTTCATGCTGAAAAATTAAACTAAAAATGCTAGCAAATGAGTCATGGGTTGTAACACTTTCACATGGTAGAAAATACATGATGTCTAAAGACATATAATACTGAATCAAATATATATCATAAAACTATATGTCATATCATTTACCTGTGCCACTCTGCAGCCAGAAATCACTTGGGTCGATGAGATGAGTAATCTTACCAACCAAGGGCAGAAACTTATCTCCCATTGACATTGTCATTGTCATCACCTTTCTTGACAGTCACCAAGTCCTGGTAATGGTAGATGGATATTTTAGAAACTGAAACACCAATTTTTGAACATAATACAATGTTAGTTTGAGAAAAATGATTTATGAACATCCAAATGAAAACTTACTGTGAAAACTATTGATACAATATCTATCTGGCAAGGTAAGCATCTAAAGGCTCAAGACCATTTACCAAAGTCTAGCAGCAGTGCTTTCTTCAGGATTGGACACTGAATTCACGAAACAGAAAAACCCTGCAAGTTCAGTGCAACCTAACCATCATGTCATTAGCAGGAATGGCACCATTTTAAAGGGCATATATTAATGTTTGCATTTATCACCTTTATTCTTTTTTATTTTTTTTTCAAGCTGAATTTAAAAAATAAAAAAACAATGATTTGCATCCTACCTTGAAAGAAAATCACTGTCGGATTTACACTAACAAGCTACATGATCGATGGGCACTGTGTAAGCACAATCTGCAGTTTTGCTGCCAATCTTTAACCACACTAAACAGGCACAGTTTTTGCTTTGGTCTCTGACTGAACGGCGCATATGTTTCACAACTGCAAAATTTATTAATTATGATCCTTTTACTAACGGTAATTAATGGTACTGTACCACAATCAGAATAATATATTACCGATTCACTTGACTGAAGTTTGATTAGGAATGGGGAAAGGAAGTAGGTGGAGAGGCAGAGAGGCAAAATCTTAACAACCCCCCTTTTCCTCTTCCCACCATCCCTCACTTCTCTGCTCCTCCCTTTCCACTGCATCTTCAGCCTTCCCTTTCACAGTGTGCTCGCATTTAAGGCATTAGCAATGCATTCAAACTTGCAGACAGTAATCACCCATTTAAGACAGATGTTGGCCCATGGATTTTTCAATGAAAGGGCTAAATCACCCAGACATGTGGTCTGCAAAAACGAACACTGCCCTTGGTGAGATCTCTGGCCTGGTTGCTAAGGAGTTGAGCGACTTCAGGACTTTCTCTATGCATGTGACAGGGACATCAGTTCTGTCCAAGACTGGGTAGTTGTACATGCAAAGAAAACTGAGAAGCAAGAAAAGAAGTGGGGGGCTGGTAAAATTATGAATAGGATTTTACAAGCAGCGAACGTGTGATGGGGGAAGAAGGGGATGGTATGGGGAGAGGCTGAAGAAGGTGTGGGAAGGGACATTGCAAACATTTCTAAGTGCATACAAAGGAGTGTGTGTGTGTGTGTGTGTGTGTGTGTGTGTAAAATCTACTGAGGTCTTAGCAATGTGTTCAACCTTGCAGAAAGTAATCATCCATTATGTCAGGTGACATGGTCCATTGATTTTTTAACTAATGGGCCAGATGACTCTCACATATTTTCTCGAAACTGCCTGAGAGTTGAGTAACTCCACTTCAAGATTTTCTCTATGCATGTCACAGAGATGTCAAGACAGTCCAAAACTGAATAATTGAATGCAAAGAAACTGAAAGGCAAGAAAAGATGGGTGGACGGCTGTTAAAATTATCACATAGGATTTTACTGACACTGACCCTTTTAACAGGGAGGAGCATGGGGAAGAGGCGGGAGGTGGGGATGGTTTCTCCAACAACTGTTGTCGATGTCTTATTCACACTATTTAACGGCTGAATTGAACAAGAAGCTGGTATGAGCTGGATTAGCCTCCATCAGTCTAGTAACGAACTGAGCTGCGCATGAGCTGAACTGAAACTGAAACTAGAAATCCCCAAACTGGAACTCGTAACGTTGAAAGGACCACCGATTGAGAAAAGATTAAAGTACTGCTGATGCTTATGAATTTTGACAGAGAATATTTCTAAGACAAGCTTCTGCTAAAAAAATCTTTTAAGTCCGCTGACCCGTCCATACTCACTATTAACTGTTCTGCTGAACACTTCGTTCAGTTACTTCGCGGAGATAGTTCGCGGAAGATTTCCTTCTTCAATTTAATGTTGTTGTTGTCGTTGGCTAAAAGACTCCTGGGACCATCCGAACAGCCAAAGCACTTGAACATTATGGTGCAAATGCATCAGTCTCCAAAATCGCTCCAAGTCGGGTGTGGCTGCCCAAGTGGCGGGGTAACTACAAACGGTCACGCACGTAAATGTTCTTTTTTTTGACTGAACGGAAGTTGACCAACTTCTCGTACGAAATTCAACCAGTCTTTTGATCTTGAAAAAAAACAACACAAAAACACACACACAAACCTACAATAGGAATGAACGTACAAGTACGTATGTTCATGACAAATTGTCAGCGAATTAAAGTGAAAAACAAAGCCCTCACGTCTTAGTGCAACGTTGTCTCAAAATTCTACTGGAAAACGACGCCTGTTAACACTGCGCCACCATCGCCACTTTTGATTCTCTTGGTTTTTCAAAGTTATTTCCCTTACTTTCGGATGACGTCATGCATCATGTGATGTGCTTGGCGACACGACGCGACACGACCCGACGGTTATCCTTGTTCTTCTTCTTCGTTAACTTCTTCTTCCTAGATATCTGCCCGCTTCAACAAGCTGAAGATTCTGGCATCTACAAAAGGGGGTTCAGTTTGCTGTGGGAGTTGTGGGTCATTTAAGCAGTCAGTGCTCACTACCTAACTGCATGGACAGTGGGCAGGGGAAAAGTGGGGGCCACCACACTCACTATTTCAGACCTCTAGACGTACTTTGGCAGGCCCTACTTTGGATGTGGGTGGGGAGGGTATTGTACTCTAAGCATGGGGTGGGAGGGGATGGATGGGGAAGAGGGGTGGGGGGGATGGTGGATCAGAGGTAGGACTGAAAGTCGCCACCGTTAACTGCCCGCCTTCATCAAGCTGAAGATTCTGTCATCTACAAAGGGGTTCCAGTTTGCTGTGGGAGTTGTAAAGACACCATCACAGCTGAAGAGTTTGAACAGCGGTGCCCCCTGGACCAAAACTTCCAGACTACCCAGCATGCGACAACATCAACATCACGGAAGATGGAGTAAAGAGACTTCTGCTCAACCTTGACCCAAATAAAGCCTGTGGCCCAGATGGCATTACTCCCAGACTTTTGAAGATGGTTGCAGAGGAGATCACGCCAGCCCTTCACCCTGCTTTACCGCATTTCATACTCCTTTGGTACCCTGCCGCAGGACTGGAAACATGCCAACATCACACCTGTCTTCAAAATGGGAGAAAGATATAACGCAGCCAACTACGTCCCATCTCCCTCACCTGCATAGCCTGCAAGCTGATGGAACATATTATCACCAGCCACATCATGTCCCATTTTGAGAAAAATGAGATTCTCTGTCCAGAGCAAGCACGGCTTTCGACGCGGACGGTCATGTGAGACCCAACTCCTAGGGTATGTGGACGAAGCGACCAGAGAGATCGAGAAGGGAAACCAGGAGGACACTATCGTCCTCGACTTCTCAAAGGCCTTCGACAAAGTTAGCCATACCCTACTGGTCCACAAACTACGTCGTTACGGCATCGTAGGCCGCACCAACGCCTGGATTAAGGACTTCCTTGCAGACAGACAGCAGGCTGTGGTGGTGGAGGGAACAAGATCTGACTTTCTACCTGTAGAATCCGGTGTCCCTCAAGACTCGGTCCTAGGGACGAGTCTTTTTCTTCTCTACATAAACGACCTTCCTGATGGCATCAAGTCGAAAGTCCGCCTATTTGCCGACGATACCATGTGCAGCAAGACCATCGCGAAGAAAAAAGATGAGAGAGTGCTGCAAGAAGATCTACACTCCCTTACCACCTGGGAGGAGAAGTGGTCTATGGAGTTCCACCCACAGAAGTGCTCAACGCTACGAGTTTCTCGGAAGCGGAACAAGATTGCCCCTGTGTATGAGCTACATGGCCAGAATATCGAAAACGTCAACACCACTAAATACCTTGGTGTCAACATCCAGGACAATATGCAGTGGGAATCTCACATTGACACCATCACGAAGAAAGCCAGCAAGACCCTAGGCTTTGTCCGGCGAAACTCAAGATCGGCAACAAGAAAACAAGGGAAACTGCATATAAAGCCCTTGTTCGCCCGCTTCTTGAGTACGCAGCCACCGTCTGGGATCCCTACACTGCAAACGAGATTGAGGCCCTCGAGAAGATCCAACGAAGAGCAGCAAGATGGGTGTCAATCGCCACCGCCAAACATCATGCGTCGACTCCATCCTTGACTCTCTTAATTGGCCTTCCCTACAACAGCGTCGTAAGAAAGCCCGCTTGGAGATGTTTTTTAAATTCCATCACGGACTCATCTCCATCAACTCCATGTACCTGCCCAAACCATCTGACAGCAGGCTGAGCTCAAGGATCAGCAATGACCAGAGCTACGACATTCCAACATGCACGACGCGGTACAGGCAGATGACGTTCTTTCCAAGGACCATACCAGAATGGAACAAGTTGCCTCAGGAGGTTGTGACAGCTGAGTCACTGGACTGCTTCAAGTCCAGGCTGGCCTCCCATCTTTAGAACCTGAAACAACCCCCCCTCACCCCCCCCCCTTTCCCACCACCCCAATCCTCCCCCTTGCCCTCCTCCTGACTACTGTTCCCTAAAATCTCTCCCCCCCCCCCCCCGCCCCCCCCTCGCTTTTTTTTTTGTTTTCCTCCCCTCACAACAGCGCAATCTTCGGCAATCTCCCCAAATACGACAAAACCATCAGCAAAATGATGTTGGTCGTACAAAGGAAGAACAAGAAGAAGGGAGTTGTAGGTCAATTCATGCAGTCAGTGCTCACTACCTAACTGCATGGACAGTGGGCAGGGGAAGTGGGGGCCACCACACTCACTATTTCAGACTCTAACCATACTTTGGTAGGCCCTACTTTGGAGTGGGTGGGGTGGGTTTGTGCTCTGGGCATAGGGTGGGAGGGGATGGATGGGGGAGATGGGAGTGGGGGGATGGGAGTGGGGGGAGGGGGGGTGGATCAGAAGTAGGACTGAAAGTCCACCACCGAGGCTGATTGAATTGCCTCAGGTGGGAGCTTATTTAACTCCTGGCGGTGCGGGGGAAGAGGGAGTGAAATCCTTGAAGTGCAGAGATCGAATTAGATGTTTGCCAGAATCAATGCTAACAATCAATTACACATCTACGTCGCACAAAATAGAATCGAAAAATAGTCAACGATCTCACAACAATGCGACGCTATATGCCTCACAACACGATGAACAAGGCCTGGCAACTGTCGATCGTTGCCTGATGTCTCAGCTGTACATAATGAACCACGAAATAATAAGCATTATCAATAACAAGTGTTATATCCGACCGTATCAATATGATCAAAGCTTTCCATTTTTTTCACGTGACTGCTAAGAACATAATGCACACCAGTTTATTAAATCAACTGGCTTTCCAAGCTTTGACGGTAAGACAGAACACTGAGAAGTGCCTTGTTTGTAAAGATCCTATGGAGTAAAAGAACACGACGTTACAAGAGAGGACAAGACAACATCCTTTATTTACGAGGATAGTAGATAAGCACTGACGCGGGTTTTTTTTTTTTTTTTTTTTTTTTTTTTACATCCAGTCCTCGCCCTGAGTAGGGACTACAACATGCAGTGAGATGAAAGACGTTATGAAGACCAAAAAAGACTCCAAAAAGCAGTCCAGCAGAGCCAGTAAGGGCAATGGACAACGTGGGAGAATGCACTCCAAAGAAGTCTCACTTGAAATGACATTTGGCACATGGCCTCTCAGGATCAGCTTCATTCTCAAATCTGCATATGACCTTCTGCCCTCAAATGCAAACCTGGTGAAGTGGGGAAAAACTGACGATCCTGCATGCCCCCTCTGCCATGAAAAACAAACAGTGGAGCATGTCCTATGCTCATGTAAAGTAGCCCTGGCTCAAGGAAGGTATCATGGAGGCACAACCAAGTGCTCAAAGAGATTGTACAAGCAATCTGGGCTAGTAGTAACACCACAAAAGGAAAAATCAGGACTCCAAAAGCACCCGCAACATTCTTCACAGCAGGAGGCAGCAAATCATGGCCAAGAACAACAGTACCACTCGGAACATGTAGGCAGAGTCTGCTGGACGGGGCAGATGACTGGGAGTGCACTGCAGACCTCCAGAATGGAAGAGTCACCCAGAGATCATCAGCAAGAGTGGCATGAGACCAGACATAGTAGTCAACTCTCAGTCAACCAAGCAGCTAATCATGATCGAGCTCATGGTGCCATATGAGAACAGAATGGAGGCAGCTCAAATCTACAAGACTGAAAAGTATGCTGATCTGGCAAACAGCCTGGGGAGAGAAGGCTATCAGGTCAAAGCCCTCACTGCAGAAATTGGAGCTAGGGGGTTTGTAGGAACGTCTGCATACAGCCTCATGAAACAGCACTCAATTGCAGGGAGGGGGAAAAAAACAGAACCCTGAAAGCAATGACAGAAGCGGCAGAGAGGTGTTCAAGCTGGATCTGGTCAAGGAGGAACAAAAGTGAACTTCATAAGGCTTACAAATATCAGGTGCCCCAGTGGCTCAGTGGTTAGAGTGCGAGACATTAAGTGGACATTCCTGAAATGAGCATGTCCAGAGGGTCATGGGTTCAAATCCCAGCCATGACTCGTCCCAAGATGGAAAAAAAGGGGGCAGCAGAGGGACATCCGGAGTCATGAACCGGGTGTGGCCCAACCCCCCTAGAGTGTCAGGAGATAAGGGCCGAAACACTTGCTTGAAGGGGGCTTCTCTTCTGAGGACGCTCCCAACGAGTTCTTTCTACTAATGTAAGAAAGCAAAAAAGCGGTCATGCAATCATAATGGAACATCAAATGAAAATAGAAGAGAAATGAAGAAGAAAAATAATAATAA
>CM031599.1:43796580-43821580 GCA_018398815.1 Conus ventricosus | reverse complement strand
TCTCTGTTGACGTCTGGATGTCTGCTTTCAGTGCTTCAGGTGGAATTCCGTCTGGACCCGTTGCTTTACCTGACTTCAGTGACTTGATGGCTTTGGTAACTTGCGTCTTGGTTGGTGGGCCTGTGTTGATGTCCAGAAGCTGGGTTGGTGGTGGAATGTCTGGGGGGACAGGTGGTGCAGGTCTATTCAGTGTCTCTTTAAAGTGCTCTGCCCACCTTGCTCTCTGCTCAGCTTCTCCTGCGATGGTGTTTCCCTCCTTGTCTTTGACCGGACGATTGGGGTTGGTGGTCTTTCCAGAAAGTGTTCGGGTAATCTCATACAGCCTTTTCATGTTTCTCTGTCCTGCCGCTGTTTCTGCCTCTTCTGTGAGCTCATGGATGAATTGTTTCTTGTCTTGTCTAGCACTTTTCTTAACTTGGCGGTTGACGTCCCAGTAGTGTGCCTGTAACTCTTGCTTGTGGTCTTGGTCTTGGTCTTGGGTCTGGTTGATCTGGTCTTTTAGGTGCTTCCGCTCTGTGATGAGGGTCCATGTTCCAGCTGTCAGCCATTCTTTGTGTTTTCTTTGCTTCTTTCCAAGCACTTGTGTACATGTCGTCTGCCAGACCTCCCTCAGGTCACACCAGTGGTCTTCGATTGTTTCTTCAGCAAGTTGGTCAAGTACGCTGAATCTGTTTCTCAGTTCCAGTTTGAACCCCTCTGTTGTTGCTCTCTCCTTCAGACTGTGTACATTGTACTTATGTGATAGTCGGCCTGCTTGGTCTTTGTAGGCTTTCAATTTGGTCTTTAGCACAGCTATCACAAGGTTGTGGTCTGATGCTGCGTCTGCTCCTCGTTTCACTCTCACGTCATGTAAACTTCTGCGCCATTTTCTGCCGATGGTAATGTGGTCGATTTGGTTCTGGGTCTTCCCATCAGGTGAATTCCAAGTCATCTTGTGAATGTTTTTGTGTGGGAAAACAGTGCCTCCGATGACCATGTCGTTGAAAGCACAGAATTCCACAAACAGTTCTCCATTTTCATTTTGTATTCCTGTTCCGTGTATGCCCATAATCTGCTCTCTGCCCTTGTTGTCCGTTCCCACTTTGGCATTGAGATCTCCCATGAGGATCTTAAGGTCTCTCTTCGGCACTCTATCCACGACTGTTTGGAGTTGATTGTAGAACTCCTCCTTTTCCTCTGGGTCTGCTACGTTTGTGGGGGCGTAGCACTGTAAGATGGTGGTTTTCCTGCCCTTTGAATTGAATCTTGCAGTGAGGATCCTTGGTGACACTGGTTCCCAGGACAGCAGTGTGCTCGCGTCGCCTCGGGTGTCATCAGCAGCGCTATTCCGTGCGTGTGTGGCTGGTCTTCTTCTCGTCCAGAGTAGATGATGGTGTCTCCACTTGTCGGCCTTGTTCTTCCTGTTCCTGTCCATCTGGTCTCGCACAAGCCAAGGATCTTTAGGTTGTACTTGTGCATCTCACTACTCACTTGTGCTGTTTTTCCAGTCTCGTATAGGGTTCTGATGTTCCAGGTCCCTATCCTGGTCTTGGCTTTGGTCGTCAGAAGAGTTGTCGGCGCACTGGCTTCCTGAAGGCTTTCACCAGCTCGCGTCATTGGCTCTGCTAGAGAGAACTCTTCCCCAACCATGCTATTCTCAGAAAATGTCATTGCGGTTTCTGTAACAGAGTTTGTTTTCTAGGACCGGGTTGTTAGCCCAATTCAAACCCCCAACCTGGAGGGCCAGTTGAGTGCTCTTTGTCTGGTCTATACCCTTTGACCTGTCTGGCTTGGGTGGCCCTACCAGGAGACGAATCTCCGCCAGCATAGCTCTCCGGGTCAAAGAGACACGCAAGCTCCCCAACCAACGGCAAGGTTGCACTCACTGGGAAGCACACACACACATATATATATATATATATATATATACAACAAACTAATAAATTCCAAGGATAAGTACCGAGCACCGTTCCAGCAACTTACAGAGCAGCTTGGTGTTGCAATGACTGCAAGAAATATTGAAGTATAAACAAAGCTTGCTCTTATGTCTTAGATTGAAGAAATAGGGGGAGATAAGCATTCATATCTGCAGTGGTAGATGATTCTGCCTAACTAACAGTATGTGCTTGAGTGGGTGAATGGGTAGGAAAAAAAAATGCTTATCACAATGAATCTTCAGCAAGCTTACAGTCTCCAAGGGGGAGACACCCTCCAATAGTGAGAGAAACTCACTAACATATAACTCTGGTCATATACCGATATTTCGATACTTGGTGGTTTCTCCTCAGTGACCGCGGAAAGTGGTAATTTGACTCCTCTGCCTTTTCAGTTTTAAGAAGAATGCATCCAGAAAAGGCTGGTGTGCAATACCGTAGTATGTTTGTTGAGTTTTCAAAAAAAACAACAAAGGTGTCACCTAAGAAGCAAAAGAAAATCATGAAAGAGCAAAACAAGCTACATTTTCTTGTTTAAAGTAGAAAATATAAAAAGATATCCTCTTAAGACACAAGTGCTGAGGGCCAGTTCTTGGAATGAATCCGCAAGGGACTAAAATACAACAAACTAATAAATTCCAAGGATAAGTACCGAGCACCGTTCCAGCAACTTTATATATATATATATATATTATATATATATATATATATATATATATATATATATATATATATATATATATATATATATAGAGAGAGAGAGAGAGAGAGAGAGAGAGAGAGAGAGAGAGACACATATGTATGTGTGTGTCTACACATACATATACACACACATACATGCATACTACAAACATGCACACACACATTGGTGATGTAGAGAGAGAGAGAGAGAGAGAGAAGGAGAGAGGAGAGGAGAGAGAGAGAAGAGAGAGAGAGAGAGAATACATATAAAAATACTTGATGCATGAAAAAGGAAAAAAAAGCTGGTTAAGTACATGAAAATGGGATGATTTATGATTTTGAGATTACTTGTTGGTATAACTTATTAGTTTTTGTTTTTTTTTCTTTTCATTTACTGCAGAAGATGGGTAAGGTAAGTGTTTTTGAAAGTTGTGGTACAATAGATCTGTTTGATGGATTCTGGAAGGGAGCTCCACAAAGAGGAGACCGAGTATGTTAGGCTTGATTTAAATAGGTCAGTTCTGGGGATTGGGGTATGAAGTTTGAGGGAGTTGCTCAACGAGACTTTTGACAATCGGCTCATTAAAGTCGTTGGAACATTCCCGGTCGGAATCTTGTGCATCATTAGCCCTTTGTTGATTCGAGTCTCTGGCTGAATGGAAGAATGTGAAGATTGTTATAATCAGAGCTTTCGAGGCTAGTTTTCTTCAGAAGGATTAATTTGAGCGCTAGTTTATGTAGGTCAACAATGATTTTAGTGTGTTTGCACTTGCAGAATTTCATATAGTCGATGCATAATCAACATAAGACTGAATATGAGCATGGAAGAAAAGTTTTCGTGAATGAAAGTCAAGAAAGTGTTTGATTTTGGTGAGCTGATAGACTTTCTGGGAAAGCCTTTTACACAGTAAAATTATGTGGGGATTCCAGCTGAGACTATTGTCAATTATTAGTCTTAAGACTTTATGACGAGTGACTTGTTCCACAAGTACATTATTGAGGTGTATAGGAGGGAAATCATTTGTCAGCTTTTGTCTTTTTTGCCTAGTTGAAATGTACATCAGTTTTGTTTTTTGAGAGTGAAGTGACATGTGATTTAGTTCGGTCCATTTTACAAGATCGTTGGTACTGTCTTGCAAATGTTTTGAAAGACTGGAAGGATCATTATGGCTGGTGTGAATTGTGGTGTCATCAGCAAAGAGGTCGCATTTAGATCTCACATGTAGGGGTAGGTCGTTAATGTAGATTGAGAAGAGTAGCGGGCCTAAAATGGAGCCTCGTGGAACGCCATACTTAAGAGTTGTTATTGAAGAGACAGACGTCCCCAAAGACCCATTGTTGTCGTTTTGTGATGTATGATCTTAGAAGGATAAGGGCGGATTTTGATAGACCGTGTAATTCCAGTTTTCGATTAAGGAGATTGTGGTCAGTGACATCGAAGACTTTCTTAAAATCAACGAATAAGACAACACAATATCTGTTGCTATCAATTATTATTAAGCCACACATCTACAAGATTGATTAATGCAGTATGGCAGGAATTTTTCTGTCTGAAACCAGACTGTCCGGGATGGAACAAATCGTACATGTTGAAGTGATGAAGGATGTGTTTATTTAAACGCTTTTCTAGAGATTTGGAAAGGATAGATATGATTGATATTGGTCTGCAGCTTGAAGGACCAGTATTATCACCAGATTTATGAATGGGCATAACTTTTGCTTTTTTGAACGCATTTGGAAAATAACTTTTATCCATGCACAAGTTAAAGATATACGTTAACGTGTCAGTTATAACTGGAGCCGAGAGTTTCAGAATTTTGCCATCTATGTAATCTAGTCCACGTGTTCCTGACTGAGATGAGTAGGTACTGATGCACCTCGTGCACAGTTATGAGTGGAATGTGTAGTTCAGACGTGATTTTTTTTTTTTTTTTTTGTCGTGACAAAATTGATGGAGTTCTTTAAGTTCATAGAGCTTGATCAGTAACAACTGTATCTGGAATGGTAGAGAAGTGAGTGTTAAGTTGTTCAGCAGAAATACCTTTGATAACAGTGATTTTGAAGAACTGTCATTGCTAAGCTGGTTTATTGCTTGCCAAACCAGTTTTAGATTTTGTTTGGAAGTTAATAACTCGCGATAGTATTTTGTTTTTTCCCTGCGCTTCTGAGAGTTTATTGCATTTCTTAGTAATCTTGATTCTTCTTCATAGCCATGTTCTTTGAAAAGGTCTCTAAGGTAGCATGCCTCCTGTAATTCTTTCGTGTACCACGGTGGTTTGGGAATATGCTTTACCTGATTGTTTTTAACGAAGCATGCGTATTATAGACTTCTGTAAAAAAATTTCGATCCAAAAGTCAATCGCTGAAACTGGATCAGTAATATTGTATACTGTGTAAAGTTCTGAGTTCATAAAAAAAAATTTGTTCGTTAAATTTTGAGAAGCAACGATAGGTTATGGTTTTGTGGCCTGGTTTCTGGATTTTCACTCCATGTTTAGACCATGAAACACACACTGGGTAATGATCACTAGAAGAGAGACTGGTACACAAGCTTCTAGTATGTTTTTTTTTTTCCATTTGAGACATAGATATGGTCAATGATTGTCTTTGAAGTTGGTGTGACTCTGGTGGGTGTTTTGATGATCGGATGTAAATTCAACACATCTATCGTTTGGCTCCATTGGCTGTTTGATTTCATAAGATCCACATTGAAGTCACCGAGTGAAATAATTTCTTTAGATTCTATGGAAACCGCGTCCGTCATATTAAAAAATTTATAAGCCCAGCTGACTCTTTCTGCTAGATTTCGATAGTAAAACCCGATGAAAATGGATCGTGATTTGTTCAGTGCGATTTGTATCCACACTGCTTCTACGTCATGCTGTTCTAGGGGGGAAAGTCTCTTGAAGTTGAGAGATTCACTGACAATACACTAGAAGACCAGTGTCTTTGTCTTTAGTAGGGTCTTTTCGAATGATATTATAACCTGGGACTGATACATCTTTATCACTAATGCAGGTATTTAGTCTTGATTCGGAGAGACCCAGAACATGGAATGGCTTTTGGTGGTTCAATATTAGGGTCGAAATATAAGAGATCTTATTGACTGCACTATTGATATTTAAACGGAAAATTCTCAATCCATCTCTCGATGGCCATGAGTTCTGGTTTGTGGTCATTTTATGTTCTGAGTGCGCAAATAAAAGGAAAAACAAAAAGAAAAAGGAAGAAAGAACACGCACAAATAATAATGAAACAATAATAATAAATGATGAAAAAACAAACAACAACAAACTGGCAGATTAGATACCACAGCAGTGGTTCGGAAATATGATGTGACTGAGAATGCACAATAAATGTGCACTCAACTGATTGCTGTTAGGCTGTACAGGACGAAGTACTGCAAGACTAACAAGAACAACTGCTTACGACTCAAAGAGCCTTCTTTGGTGATTAAAGCGTCATTCTCAGGAAACATTCACGGGTAAAAAGGATGACGTTAAGCTCTTAGATGACGTACGAATGGGCGAAAGACAAGAGAGGGTGGAGCTGAGAGGAGGCGAGAGGGGGGGGACGGGGGTGTCGTATATGGGGGAGGGGGGGGGGGGAGGGTAAAGAAAGGAGTGAGGGTCTCGGAGGTGACGTCATATCAGAGATTATCAGGATAAGGTGACGTCTTCTTAGGGATTATCGGAAATAATGTGACGTCATATCAGGGATCATCATAGATAAGGTGATGTCATATCAGGGGTCATAGATAATGGTCTTCATAGATAACGGTCGTCATTCCACATGAGGGTTTCGGGTGAGGGTCTCGGTGTGAGGGTCTCGGTCGTGACGTCATATCATGGAATATCAGGGATAAGGTGTCTCCATATCAGGAATTATCATAGATAAGGTGATATCATATCAAGGGTACGTCATAGATAACGGTCGTCATATATAATGGTCGTCATAGACAAGGCAACGTCATAGATAACGGTCACCATAGCTAAGGTGGCATGAGTTCTGCCGCGTTGTTGTCTTTCCGTATCGTAGCGACGAGAGGGGTGTGTGATGAGAACCGTTACGAAGAAACTGTTGGGGGGATGGTAGTGCTGAAGTTGTTGCTGCTGACTGTGAGAAAAACAAACAAACAAACAAATAAACAACGATGGCAAAGCCTACGAAAGCATTCTTAGACATGGCTGCGGAAGAGATAGGGACATTAACGTACCAACATTGCGAAGGGTGTCGATACAGTCAGGGAAACCAACTCACTCATGCGTATGTTACTTACAGCTGGAATCGAAGAGTACATGCTCTCACACGATCCGCGATAAAGCGGATATGTGGCGGTGAATAGCAGTCGTCAAAGATAAGGTGACGTCATCGATAACGGTCGCCGTAGATAAGGTGACGCCATATCAAAATAAAAAATTCTTAATCACTTAATCACGTGTAACTTTGATGCTCACTCACCTTTTTGGGAGAAGGAATGTCAAACAGTTACAAGCAACTGTTTTGTTGAAAATCTTGTGGATTCCTCCCTCTTGTCTTCTAAACGATGGGCGAATCACACGCATACCCGATAATCCCAATCATAGAGCCACCGCCACTGACTTAACACTGGTGTCACCTGAGTTAACACCTTTTTGTACCTGGAACCCAATAGATGATCTTCTGAACAGTGATCATAGATGACCAGAATTCTTTTTTTTTTCTCTTCATCTATTACCCTGTTACATTTATTTTTGGCTTTTTTTTCATTTCCACATAATTTTTCAATAGATTGGTGCTTTAGATAAGCATTAAATCTTAACTTTTTCTCGTATTTTGCTCTCTGACAATTTTAGTTTCATTCCACCAAATGTTACCGACATGCTTTTTTGATGCTATTGACTTATATTTGGGAATGGATTCATCAGCGGCATGCAGAACAGCTTTAGTAAACAAATTTTACGTCATTCTTCATTGTTTTCAGTTTTTCCCATACTTTCTGAAGATCTTTATAATTTGAAACTCCAGTCAGCACGTTTGTAATTGTATTTTGGAACCTTGTCTTCTGTTGAGTCTGTAACTGATGGTTGATTTAGTTCAAACCTGGTCACAGTTACTTCATTGTGATCTGCCAACTAATCACGAAAAAGCTGAAGCCTTTGCTGACTTGTTGGCAAACAATAGCCGCAGCAATAGACTATCGGACAAAGATAGAAAGTACACAGCAGAACATGAGTTACATCTTAGTGATGAAGACTCGGAACAGACAGAAATCTATCTAGTAATGCTGCAATTACGATGGAAGAATTAAAAGAATGTATCTCTAATCTCGGCAGCAAGAAAATATCAGTTGAGCTGGATGGAATTTCTAGGTAATTTATCACTTAATGTGTTGAACTTTTTACAGTTTATTTTTCAAAAAATGCTGGGATAGTGGTCAACAACCAAATATATGGAAACAGTTAATTGTTGTACCCATTCACTAACAGGGAAAGCCCGAAACGATAAGAACAGCTGTAGACCAATTGCGTTAACGTCACATACATGTAAACGTTTGGAGAGAATTATATTAAGGAGATTTAATTATTATTGTGAAAAGTATAAGGTGATTCCAACTAATCAGGCAGGCTTTAGAAGAGGTAGATCAACCATTGATCACCTGATAAAAGTAACTACTCAAATTAAGCAACAGTTTGCCAGACGAAAGAATGTTCTCGATACGTTTTTTGACGTCAGAAAGGCTTATGACCAAGTGTGGCATGATCGACTACTGACAAGGTTGCAAAAAGTTGGTATTGTGGGTGATAGGCCTATATTTGATTGCATTAAAAGTTTTCTTCTTAATTAATAAATACAGACAATGATTGGGAATACTTATTCTAACACTAGATCTCTTCATATGGGCATTCCTCAGTGATCAGTCATTGCCCATATTTTGTTCAATATTTTAATATCAGATATTCCTAGGGGGTTATTGAAAGATACAGTTTTAGTTCAAGATGCCGACGACATATGTCTACGGATGAAAGTATCAATGAAAACAAAAACTCCAACCAGAGTTCTGAATTACACCAAGAAGTTATACCAACACGAACTCGATAAAATAAGTAAATACATGACTGAAAATGGTCTTTCTTATTCTTAATTAAAAAAAAAAAAATGATGCTTTTTAATTCAGGATATAATCCTAAAAAAAAACTTCCTGTATTTTCTATCCATGGCTCAGTCATACAATATACTCAAATAACTAAGTTTTTGGGTGTTTATCCTACGTCAAAACTTTCCTGGACAAGCCATATTGACCATATGCTAAGCAAGGAAGAGTTTAAACTTCTTAAAAATCGTTAGCAAACAAAAAGCGGGGACATGATAAAAAAAATATTGATATTACAATCAACGTTACTTGTTGCGTTCCAAATTGACGTATGCACAGGAGGTATTGTTCAGTGCTCCGCAACATCTATTAACTAAAATACAAAGTGTTGATTGCAAAGTCTATAAACTTTCCTAGGAGTTCCATTTCATGCTTCAAATTTAGAAACCCATAAAGAAGCAGGTGTTTTACCTCTTGATGAGCTAACAGCTCTTTATGCTGCCAAATGTGTTTTACGAAGTTCCTCGTTCGAAAATTTCACAGAGGCTGAAGTCTGTCGGAGGTCCGATCTCCATTGTGCAAAAAGCGCTAAATCCATCCAATCATTTATTCCATTAACACATTTACTTCAGATCTTTTTAAGAAATCAAAATTAGTAGAAGTAAAATAGAAACCAAACCTTCATACTCATCTGTACCTACATGCGAGATGAACAATCTGAAACTTGACAAATGAACTGTACAGATGGACAACAAACACGATGACCACTAAACAAAATATGTAGGGGCGACAATATGCGACGGCAGGTTAGATACAAATTGTCGCCGGCGATAATTTGTACCGGTGCGACAATTTGTGCCGTCATGTCCAGCACATTCTGTCGCCGGTGACAATTTGTGCCGGACGACAGTTTGTGCTGTAACACCCGGGTTCACTGACATCCTGTAAAGTTTAATGATAATGAACAGAGTCAAGAAGCGGGTACGAGACGCGTCCTTGTGTTAGCTGTGTATGATTGCTTTTAGGAACTGGAAGGATTAATTCCAGTCTTCACAGCTCTTCTGTCTTGTCGTCCCTGGTGTTACTTCTGTCACTACTTCTGCGGGGTTTCTGTTGTCCAGTAGTCAATATCAAATATCAAACATTTACGAATCGATTGAAAAATTTCCCTTTAAAAATTCATTTTCCCCCAAATAACCAAATGTTTACGTATAGACTGTACAACTTCAGGCTTCTGTTGTTGAAATTCATTCGTCCCTAAATGATCTTATCCCATAGCTCCCCAGTATATGTGTAACGCAGTATTTGTATAACGCGGTACATTGACGCCTGTGCGTGTGTGCGCGCGCGCGTGCGTGTGGATGAGTGTGTATGTGTGTGTGTGTGTGTGTGTGTGTGTGTGTGTGTGTGTGTGTGTGTGTGTGTGTTCACTTTTGGCCTATCTACTAAATACGTGAGCATCTAATGAATCTACTTTATGACCCTCATTCTAACTCTTCTCCAGCCTGTATGTTTGTAACTCTGTCCTTTATCTTTGTTTCTCAATCCTTTGTCTTTTATATTTGTTACTCTTGTTACTCTATCTTGGTGATTCTGTTGTTTGTGTTGTTATATTTGTTGTTGTTGATTGATTGATTGAGCTAATTTAATCAGGTAAGCATTTGCTTTTGCGAAGCTTTGCAGACATGATATAGTATATATTGGACAAATTATCAGGCAGTGACATGAAGTTTCTTCTTGAAATGGACACTGAAACCCTGTGTGTGTGTGTGTGTGTGTGTGTGTGTGTGTGTGTGTGTGTGTGTGTGTGTGTGTGTGTGTGTGTGTGTGTGTGGTGTGTGTGTGTGTGTCCTGCGTATATTTTAGAAACTGATTTATTAAACTTGTAAAGTGCCCTGTAGCCTATATTGTCGGGATGGGCGCTATAGAAGTGGCCCTCATTGTTGTTATTATTTTTTTTTTTTATTGTTGTTGTTGTTGTTGTTGTTATCGTTGTTATCATTATTCGTCTCTTTCCGTGGTCATACCTCTACAAATGTTACCACCATGGTGTCATCTTTCACAGGGTTTTATATACCATTGGTTTCATTCCAGTCAACTTTAGCATTTCCAGCGAAGCGGGGCTCCAGAGGAAAAGAGAGTTCATCAAGGGAACAGGGCCTTCTCACCACCGGCCATTTGGTCTCAGCTCTCCTGGACTAATGAAAGGTCAAACAGGGCTGCAGGCAGGCAGTGAAGGGGTGGGCGGGGGAGTAAATGAGAAGGTCAGGTCAAAGTCTGGCGGCTCGTGCAGCTAGGCTGGACATGGACTATAATCTCTCCTCTCTCTCTCTCTCTCTCTCTCTCTCTCTCTCTCTCTCTCTCTCTCTCTCTCTCTCTCTCTCTCTCTCAGCAATAAAGAGAAGGTTTAAAACTAGAATGTCCACGATTAAGAGCCATTTTGTTTTGCGACAGAAAACTAAAATTTCTTCCCCCCCCCCCCCTCCCCAACAAATCCGAAGTGTCCATTTTGTAACCCAACATTTTGTTTGTTTACCACAGTTTTGAAAACCTGCAAAGGAACTTAAACCAAACGAAAGCAAACTAAACAAAAAAAAACAAAAAAAAAAAAAAGAAAAACTCACCTCAGAGCGAGGGTTGCCGGGGAAGGGAGGCGGAGAAGGGCAAAACAGAGGGGTGGGGCGGGGGTGGGGGGGAACGGGTGGATGCGGGCTACATAAAAGATGGAAGCGAAAGGCAGAAGTAGAAGGGTTACACTGATGAGGGTGAAACGAGTTGGGAGACCAGTGCGAGAGACATCGTTGATAACTGAGCTGTCAAGCATACAGACATAAAAAGGCATCAAGATGATTACTAGTAAGCATTTTTTTTTTATTTATTTATTTTTTTTTAATAGATTTTTGTACTACCTTGAAATAAAACCAAATGTTAGTACTGGATTAGGTAACCAACGAGTACATTTAGACCTTAAAATATTCAACTTCTCTATGATAGACTTTTGAAAATGATAAAGAAATGTTGTAAACTAAACTATATAGCTTTTGTTTATACCCACAGGGATGGATCTTTTTACGGTCGGATGGTAATGGATGAAAGAGAATGGAACGTTGAAGTAGGTTTCAATTACTTAGCTCGAATCTCGAAGTTGTTGTGAGGACAGTAACTGCGTGTGATGAAGTAAGAACATGATGGTGCTTTCTGTGCTGTACGACTGTTAGTAGATATCACGAAACATTTTTCATTTTTCACAACATTTCAATTTCTCTTATAGTGCCAGCAAAGAAGGTCATGTTGAAAGCAGCCCCGAGCGCTACAGGTACAGCACACCTCGGACATGGACACCGAATGCATCTTTTGAAAGCTTTCATCGATAACACAACTTAAAAGCTTTCATCCGTAACACAAGTTAAAAAGCTTTCGTCGATAACACAACTTAAAAGCTTTCATCGATAACACAACATGAAAAACTTTCATCGATAACACAACTTAAAAGCTAAGCTTTCATCGATAACACAACTTAAAAACTTTCATCGGTAACACAACTTAAAAACTTTCATCGGTAACACAACTTAAAAGCTTTCATCGATAACACAACTTAAAAACTTCATCGACAACACAACTTAAAAACTTTCATCGATAACACAACTTAAAAGCTTTCATCGATAACACAACTTAAAAGCTTTCACCAATGACACAACATTCCTGTCCGCCAAGGAGGATGACACACACAGTGAGTTTCAACCCAAAGAAATTAAGATGCCTTTATCTTTCCTGCGGAAATGGAAAGTAATTGGAACAGTCGTCTACACTGTAGCCAACGAAGCCTTTCCGACAGCATCAGTAGAACCGGTCCAGAGCTTTGGAAGATCGCGTGATGACTCTCTGAAGGGTACCAAGATGGGAAAGGAAGCTAAGCAAGTAGCAGAACAAAATCTGCAGATAACACAGCAGTGTAGCTTCCGTAATAGATACAAGGTCTGGTATCAACAGCTCATGCCGATCCAAAAGCTCCTCTGGCCTCTTGTGATTGATCTGCAGCAGCACAGTGGACACAAATGTGGCCAAAAATAAACAACTACAGAAGGAAATGGCTCGGTGTCCCACTTCGACTCACTCATGTTGCGCTCTACTGTGGCCAGGCAAACCGAAGCTACACCTGATGTCCAGAGAGAGAGGGGGGGAGAGAGAGAGAGAGAGAGAGAGAGAGAGAGAGAGAAGAGAGAGAGAGAGAGAGAGAGAGAGGAGAGAGAGAGAGAGAGAGAGAGAGAGAGTCCATTTAGTCATGTAGACCTTCAGACATAAGGGCTTGAATGAATATTTTTTTCAAAACATTTTTATTAGCCCTTTACAATGTTTTGCACAGTGAAAAAAAGGAGAAAATACCCCATCTTCTCCCCAACCTACCCTAACCTCCAACGTACAAATACCCACCCTCTCCCTCCCTCCCCATCCACTATCTCTCCCCTCCACTCCCCAAACTCCCCTTTTCATCTAGCTGTTGACAAAATGTTGACCAAAGATTGCTTATATATGCATCTATCTTCTCACATGGCCGCAACGTTATGTACAACAATGTATCATTGAACAAAGTATGCATACTGACATTATATCAACGTACAGAGAGAGAGAGAGAGAGAGAGAGAGAGAGAGTTATTGTCCAGTAAGTCATGCAGACCTTCAGACATGAGGGCTTGTATGAACATATTTCAGTAAACCCGCTTGTTTCGCTCCGCCAATCATTCTTCCCGACCGTGCAACCCAAACAATCTTGTGACACACCCAACACGCGCACACAGACACACTGCGCAGGGCTCTCTCTGAGCGATGAATGGGCGTTCCTGCACAAACTGCGGGTCAAAGAATTCAAAGATGCTACTGTACAGCTGGAAGAGCCTTCAAGTTTCATGCGTGTGCACGCACGCTTAACTTCGCGTGCTCAATCATATGGGCACGCGAACTTAAGCATATGCCTGCTCGCACACACACGCGCACGAATGCGCAAGTGCACACACACACACACACACGCACACACGCACGCACGCACGCACGCACGCCCGCGCGCGCGCGCACGCACGCACACACGCACGCACGCACGCACGCACGCACGCACGCACGCACGCGCGCGCGCACACACACACACACACACACACACACACACACACACACACACACACACACACACACACACACTCACTCACTCACAGAATTCCGATACGCATGGAAACGGGAGTACATTAGCGGCAATCATGTGAACTGCAGCGTCTGAAAATGCCTATACCGCCTTTGCGACTCGTAGTGACCCAGTAATCCGGTGATGCTTTGGTATTCAGCGAACCAGTTCGTTGCGACTTATGCCAAAACTGCCGAGGGTAAAAATTACAACTTCACTGACCAAAATATCTGGGAAAGTATTTTGCAACCAGCAAAATTGAGTGTTACAGCTGCCTTCTCTAAAGCTTGTAGAAAAAGGAGAAGTGGAGTTGCAGTAATATGAAATTCAGCAAGAACATGAAATAACGGCAGATTTAGATCTACTTCGAAACTGTTTAATGCTCAGATGGAACCGATGTGACTTGCGCAGCCGACGTCTAAGGGCAGAAGAAATTCAGTGAAATCGTAGAACTGTTGTACATACACTTTCCGTAAGAGATTCCAGGCTGAGCATGCCTCAGACTCTGCAGAGAAAATCCGTTAGATATGAGAGAGAGAGAGAGAGAGAGAGAGAGAGAGAGAGAGAGAGAGAGTACTACGAGAGCAGGGCTGCATCATTTAAATGAGAGGTTGGGGGTCGCGTGTCAGAAAGAACAAAACCGCCCCCAGCCTCGTCCAGCCACTCCACTGAGAGAGAGAGAGAGAGAGAGAGAGAGAGAGAGAGAGAGAGAGAGAGGAGTAGTTTAAGTAGACACGAACAGACAATAAACACAACAGGAATTTAGAATTCCTCGCCTCGTTGGCCGTGGCTACACGGTTTAAGACATCTTTTTGCAAATACAGTTTCCTCGTTCTACAAGCTAAATTGTGCATCAGAACTTTGTAGAATATATCCATTGACTTCGTTCGCCGTCAATGCCACCATTATGATTATTTGCATCGTCTATTTTTATCATCATAACCCAGAAGCAGTTGTAGTCACCGAGGAGCAAAAGCAGTGTGGTGTTGTGTGTTGTTGATGATGCTGTAGTTGCTGTAACGGTCTTGTTGCTGTTAGTGTGTTATTGTTGTGAGTATTGCAATTTTTGTTTTCAAGAAGAGAACACACACACACACACACACACACACACACACACACACACACACACACACACACACACACACACACACATGCGCGCGCGCGCGCGCGCGCGCACAAAGTTCCAGTACTGACGCCAATAGGTGGCCATAACTTAGTTCCTCAACTTGACGGCCCATTTCGCAAGCCGGCACCGGCAGTGCAGTAGCAACAGACACGCCACTCCACTCGTGTGTTGTGGGATAAGCAGGGCGCCTCGACTCGCTGTCTTCCCCCTGCACTGACTGCAATGCTGTTTGAGCAACAGGTAGAGCACACACACACACACACACACACACACACACACACACACACACACACACACACCACACACACACCACACACACACAGAGGCTGACTGCTTTTTCCATCATCTGTGTTCCAGCAGCCGCCAGCAGGTGTTTGTATTTCTGTGGAGATGTGAAATCTGACAGTGATATAGGCTGTGAAGGGAGAACACACCAGTCGAAATGAGAAATCCGAAGCCTACGTGGCTTTTGAACGGACCGTGTGGATGAAAACAAAAGAAATCATTGTTGCTTTACTGAGGACCGAAAGAATCGCGTTGTTCACACTCAAACAATTCAATGAATTCGTGAGGCAGTTAATGTAAATCGAATATACAATTAGATGTTCACAACCTCATGTCAGTTCGCGTATCTTCCTATGCTACATGAAATAAACAATTGAATACATGCGAACAAAAGTGAATCAAACACGAAAACAGTGAAGAGATTAAAAACTTCTGCGTATCTTTCATTCTATAGCTAGATTGAATTTTGTTCATGGAGAACAAGGAATCATCTCTATGGCTTGGGTGAATATGTAAATAACACACATTTAATATCTCTCAAACTCATAGTCTGAAGTTGAGAAGAATTTTGATGTGGCATACTACTCTGTAAGATTAGGATGAATCTCTTCGCACAATGATTACCTGTCTATGGTTGAGTGAAGTCTGTTAGTAGCGCACATGAAGTAACTACTTACAGCAGATGTGAATTCTTTTAGCGGGTTACAAGGAAAAATTAATTATGGATGAAATTAATTCTGTAAGAAGGGCACATGATATACCCCTCTACGCCTGAGCTGCATTCTGAAAGCAGGACACACGGGATACCTCCTTATAGATGAGCTGAACTCTGATAGCAGGACACACGGGATACCTCCTTATAGATGAGCTGAACTCTGATAGCAGGGCACACGGGATACCTCCTTATAGATGAGCTGAACTCTGATAGCAGGGCACATTGAATATCTCTCTATGGACGAGTTGAATTGTGACTGCGTGGTACATGGGATATCTCTTTATGAATGCGCACTATCTCTCTATAAATGACGTGAATTCCGTTTTGCAGGGTATATGGGATACCTGTCTATAAATGAGGTGAATCCTGATATCATGATAGCGGGACATAATCATATAATGATTGTCTTTAAACTGGATGGATTCTAACAGCACAGCATAAGGAATAGCTGTCGGTGAATGGTGAATGGTACAAACAAAGGCATGGTGCAATGCTCTAGATAGCTTACGGCACACAAAATAAGGCTTCTCGATGTCTGAGATGCACTATGTTCGCCGGAAGGGCATTTAGATGCTTTCTACAGATGAGGAGAATTCTGTAAGCACAGCACAGAACTCTATGGAGAGGCGAATTCCCTTAGCACAGCACAGAACTCTATGGATGAGGAGAATTCTGCTAGCACAATACAGAACTCTGTGGATCAGCTAAATTCATTTAGCACAGCACACAGAATTCTTTTCAAGGATGAGGTGATTTCTGTTAGCAGAGCAAACAGAATACTCTACGGATGAGATACATTCTGTTAGCAGGAGCACACCTTTCTAAAGATGATGTGGATAACATTTCTATTAGCAGGACGCACGGATCGTAGTTAAATCCGATTCCAAACACTTCAGTTCATCCACACAGCAGCTGTTCAGAATCTCCCTCGGCAGAGTGCACGTGACAAGTCACATAGTTGGCTTCACATGTGCACAAACTGGCATGCTTATAGGGGTGTAAAATCCCCTGAGGCACTCTTTGACTCGACTTTCCGCTTTTATACGACAAAACATGTGTAAGATCACCTTCATCTCTATGTTCCTTCTAGGCAGTTGCGTTCTTCTCTCTACAACTCTGCTCAAAATCCCTCGATTTCGAACTAAAACCTATGGCGATCGTTCTTTTTCTTTTCAGGTTCCGGTTTCTTGAAAAAAACTCCCAATATCTTTGCGTAGTTCAAACTCTCTGTCTTCCTTCAAGGTATCTTTTAAAACAACTCTCATTACGTATAAATAGCAGTTCTTTCTTCCCTTTCCCTTGCCCATCGAACTGATTCTGCGACTAGTGTGTGTGTGTGTGTGTTGTGTGTGTGTGTGTGTGTGTGTGTGTGGGGTGTGTGTGGTGTGTGTCACGGTCAAAAATAGAACAACCAAGTCGTGGTCCAGGTTGTTTGGACATAAGCTCTAACTCAAATATTCTGGGCGCCACATAGACGGGCCCATGGTTCGGATCCAGCCAATTAAGCATAGGGGAGAGGCACCACAGAGACGGTCTGTCCGGCTAGACGGACTAAGCAGCTTTGACGACGCCTCGATGTCTAGCGAGACGAGTCGTAGCGCCTGGCTCAGGCTCATCTAGCCAATTTGTGGAACCAGCGCCATTGTTAGTCGGACGTCGCAGGTTAAAGCAGGAAAGGGAGAGGGGGAAGGTAGTGCGTGGTGGGGTGAAATCTAGCTAATCAATTAAATGACCAATTGACCACCACAGAGAGTAAGGCGTGTAGGCATGACTGGCATGATTTGAACATCCAATGGAATTAGAGGGAGATAACTTCGGGTATCAGGGGTAAAAATACTGACCAATGGTACTCGCCCTTTTGGACAGATCAGAACGGAATAAGAAGGATGTGAGAGTGAGAGAACGCAGAACGAGGGGGAGAACGAACAGAGAGACAGAGAGAGAGAGAGGGTTCTGGGGTGTAGTCTCTGCAGGAGAAAGGCAGAGAGATGAGAGGAGTGAAGTTTGAGCATTAGCACCAGATATAGTTGCAAAGGGAGGACTAAAGAGAGATGTGGAAAGAGAGAGTTGCTAACTAATGAAGAGGAAAAGAAAGAAAAGAAAAAAAAAAAAAGAAAAGAAAAGCAACCATGTCCATTTGATAAGAGCAGACTAGAAGAGGAGAGAGAGAGAGTGCAATGCGTTAATGCAGGAAGAAAGAAAGGAGAACAGATCGATGTTGATAGTCACTGTTCTATCTTCACTGGGGTTCGACCTCATACTTGGCCAGCGCCACTTTCATCGACAGACCAACGCCAGTGCCAACAGTCTCACCTGACCAGGCGCCAGCAGACCAAGACCAGTGCCAGCAGTTGTGTCGTGCTTGTGAAAGTGACAGTGAAAAGAAAGAAAAAAAAAGAAAAGAAAAGACAGTGATTCGTGAATAGTTAAGATCACCTGGCCAGGTAAAGTAGAAATCTATTTATACCCGGGTTAGTTAATGATGTTTTAGATAAATGATTTTGTGAAGTTCAGGAAAGAGAGAACGTTTTTTATTTTGTTTGATTCCATATGCATTGATGGTTCGTTCTATGAACATGTGTAGTAAGTTATAGACTTTACTAGTGGTTTGATGTGACGAATGCTGATATATGAATGAGATCGTAAGCAAGCTGTGAGTGTGTTTGGGCTGTGCGCTAGTCCTTCCTCCACTGACATCACCCGAGGTTGACAATTAATTGGCGAGCCTGCCAGGATATTCTGGCCCATTTATTATAATTGTTCAACTTCTCAGAGAGGAAGCTGGGTGGGATTCAAGTATTGTAATCCTAAACAAGGGGTTGTCTTACTGTATGTTCCCAAATAGTTAAATACTAGGCTTGGCATTGCTCCAAGATAGTTAATACTAGGCTTGGCATTTCAGCCCCAGAGTACTTATTTCGCACAGATTGCCTATAATTCGCTCTCATAGTTGGGTCAGGCGCTGGGCGTTTATAAAACACTAACTACGTTGTCCCAAGCTAATATTATCATCATAGGATTGTGCTATTACGTCACTCGTGTCGGTAACCACCATTTGGCTGTCGTAGTAGTAAAATCTTGTTCAAGAAAAAAAAAAAAGGAGATTAATGGCGGACGAAAAGAACACCCCTATTGAACAACTTGTGAGCGTCGCTCGTGATTTAGGCTACTCAGGAGATGAGTTGCGTGCTTTCGTGGAAAACCAACAAAAGATGGAAAGAGAAACACGCGGAAAGCGCCGTTTTCGCATTGGAAATAGCAGAGCAGGAAAAGGCTAAAGAAGAGCAGGAAACAGAAAGATTAAGGATTCAGGCTAATGATAATCAGGTTACGCAGGAAACAGAAAGAATAAGGCAGGAAACAGAAAGACTAAGGGAAGCGCAGGAAACAGAAAGACTAAAGGAAGCGCAGGAAACAGAAAGATTAAGAATTCAATTAGAGTTAGAACGAGTGAAATACAAAGAGAGACCACCGAGGATGGTAGTTCACTTTCCAGTGACTCTGTGCGCAGTTACGCTCCCCGACCCAAGTTGCCCAAATTCTCCGAAGGAACCGATTCGATTGATGCATACATCAGTCGTTTCGAAACGTTTGCGACCAGTCAGGGTTGGCCTTCAGAAGAGTGGGCAGTCATTTTGTCAGCGTTACTGACGGGTAAGGCATTACAGATTTTTACTGCGTTACCAGCAGAACACAGTCTGATTTCGGCGCTGTGAAGGAATCGTGATGAAAGGAATTTGACCTCACAGAGGAGGGGTTCAGGAAGAAATTTCGTTCAGCTAAATTACAAGCAGGTGAGACGTACACTCAGTTTGGTGCACGTTTTAGATCACTATTTTGAGAAACGGTTTAGAGTTGAGTGGTACGAAGAAGGAGTTCGCTGAGTTGAAAGAGCTGGTTATGAAAGAACAGATTTTGTCAGGTTGCGGCCCTGAGTTAACCATACATTTGAAAGAGAGACAGCCAGAGACAGCAGGAGAGTTGTTGAAGTTCGCAGAGGTGTATAGAGAGGCACGTTTGGGCACTAAGGTGCAGGAGAAACAGGTGCTAGGCACAGGTGAGAAGAGTGCAAGGAGACTAGGAGAGTTTCCCGCAAAGTCTGCAAACCCAGTGGTGGGGCAGAAGGAAGGGCAAAGGGACATTAGGTGTTTCATTTGTCACAAGAAGGGACATGTGGCGAGGGATTGTCGCATGAGGTTCCAGAAGGCAGCAGCCTTGCAAGAGGTGGATAAGGGTCGTCAGGGGAAACGACCTGCAGTGGAACCAAAAGGGATTCAGTCTGAAGAGGGTGGGGTGCGGCCTATGGCTAGCACTGGACAGCAGTCAGTGTCAGGGATGGAGGGCACTAGGCTGAGTGGTTCGTTACCAGTGGAAGAAGGGTGGATTGGCCAGCAGAGGGTGAAAGTGTTACGAGACACTGGTTGTTCATGTGGTGTAGTTAGAACAACGCTGGTCGAGAAAGGGGATTGACAGGGCAAATCCAGACCTGTACTCTAATCGATGGCACTGTGAGGGAGTTTCCAGTTGCTAAGATAGAAGTACGTACCCCTTACTTCTCAGGCGAGTTGTCTGCGTTGGTGATGGAGAAACCCCTTCACGATTTGATCATTGGAAATATTCAGGGGCAAGGGATCCAGGGGATCCTGAGTTGTTGACTGCTACAGGGGCAGCAGTTCAAACACGGAGCAAGAAGAGGGAAAGGTTGATAACCGTTAGTCGTTCCAGCAAGGAAGTCAGGCATAGATGTGTCACTGATGAGTTTAGAGCAGCGCAGGAACAAGACCCTTCGCTCGTGAAGTCTTGGGAGTTGGCAAGAGGTGGGAGAGAAAACAGGAGGTTAGAGGAGGTGAGACAGAATTTCTTGTGAAAGGGCGGGCTGTTGTACCGAGTGTTCACCAAGGGGAAGACAGGTAGGTGACCACTCAGTTAGAGGTACCAGCAGGTTATCGTGACACTGTCATGTCAGTGGGTCACGAGTCGCTCATGGCGGGTCATCTCGGCACCAGCAAAACAGCTGACCGAATCTTCGATGATTTTCATTGGCCAGGGGCAATGGCAGACATCAAGCGTTTCTGCATGTCATGTGACGTGTGTCAAAGGTCAGCCACAAGAGGGGTGAAGAGGAAGGCGCCTCTTAAACATCCCCTTAATTGACACACCATTCAGGAGAGTGGCTGTTGATCTGATTGGCCCAATCTCGCCCTGTTCCAAAGGTGGGCACAGGTATGAGACATGCAAGGTTGCAAGGGAAGGTTTGCAGGAGGCTAGGGTCGTTCAGAAGAAGCAATATGACAGGAAGGTGAGGAAGCAATCCCTCAAGGTGGGAGATCAAGTCCTGGTACTGCTTCCCACGGATCACAACAAGCTGCTGATGCATTGGAAGGGACCATTCACCATCATTGAAAAGGTAGATCAGGACTACCGAATTGATGTGAATGGGAAATCAAAACTTTTCCATGCAAATTTGCTCCGCAAATATATTCAGCGTGAGACTCAGCACATAGGCGCAGCAGCAATCATTGATGGAGGCGAAGGAGACCCAGCAGAAGAAGGGAGATTTTGTTGCCTGAGTTTCCAGGAGAAGAGTCATACAGGGATGTGTCACTGTATGAAGGGCTAGACAGTAGGAGACAGGAGGAAGTTAGGGGGCTCCTAGAACAGTATAGGGCGTCCCTGACTGATAAACCAGGCAGGACAACTCTAGAGACATGTACGGTGGAGTTACATCGCAAAAACCCGTACATGTGAAAGCCTACCCAATCCCATATGCCACGAAGCAAGTGATCGAGGAGGAGGTAGAAAAGATGTTGGACCTTGGGGTGATTGAACCGTCCAAATCATCGTATAGTGCACCCGTCGTCTTAGTGAGGAAAAAGTCAGGTGAGCATCGATTCTGTGTCGACTATAGACGTCTGAACAGTGTCACCAAGGTCGATGCAGAGGTCATACCGAACATGGAAGACCTGTTCGCTCAGATCGCCACAAGCAAGAGCCAGTATTTCACCAGGATAGATCTGAGCAAGGGTTACTGGCAATAGCCTTGAGTGAGGACTCAAGGAAGTCACAGCATTCTCCACTCCTATGGGGCTATACCAGTGGCGAGTACTTCCTTTTGGGATGGTCAACGCACCTGCAGTCTTCTCTCGGATGATGAGGAAGTTATTGACGGGATTGGAAGGCGTTGTGAATTTCATGGATGACATTCTGATAGCATCCGAGACAATGGGAGGAGCATATGAGGCAGCTAGGAGCAGTTCTAGAGAGGCTGAGACAAGCCAATCTCACAGCCAGACCAACAAAGTGCCAGGTTGGTTTTCCAAGCCTGGAGTTCGTAGGTTTTGTTGTCGGAAGCGACACAAAGCAGCCAGAAAGGGGAAAGGTGGAGAAGATGATGAATTCAGAGAGACCAAAGACCAAAACAGAAGTCAGGAGTCTGCTAGGTTTTATTGGGTTCTATAGGGAGTTTGTTCCAAATTTCGCAGCAATCACGAGTCCTCTCAGCGATTTGGTCAAAGCAGGGAACCGCAGTGGTCGAGTGGTCAGACGCTGCAGAGCAAGCACTGCAGACGGTGTTGGAAAGATTAGGTTCCCGTCCCATCTTGAAGCTACCAGATATGTCCAAACCATTTTTGTTGCGGACAGATGCATCAGGCGTGGGATAGGTGCAGTATTGTTGCAGGAGCATGAAGGGAGTCGAGTTTCCTGTGAGGTATGCTAGCAGGAAGTTGACAAAGTGTGAAGAAGGGTACGCAACTGTAGAGAAGGAGTGTTTAGCCGTTGTGTGGGCCGTGCAGAAGTTCCACAAATACTTGTATGGGAAAGAGTTCGTGATAGAGACAGATCACCAACCACTCAAATTCCTGCAGGAGGCACAGCTGAAAAACAGCAGGGTTCTACGTTGGGCAATGGCACTGCAGCCCACAGGTACCGAGTGCAGTACATTCCAGGTCGACAGAATGTCGGAGCTGACTATTTAAGCCGTGTAGTCTAGCAAGCTGCAACTCAGAGGAAGTCAGTCATATCCGGGGTGCTTGTTGATAATATGTGTTGACTACAGTTATGTTGATTGGATATGGGTTCATTCCCAGTTGGCTATGGTTCATATTTTGTGTGAGACTTGTTCATGTTTTCTTTGTGAGACTTGTTCATGTGAATGTAGTTATGCTTGGAGCATACAGTCGCTTGTGTAGTGATGCATTATTTGCAATAAGTGAGGATGGAGATTCCTCAGTGAAGGTCATGGATCGTGTTCATATTATATTGTGCTTTTCATAAGAATTGTGAAGAGAAGATATGGCAAATCCGCAGTAGGGGGATTGCATAGGTGCGCACAGAGGTCGTTATAAAATGAGTCGAAATAACGCAAGAGCGCACGTCAATTATAACTCATTGGAGTGGTATTCACTAATGATATATTTTATAATTTGTAAACCGGTTGGTGTAGAGTATTTTTCAAACTTTGCACATGTAGCTGTGTGTCAGCAAATTCGGTTGTTGTCCTTTTTGTACCGTTGTTTTGAGACAATGCGGAGCATAGTCTTTTGCAAGGGGGAAATTGTCACGGTCAAAAATAGAACAACCAAGTCGTGTCCAGGTTGTTTGGACATAAGCTCTAACTCAAATATTCTGGCGCCACATAGACGGGCCCATGGTTCGGATCCAGCCAATTAAGCATAGGGGAGAGGCACCACAGAGACGGTCTGTCCGGCTAGACGGACTAAGCAGCTTTGACCGACGCCTCGATGTCTAGCGAGACGAGTCGTAGCGCCTGGCTCAGGCTCATCTAGCCAATTTGTGGAACCAGCGCCATTGTTAGTCGGACGTCGCAGGTTAAAGCAGGAAAGGGAGAGGGGGAAGGTAGTGCGTGGTGGGGGTGAAATCTAGCTAATCAATTAAATGACCAATTGACCACCACAGAGAGTAAGGCGTGTAGGCATGACTGGCATGATTTGAAATCCAATGGAATTAGAGGGAGATAACTTCGGGTATCAGGGGTAAAAATACTGACCAATGGGTACTCGCCCTTTTTGGACAGATCGGAACGGAATAAGAAGGATGTGAGAGTGAGAGAACGGCAGAACGAGGGGGAGAACGAAACAGAGAGACAGAGAGAGAGAGAGAGGTTCTGGGGTGTAGTCTCTGCAGGAGAAAGGCAGAGAGATGAGAGGAGTGAAGTTTGAGCATTAGCACCAGATATAGTCTGCAAAGGGAGGACTAAGAGAGATGTGGAAAGAGAGAGTTGCTAACTAATGAAGAGGAAAAGAAAGAAAAGAAAAAAAAAAAAAGAAAAGAAAAGCACCATGTCCATTTGATAAGAGCAGACTAGAAGAGAGAGAGAGAGAGTGCAATGCGTTAATGCAGGAAGAAAGAAAGGAGAACAGATCGATGTTGATAGTCACTGTTCTATCTTCACTGGGGTTCGACCTCATACTTGGCCAGCGCCACTTTCATCGACAGACCAACGCCAGTGCCAACAGTCTCACCTAAACCAGGCGCCAGCAGACCAAGACCAGTGCCAGCAGTTGTGTCGTGCTTGTGAAAGTGACAGTGAAAAGAAAGAAAAAAAAAGAAAAGAAAAGACAGTGATTCGTGAATAGTTAAGATCACCTGGCCAGGTAAAGTAGAAAATCTATTTATCCCCGGGTTAGTTAATGATGTTTTAGATAAATGATTTTGTGAAGTTCAGGAAAGAGAGAACGTTTTATTTTGTTTGATTCCATATGCATTGATGGTTCGTTCTATGAACATGTGTAGTAAAGTTATAGACTTTACTAGTGGTTTGATGTGACGAATGCATGATATATGAATGAGATCGTAAGCAAGCTGTGAGTGTGTTTGGGCTGTGGCGCTAGTCCTTCCTCACTGACATCACCCGAGGTTGACAGTGTGTGTGTGTGTGTGTGTGTGTGTGTGTGTGTGTGTGTGTGTGGTGTGTGTGTGTGTGTGTGTGTGTGTGCACGCGTGCTGTTGTGTCCGTTGCTGTGAGACTGTGTGTATGGGATCACGTGTTTTGTGTGTGTGTGTGTGTGTGTGTGTG
>CM031599.1:43779080-43791580 GCA_018398815.1 Conus ventricosus | reverse complement strand
AAAAGAAAAACGACTGCTGAATTTTTCCATATTTCAGTTAAGTTGTCATACGGACGAGAAAGGTATTCAGGCCCGTTATCCAATTTGTGCGTCTTTGGAAAACTCTACAGATACAAGCACGGTTCTTCATGAGGGTTTCGTTCTGATTTGACTTAAAGAGTGCATGAAACAAACAGGGGTGTGCATACAATTATGGGGAAATTTATGCTTTTCTCGGTCATGAGAGCAGGACAAGAAAGGGGAAATATGTAATTCTCTTCTTTTTCGTTTTGAACTTTGGGACATTTTAAAATCGTTTACTGTATGTTTTTTAAATTTGATTGCGATGTAGGCTGTTGTCATATCGTGCCCCCTAGTCGTCAAATGCAGTTTAAATGTGCGGCTAATCAGCAGAAACAATTTTCGAAGTTTTCCAGAGGATTTAAAGAGCACTGTCCCAAAGGGAAATCTTTCGTTCGTGCTTGGTCTTCCCATTCTGCCCCCTCAATCAGTCAACCCTTGACGAGAGAAGAGAGAGAGGAGAAGGAGAGGGGGAGGAGAGAGAGAGAGAAAAAGAAAAGAAAGAAAGAGAGAGAGAGAGAGAGGAAGAGAGAGGGCGAGGGGGAAACCCGTTTAGGAATTGTTTACATTTGCCTCCCTTATTTTTTTAACAAACCCGACCCCTTTTTGACATAACGGTTCACGAACTTCAGCCCATTTTTCTTTCGATTGGTTAGAGATTCGACAACTCCTATAAGCATTAGCGGAAAATTAAATTTCGTCCATATAACATTTTTTTTTGCCAATATCTTTGATCGAATATTTTTCTATTAAAAAAGGGACGCCAAAGAGACAGAGAAGGGAATAGAGAGAGGAGACAGACGCAGGAGGTATGGAAAAAAAAGGACCGTCAGAGGGGCCCTGGGATTTTGGAGAGGGGGGAGAGAGAAGAAGAGAGAGGAGAAGAAAGAGAGAGGAGAGAGAGAGAGAGAGAGAGATTTCTTGGGTGTACGCGCGCGCGCGCGCGGTGTGGGGTGTGTGTGTGTGTGTGTGGTGTGTTTTGTGTGGTGAAAAGAGAGAGAGAGAGAGAGAAGGAGAGAGAGGGGAGAGAGAGAGAGAGGGAGAAGAGAGAGAGAGAGAGGAGGAGAAATGGCACGATGTTTATCACCCCTTTGGGCCCAGCATTCCACTGGGGAAAACCAACACGCCGTTTCCACCTTTGACCATTGCCAGGTAAGGGGCGGGAATGAGAAAACACTGTGTGTGTTGTTGTGTGTGTGTGTGTGTGTGTGTGTGTGGGGGTTGTGTGGTGTATGTGTGTGAGTGTGTGTTGTGTGTGTGTGTGTGTGTGGTGTGTGTGTGGGTGGGGGGTTGTGTGTGTGTGTGTTGGTGTGGGGTGGTTGCGTTTTGCGGGGGTGTGTGTGTGCGTGCGGCGTGCGTGTGTGTGTGTGTGTGTGTGTGGTGTGTGGTGGTGTGTGTGTGAGGGGTGTGGTGTTGTGTGTGTGTGTGTGTGTGTGTTGTGTGCGTGCGTGCGTCGTGCGTGCGTGCGTGGTGTGTGTGTGTGTTGTGTGTGTGGGTGGTGGTGTGTTGTGTGCGTGGTGTGTGTGTGTGTGTTGTGTGTGTGTGTGTGTGTGTGTGTGTGTGGTGTTGTGTGGTGTGTGTGCGTGCGCGCGCCCCGCGTGTGTGGTGTGTGTGTGGTGTGTGTGTGGTGTTTTTAGGGTGTGTGTGGGGGGGAGGGGTGGGAGGGTGGTTGGGACGCGCTTGCGTGGTACGTGCGTAGGTCTGGGTGTGTATGTGGTGTGTGTGGTGTGTGTGTGTGTGTGTGTGTGTGTGTGTGTGTGTGTGTGTGTGTGTGTGGTGTAGAGAGATGTGTAGACGATTGTCCAGTTGGTGTTATGTTTCCCATATACAATCATCGCATAAAAACGAACTTTAAACAGACCTGTTTTCTGCTTCCCTGTTTCTTGATGTGTGGAATTTCCCGGGGCATACTGGGGCTTCTGGTTCCTTCCTCTCTCCCATGGTGTTAAACCCCCGGGGGGAAAGCGCGTGGTTTTGGGTACGTCCCGGGGGGCCCCCGAGAGCCACTGTTTTTGCTTTGTCTGCGAAAAACAAACCAAGTTTCTGGTGCAGGGACACGATCAAACCTCCCAAAGGAAACAGGTTGCCCCTGGTTTTCAATCCTTATGTTTCCCCCAAACCAGGTGTAGTCGAGTTTCAAGCTCCCTTCTCTTTCCCCAAGGCGCTTGATCTTCTTTTGCCGCCTCAGGTTTGTGTTTAGCCCTGACTCTTTATTTAGGCTCTGCACGCATGCAGGGGTCGACGTGGGGAAAAAAAAGAGGAGAGAAACTGTTCGTTTTAATAAAAGACGATTTCCGCGGTTAGCCCTTTTTAGTTTTTTAAGGACCATACAAGCTAAAGAGAAATTGTTTTTTTCATTTTAAAACGGTAAGAATAACTGTTTTCACTCAAAAAATAGAAAAGATGGGCGCTTCATTTTAAAAAACATTGTTTGCACGTAAAAATACCGACGTTATTGGGAAATATTTTTAAGTGGCTTAAAAGGCCTTTCTTCTTTTTATCTCTCTATCCTCCCATCTATTTTATCTATCTATACTATACACACATGAGCAGCGTCTACATACATACAAATACAAAAAAATATTAGTTGTGTGTGTTGTGTGGGTGTGTGTGTGGGTGTGGTGTGAGTGGTGTTGTGTGTTGAGTGGTGAGTGATTGTGTGTGTGTGTGTGTGTGTGGTGTGTGTGTGTGTGTGTGGTGTGTGTGTGTGTGTGTGTGTGTGTGGTGCGTGCGTGCGCGCGGACGCCGCGCGCGTGACCCTTCGTGTACAAAAAATTAAAAAAACAATTTTGTTAATATCTTTTTGAGCTGCTTGCAGCTTTAAGTTGCTGTTTTTACATGTTTACGTGAAATGGCGTTTTTACATGTTTACGTGAAAAAGGTGTTTTTTTTGTTTACGGAAAAGGCTGTTTTCGATAAACCCTTCCCCCTGAGCGATCTTTTTTTTTTTTTTTTAAAGAAAATGCCGTTTTACGTGAAAATCAGTTGTGGAAACCAATAGTTATGGCTGAACGAGTATGTCCCCAAAGTTTCCCCCGATTATTCTCGCTTTTGCACCCCCCCCCCTCCCCTTCCCCCCCTCCCCTCCTCCCCCGCCTTCCCCCTGTTTAAAACACGGCGCGTGCATGCTGACTGTTGTGTGATCCTGTTGTTTTATCGTGGGTTAATAGGTGCTGCCCCGAAAAGTCGGGTCAGTTTTTCCCTTCCAATGGCCGGGCTGCGATTTGAGACGAACAGTATGTTGCCTTTTGACCGAAAACCCCCACCCTTAAAAATAGTACCAAAATTCTTTAGCGTTTTGAGGAATAGCTACCCCCTTTTTGAATGACTTTAAACACGTTAACTTTTATAGAATACCACTGGGCCTTTTCCCAACCCAACATTCACCATTTCAAAAGATTTTTTGCATGAAACGACTCATAATCTCGAATGATGAACCCACCTTCCCCTTTACGTCAGATGCCCGACCTTACAAGTCAGCCCGCCCCTGTTTCCCCGGGGGCCAGTGGGATTCTTCCCAAAAGTTCCATCCCCTTCCCTTTTTGTCTGTCTGCTTTCAGTCTTATCATGATCTTTATATCATTGGAAACAAGGAAGAATCAATTCAGGCACAATTGAAATTCGAGAAAATAATCCATGATATTGGTTTTACTTAAACATTATTCCAGCTTTGACATATTACCCATGGTTGTTATTGTGCATACCCCGGCTCCCCCCCACCACCCCCCCCCCCCCATGCCCCACCCCCGTTTGAAGGAAATTATTTTTAAGGAGAGATTCGTAATTTCTTCGATCGTTACTGGCATTTACACATTTATGTGGAGGGGGGGGTTTGAAAACAAGTCTTTTTTGTCTGTGATATGGTGTGGCCCGCCCACTGCATTTTTTCCCCCGTGTCTGGCCATTCATGGGATAATCCCCGTCGCTTTTTCCACTTCCCCCCCCCCAAAACTCCGGCTTGTTCCGCCCAGCCCGGTTTGGCCGCCCAGACGGCAGCCGTGTCAGGTTATCATGTGGTAACCCCCCAGGGAGAACCCGCACTACTGCCCGTAACTTCGGGGGGTTCGGTGTGCTTTTTTCGATCCCCAAAACCGAAGGACACCCCAAGCCCCCCACTGCGACGATAATTGCATATCTCTGCCTGAGTGCTTGGGGGGTTTACCCCGTCCCCAGTGAATTTCCCATGCCTTTGTGCAATGCTGGCGACCCCCACGCGAGTCACAAAGGGGATAGACGTAGTTATGAAAAACGAATCGAGGGTTTTCCCTGAAAGGGGGTGAAGGGCCACAGAATTTGAAACTTTTTTTATGGTTTTTTAATAATAATAAAGTTCATTCCAGTCTGAAACTGTTTGACAGGGCTGTACTTATCTTCCTTTTTTAGATATCCACTATCAATCAGGCCGAGGAAAACAGACACCGCATCATGGTCAGGAAAATTGAAAACATTTAGTGACGCATCCACCCAAGTGGGTGAAAATCGATGAGTGGGCCAACTGCAATCTTTGACGGCATAAAATGGGGTTGAGATTTTTGGTTTTTTGGGCACGTTTTGGCACTGTATTCTCAGCTTAATCGCATGCTTTTTTATTTATATTTTTGGTGATATTAAACTGAAGTGTTCTTCGAAGTCACTTTTCATGTGATAAGTAGTTTTAATCACCCCTAATTTTGGGGGTTTTGCAAAGAATAGGGAAAAAATTGACAAAACGTCTGTCCCAAATTTTCATAGTTTTGGGGCCGGTGAGTATTTTTAAGGAATTTTTTCCCTTGTGGGTTTGCAGTAAAATCACTATCGAAAGGTTTTCTTCCTTTAAACGTAAGACACAAGGCAAACAAAAACGCAAAACGCAACAACAAACACTTTAAAAATTTAATATTTGGAATTTACCGAAAGGGGAGAGAAGCTGATCTATCCGCCAACCCCGTCCGATGGAAAACCCCAACAGATTATGAGTGAGCCGAGGGAAATCCTAAGAGTGTATGGAAGGAAAATTTTCCATGAGCGCGGCATTAAATTTACAGGCCCAAAAATTCTGTTTTGAAGACTGCAACAAAAGAGTCGCCAAAAGCCAGGTCCCAACCAAATGCCAAGGAGATCCCCACGATTCCCTTTGGGAAGAACACCAGGGTCTTGACGCCAAAAAACCAGATCTAACTTTCCCCCGGAAAGTGCGAAAAAATGAATGGGGAGTAGTCATAAACCCGGGGGTGAAGGAAAAGCATGGCAGTGCAAAGAAAACAACATTCGAGAGCACTGTAAAAGGAACCCGTAAGGAGTTAGGGGTGAAAACCAAGGGTGAAGAACTCCCCAAAAAACCAGCTCTGACGGAGATGACGAAACCAGGAGGAAAAAAATCTCAAAAAACAGTGAAGGGTGGCCCAGATGCTGAAAAAAGGGCAGAGAAGGGAAGCTTGGGATGACCTGAAAACACAACACAAAAACCTTTTTGCGAAAACGGAATATCAGGTGGAGAAGGAGCAAAAGTTGAAAAAACCCCCGGGTTGGTTCTTCAATCCTTGAAGTTCACCAAAAAAACAATTAGAGCAAAACCAAAAACAGGGGTACTCTAGAGGACAAATCGGGGGCAGATCCAGGGAAAAATTCCGACTCTCAGAGTGAAGCCGCTTGAAGTCCAGGGGTTAGCGCGGCCTGCAGGCCCCGAATGTTGTGACAAAATCCAACACTTGCTGGGAAAGACAGTAGTAAAGAAAGCCAGAGCGAATTCTCTGGACCCCCGGAAACCCTTTATATTTAAGAAATGCCAATGTTCTTGGTAGCCCGCAAACTATAAGATCAGCATGGAGGAAAAGGATGGGGGAAAAAACCCCCGGGCTATTAGTGATACCTGATGGAACCACATTCCCCGTGATAAACTCGTGAGGCCCAAACCCGTTCAGGTCAATTTTCCTTTAAAAGTTTAAAGGGAAAAAAAAATTTTTTTTTGATGGCAAAGGGGGGACTATGTCTCCCGTAGAAATGAGAATTTGGATGTGTTAGTTGGAAAAGGGCATCTCGAGAGTGTCTGACTGTATAAACATGTTGTTGATTTGGGAAAACTGGGTTCAGAGTTAAGGTAGGTACAAAAAGATTCGTCAGGTGTAAAGTGATTTACAAAGCATAGGAACAGTTATTTACTAGAGATTAAATTGACCTTGAAATGGACCCCGCGGAAACATTCAGCAGAACCTCCTCAAGGGAATAGCGAATAAGGGAGAAAAAAGGCCTCACGCAGGTTTGCTCCCTGATCTTGGGTGAAACATCACAAATTTAAACTGTCTTTCTCACAGATGCAGAGTCAGTTTTGGTTTTCCCTTTGAGGTAAAATTCCCCTTTTTGTAATGGAAAACCCCCCCGGATCTCGCCTCCGACGTATTACCCTTCAATGGGGACCCGCCCATTGCGGGCTTTTGGGGGGATTCAAAATTTCAGATCGTGGCAAAACGAGGGGGGAAGAGAGGACGATTGAAAAGGTGTACATTTCAAACACGTTGACGTTGGGCGCAGGTTTATCTGGGTTGGGACAGGGCACTGTCGTCTTGCCCTTCTGTTGAAAATGAAGCTATACCATGCCACCTGTAAAAGGGTCCGGGGATTTAAAACCAGAATAGTACTGCGACCCGGGTGGGGGGTGGGGGGGTGGTGGGGATGAGATGATGATGACGATGACGATGATGATATGGATGATGTGATGATGAGATGATGTATGATGCGATGATGGTGAAATGGTGAGACGATAAAGAGACGTGGTGATTAGATGGTAGTCATTTGGTGCCCGGGGCCCTGTTTTTGATGTTTGTAAACGGTGATAATGAAATAATGATTATGATGAGTGATGAGATGATGTGATGATGATGATATAAAGACGACACGACGACAATAATGATGATGAGAGACGAGATGATGATAAGGGGGAGGACGAGACGACGACAACCCACGACGGACGACGACGATGAGTTATGATGATGACCACGACGATTTTAGGTGATAGCAGTCATCCTTGCAGCCCTGGCCTGTGTTGATGATGTTGGGGGGGTGGCTGCTACACATGGTGGGGCAAACAGAGTGCGCAGGGGGTATGGAAGGAGTCGCCTCCTCGAATGAAACCCACACAGTGGCCCGCAAGTCAGCTTACGTAAATAAATTTTACCTGTGATTTTGGGCTTCCGGATTCTAATCCTTCCTCCACACTGGACCCGACCTTTTATTTGAAACCTTGCGTGGGCATATTAAACAATGCGGGAAAGTTTTCTTTTTTTTCCTTTTCTTGGAGACCCGTCCAGCGCCAATATATATGGAAAAAAGTAAAATAAAAGTCGTGTCCAAAATGGCAGTCAAACCCCCAATTTTTTTTTTTCAAATAAAAGAAAATGATTTCAACAACAACAACGACGCGACAAAATAAAAACACGAGCAACAGCAGCAGCAAAACAACAATATTCTCTACAAAAAGCATTAAACAACAAAAACAACAATTTTCGGGGGGGCCCCAAGGAGAAATATTTTGTGCCGTTTTCAAAAAAGCCGCCCCCTTTTCACCCCTCTTATCTTTCAGGTAAAAAACTCCGTGATGCTTCGGTGAGCCATCACGTGTGTGTGTGTGTGTGTGTGTGTGTGTGTGTGTGTGTGTGTGTGTGTGTGTGGTTGGGGTGTGTGTGCGCGCGCGCGCGCGCGTGCGTGTGCGTGCGTGCGTGCGTGCGTGCGTGCGTGTGAGTGTGTGTGTGTGTGTGTGTGTGTGTGCGTGCGTGCGTGCGTGCGTGCGTGCGTGCGTGCGTGCGTGCGTGTGTGTGTGTGATGTGTGTGGTGTGTGTGTTGTGTGTTGTGTGTGTGTGTGTGTGTGTTGTGTGTGTGTGTGCAGACTGGTTTACAAGTGTGTCGGAGCCTCTGTCTACTGGCCTGATCCTGATTTTCTTTGGCATCGTCATCACCACTGTCGGCCTGGGGTTGCTGAAGTTTCCCAGAAAAAAACCGCTATTACCTGGCTGCCATGGTCATCTGGTTTTTTTCGCGGGTAATAGTAGGGGTTTAAAGTAGTAGTATAGTTGCAGTCGTAGAAATCAGCAGTAGTAGTAGTAGCAGTAGTAGTAGTAGTAGTTGCAGTCGTATTTATCACAGTAGCAGTAGTAGCAGTAGTAGTTAGTTGTTGTAATAAAAAATGAATACTTATATGCCGTCATTCTCGGATCGAGACCAAGCTAAAGTGCTTTACAATCCACACTCGTTTAAACAACGGGCTGCCCCCCCTGGGTAGTGCCGACTAAAGAGCTGCCAGCTAGCGCTTCATTCAGTCGTTTCCCCGTGTCATCCAGTCAATGTTGTTCAATATTGTTAATTCAGTTTCCTTACTTACTTCATTCTTTCCATTTCTCGCGCAGGGTGCATGTTATGTGTAACGTGTCATCCATACCAACGGCCCAAACTGGCCTTCTCTTCCGAAAGTTGGTGATGGGATTTTACGTGTGTGCAAGATGTCAGCGTGCGTTCACACACGGAACCTCGGTTTATAGCTCATTCGAAGGTCTGTATGGGAAATGGAGTTTAGAAACCCAATGTTAACTCCCAGGGAAAAATCCCTGTACCGAAACGAAACGGCCCGGCGGAGATTCGAACCCGCAACCCCAGGATCACGAGTCCGGCGCTCTACCAACTAAGCTTATTCCGGCTCCCGAAGTAGTAGCAGCAGCAGCAGCAACAGCCCGTGGTAGTAGTATGGTGGTTGGTGGTGGTAGTAGTAGAGTAGTAGTTGTAGTAGTAGTAGTAGAACTACTACTAGTAGCAGCAGCAGCAGCCAGTAGCAATTGCAGCGGCAGCAATAGCAGCAGCAGCAGTAGTAGTAGTATAGAAGGGGTGGTGGTGGTGGTAGCGCTAGTGTTGGTGTTTGTCGTAGTAGTCGTGGGATGAGGAGGAGAAGGAGAAGGAGGAGGAATGGGAAGAGGAATAGGAGCAGCAGCAGCAGCAGCAGCAGTAGTAGTAATTTTAGTAATAGGAGTAGAAGTAGTAGCAGTAGCGGTAATAGTTGTGTAAGTAGTGATGGTGATAGTAGTAATAGCGCAAACAGCAGAAGCGGGCAGTATCGTGTCGTCGTTGTCGTCGTCGTTATCATATTAATAGTGGTAGTGAGTATAGTAGTAGTAGTAGTAAGTATAGTAGTAGAAGTTGTTGGGATAGTAGTCGAAAGACACTGGCAACCGTTGCAGAAAGAGAAGTGGTAAAACTTTTGGTGACGGTTGCAGAGAAGAAAGGTAAAAACATTATTGAAAAGAGGTGGTAGAGAATGGGTGACCGTCGTAGAAAAAGGAAGGGAAAACACTTTGGATGACCGTTGTAGTAAAAGGGGTTTGGGAAAACACTATACGGGCCGCAACAGAAAACGAACGGTAAGATACTGGATGGCCGCTAGAGAAAACGAAGGTAAGAACTGGATGGCCGCTATAGAAAAAGAAGGGTAAGATACTGGATGGGCCCCTAGAGAAAACGAAGGTAAGATACTGATTTGGGCCCCTATAGAAAACGAAGGGTAAGATACTGGATGGCCGCTAGAGAAAACGAATGGTAAATAGTGGATGCCGCTATAAAAAAACGAATGTAAGATGTGGGGGGGGGTGACCGTATAGAAACGAATGTAGATACTGGGTGACCGCTATAGAAAACGAATGGTAAGATGTGGATTGGTCCCAACAGAAAAAGAATGTAAGATACTGGATGGCCGCTATAGAAAACGAGTGTAAGATGCTGGGTGACCGCTACGAAAACGAACGGTAGGATACTGGGTGGCCCCTACAGAAAAGGGTGGTGAGACACACTGACTAGTGCTGTAGAGAAGGAGGTGTTAGTCACGTCACTGAACGGCCAATGCTGACATTGATTACCAACTAACCGTACTTTTGACAGATGATGTAAGACACTGAATGGTCAAACGGTCACCCGCTAGTGTTAAGTCATCGGTGGTATATACCGACAGCATTATGGCTGGCGGTGACAGTGCTTGCATTTGGGTTCAAGTCTATATCCATGCGTTGGTACCAGCGTTCATACTTGATACTTGATGTTGTCGGTGTTTGAGACCGGTGGTTGCGGGTCAGCTAAACCGGTCGTTTATGTTGTCCATATCCACAAATGCTTGCACATGCAAGGTCTACTGATAGCAGTCCGGGTTGTACAGTGCTGGGTGGCTGGCCCAGTGGGCGTCAACTCGTTTTTAAATGCGGTCATGCTGAGTGTTCATTGTTGTGTGTGTGTGTGTGTGTGTGTGTGTGTGTGTGTTGTGTGTGTGTGTGTGTTGTGTGTGTGTGTGTGTGTGTGTGTGTGTGTGTGTGTGTGTGCGCGCGCGAGTACGCGCGCGTGGGATGCTTTTGTGCGTGCGCGTACGTACACAAAACACATACCACATACAGAAGAGAGACAGACAGACAGACAGACGGGTAGACAGACAGATAGACAGACAGACGACAGACAGACAGAGAGATAAAGAGACAGAAAGAGAATTTTTTGTGTGTGACTATGTTGACGTAATGCATCCAGCAAATGAGACATGATAATACCCTGAAAGGTTTTGGGATTCTGGAACCACGACCAGCATTTGTGTCCTGACCATCTTCTCTGCATTATTCCCGACGCTCTGCAGTGAGCTCTCTGGTCACTTACCCCATCAAGTTCCTCGACAACATCACCTCTCAGACTGACTTGGACTGGCACTTCGGATGGGCTTATGGGAAGGGTGGGGGGCCGCCCTCTTTGTCTTCGTGGCGGGTCTGCTGCTGTTGATCGACAAGGGGGCGGAGGAAGTGGTGTACAGAGAGGTCACGGCCAAAAAGAGGGGAGCAGAGGAGGAGGGGTTTGGGGTGAAGCCGCCTTAAGTTGTGGTGGGGGAGCGAGGGGGGCTCGCAACAATCCCTGTGTGATCAGCCCTTTAAGCTGCGCTTCTGCTCTTGAGTTTTGTTTTAACGTCTATACACTTTTCCTTGATTTGTTGAATTTAATTTCGATTTGATATATATGTTAAAAAAAATTACCCTGATATGTTGAAAGTCATCTTGACTGTCTGAGTTTGTTCCTTGCTGTTACCTGATTGGGGATTCGATATTCTTTTTTGGGAAATTAAAATCCCACTTAAAGAAAGTTTTTACAGTTTGTTGTGAACAAAGCAACAACGACAGGGTTTTTTTTCAGAAGCATAATGGCCTCTCTCTCTCTTTTCTCTCTCTCGCTTTTCCCCTCTCTCTCTCTCTCCTCTCTCTCTCTCTCTCTCTCAGGTTCCATCTCTTTTCTGCCATTTTTTCCGTCTATCTGAAGATAAGCTTGACCAGAAGTACAAAAATTAACAGTGACTTTTATCTGTTTTATACATATCAATACTTACTGGTAATCTTCCAAATGCGAAGTAATTTTTACCTGAAAGGGTTCCATCCTTCTTTCTAACGCTAGTTCAGGCCCCCTTTCCTATATCGCCCTTTCCTTGGGGCAAACCTGTATAACCACCATGCAGTACCCATTGTGGTGTCGAAATCGTTCATTCACTCTGCTTTTCACATGCAAAACCCCCCTTTCTTCTTAAACTTAAATCCCCTTCATCCAACTCCCTTCCCCTCAAAACCCTTTCCGGTCTCCCCTCCTTCATTTTCAGTTCTCCTGAGCAATCAGCCTACCGCCCCCCCCCCCCCTTCTTCTCCACACTCTTCCCCATCAATCGCTTCTAATTGCTTTCACATGTTTTCTAGTTTTTTCCAGTCCCCGCATTTCTTATTGGGACAGAACATGGCCTTAAAACCAAAATGGGTAACCCTGGCCTTAAAACCAAAATAGGTTTAAATATAAAAGGACACGGTGTATGGAAACCAGTCACAAAGGAACGTAGACCATGGTGATTACAGGGCAATCTTGTTTGCGTTTGAACCACAGGATTTAAAGAAACAAACAAACAAACAAAGGGAAAAAGTGTACCAGCCCAGCGTGTGTAATTTCTCCCATCTGTAAATAAGCGATTTAGCTTTTTAGTAACAAAGCTGAAGTTATTGTGAAAGTATCAGCTGAAAACACATGAAGATATGCTCCTCTCCGCTTCTCGTCACCCCATCTCCACCATTTACTGGCTCGCGCTGCGCGCGCACACACACACACAACACACAATGCACTCAACAACACACATTCAGACAGTCAGAATTTTTAAAAAGAAGCCACTATAACCGGTTTATCAGCAGACTAATTCCTTAAAACTTTTCTCTTCAAGAACTGTTTGATTCCGTGTAAATGCATGGACACCCCCAGGCAGGGAGCGCATACCCGCTCACCCGGGCCCTTTCCACGGTGTTTTCTTTCCGTTACCAAACACCTTTATTTTTGAACAAGTCAAATAACGCGCAAGTTGAACAAATTTTAAAAGTTTGAACAATCCGAATTAATTGACGAAAAATGGTTTTTTTTTTTTTTTTTTTTTTTTCCCC
>CM031599.1:43754780-43778080 GCA_018398815.1 Conus ventricosus | reverse complement strand
ATATTTAATATATATATTACCAAGGATAAGTACCGAGCACCGTTCCAGCAACTTACAGAGCAGCTTGGTGTTGCAATGACTGCAAGAAATATTGAAGTATAAACAAAGCTTGCTCTTATGTCTTAGATTGAAGAAATAGGGGGAGATAAGCATTCATATCTGCAGTGGTAGATGATTCTGCCTAACTAACAGTATGTGCTTGAGTGGGTGAATGGGTAGGAAAAAAAAATGCTTATCACAATGAATCTTCAGCAAGCTTACAGTCTCCAAGGGGAGACACCCCTCCAATAGTGGAGAGAAACTCACTAACATATAACTCCTGGTCATATACCGATATTTCGATACTTGGTGGTTTCTCCTCAGTGACCGCGGAAAGTGGTAATTTGACTCCTCTGCCTTTTCAGTTTTAAGAAGAATGCAATCCCAGAAAAGGCTGGTGTGCAATACCGTAGTATGTTTGTTGAGTTTTCAAAAAAACAACCAAAGGTGTCACCTAAGAAGCAAAAGAAAATCATGAAAGAGCAAAACAAGCTACATTTTCTTGTTTAAAGTAGAAAATAAAAAAGATATCCTCTTAAGACACAAGTGCTGAGGGCCAGTTCTTGGAATGAATCCGCAAGGGACTAAAATACAACAAACTAATAAATTCCAAGGATAAGTACCGAGCACCGTTCCAGCAACTTTATATATATATATATATATATATATATATATATATATATATATATATATATATATATATATATATATATATATATAGAGAGAGAGAGAGAGAGAGAGAGAGAGAGAGAGAGAGAGAGACACATATGTATGTGTGTGTCTACACATACATATACACACACATACATGCATACTACAAACATGCACACACACATTGGTGATGTAGAGAGAGAGAGAGAGAGAGAGAGAGAGAGAGAGAGAGAGAGAGAGAGAGAGAGAGAGAAATACATATAAAAATACTTGATGCATGAAAAAGGAAAAAAAAGCTGGTTAAGTACATGAAAATGGGATGATTTATGATTTTGAGATTACTTGTTGGTATAACTTATTAGTTTTTGTTTTTTTTTCTTTCATTACTGCAGAAGATGGGTAAGGTAAGTGTTTTTGAAAGTTGTGGTACAATAGATCTGTTTGATGGATTCTGGAAGGGAGCTCCACAAAGAGGAGACCGAGTATGTTAGGCTTGATTTAAATAGGTCAGTTCTGGGGATTGGGGTATGAAGTTTGAGGGAGTTGCTCAACGAGACTTTTGACAATCGGCTCATTAAAGTCGTTGGAACATTCCCGGTCGGAATCTTGTGCATCATTAGCCTTTGTTGATTCGAGTCTCTGGCTGAATGGAAGAATGTGAAGATTGTTATAATCAGAGCTTTCGAGGCTAGTTTTTTCAGAAGGATTAATTTGAGCGCTAGTTTATGTAGGCTCAACAATGATTTTAGTGTGTTTGCACTTGCAGAATTTCATATAGTCGATGCATAATCAACATAAGACTGAATATGAGCATGGAAGAAAAGTTTTCGTGAATGAAAGTCAAGAAAGTGTTTGATTTTGGTGAGCTGATAGACTTTCTGGGAAAGCCTTTTACACAGTAAAATTATGTGGGGATTCCAGCTGAGACTATTGTCAATTATTAGTCTTAAGACTTTATGACGAGTGACTTGTTCCACAAGTACATTATTGAGGTGTATAGGAGGGAAATCATTTGTCAGCTTTTGTCTTTTTTGCCTAGTTGAAATGTACATCAGTTTTGTTTTTTGAGAGTGAAGTGACATGTGATTTAGTTCGGTCCATTTTACAAGATCGTTGGTACTGTCTTGCAAATGTTTTGAAAGACTGGAAGGATCATTATGGCTGGTGTGAATTGTGGTGTCATCAGCAAAGAGGTCGCATTTAGATCTCACATGTAGGGGTAGGTCGTTAATGTAGATTGAGAAGAGTAGCGGGCCTAAAATGGAGCCTCGTGGAACGCCCTACTTAAGAGTTGTTATTGAAGAGACAGACGTCCCCATAAGACCCATTGTTGTCGTTTTGTGATGTATGATCTTAGAAGGATAAGGGCGGATTTTGATAGACCGTGTAATTCCAGTTTTCGATTAAGGAGATTGTGGTCAGTGACATCGAAGACTTTCTTAAAATCAACGAATAAGACAACACAATATCTGTTGCTATCAATTATTATTAAGCCACACATCTACAAGATTGATTAATGCAGTATGGCAGGAATTTTTCTGTCTGAAACCAGACTGTCCGGGATGGAACAAATCGTACATGTTGAAGTGATGAAGGATGTGTTTATTTAAACGCTTTTCTAGAGATTTGGAAAGGATAGATATGATGATATTGGTCTGCAGCTTGAAGGACCAGTATTATCACCAGATTTATGAATGGGCATAACTTTTGCTTTTTTGAACGCATTTGGAAAATAACTTTTATCCATGCACAAGTTAAAGATATACGTTAACGTGTCAGTTATAACTGGAGCCGAGAGTTTCAGAATTTTGCCATCTATGTAATCTAGTCCACGTGTTCCTGACTGAGATGAGTAGGTACTGATGCACCTCGTGCACATTATGAGTGGAATGTGTAGTTCAGACGTGATTTTTTTTTTTTTTTTGTCGTGACAAAATTGATGGAGTTCTTTAAGTTCATAGAGCTTGATCAGTAACAACTGTATCTGGAATGGTAGAGAAGTGAGTGTTAAGTTGTTCAGCAGAAATACCTTTGATAACAGTTGATTTTGAAGAACTGTCATTGCTAAGCTGGTTTATTGCTTGCCAAACCAGTTTTAGATTTTGTTTGGAAGTTAATAACTCGCGATAGTATTTTGTTTTTTCCCTGCGCTTCTAGAGGTTTATTGCATTTCTTAGTAATCTTGATTCTTCTTCATAGCCATGTTCTTTGAAAAGGTCTCTAAGGTAGCATGCCTCCTGTAATTCTTTCGTGTACCACGGTGGTTTGGGAATATGCTTTACCCTGATTGTTTTTAACGAAGCATGCGTATTATAGACTTCTGTAAAAAATTTCGATCCAAAAGTCAATCGCTGAATCTGGATCAGTAATATTGTATACTGTGTAAAGTTCTGAGTTCATAAAAAAAAAATTTGTTCGTTAAATTTTGAGAAGCAACGATAGGTTATGGTTTTGTGGCCTGGTTTTCTGGATTTTCACTCCATGTTTAGACCATGAAACACACACTGGGTAATGATCACTAGAAGAGAAGACTGGTACACAAGCTTCTAGTATGTTTTTTTTTTTCCATTTGAGACATAGATATGGTCCAATGATTGTCTTTGAAGTTGGTGTGACTCTGGTGGGTGTTTTGATGATCGGATGTAAATTCAACACATCTATCGTTTGGCTCCATTGGCTGTTTGATTTCATAAGATCCACATTGAAGTCACCGAGTGAAATAATTTCTTTAGATTCTATGGAAACCGCGTCCGTCATATTAACAAATTTATAAGCCCAGCTGACTCTTTCTGCTAGATTTCGATAGTAAAACCCGATGAAAATGGATCGTGATTTGTTCAGTGCGATTTGTATCCACACTGCTTCTACGTCATGCTGTTCTAGGGGGGAAAGTCTCTTGAAGTTGAGAGATTCACTGACAATACACTAGAAGACCAGTGTCTTTGTCTTTAGTAGGGTCTTTTCGAATGATATTATAACCTGGGACTGATACATCTTTATCACTAATGCAGGTATTTAGTCTTGATTCGGAGAGACCCAGAACATGGAATGGCTTTTGGTGGTTCAATATTAGGGTCGAAATATAAGAGATCTTATTGACTGCACTATTGATATTTAAACGGAAAATTCTCAATCCATCTCTCGATGGCCATGAGTTCTGGTTTGTGGTCATTTTATGTTCTGAGTGCGCAAATAAAAGGAAAAACAAAAAGAAAAAGGAAGAAAGAACACGCACAAATAATAATGAAACAATAATAATAAATGATGAAAAACAAACAAACAAACTGGCAGATTAGATACCACAGCAGTGGTTCGGAAATATGATGTGACTGAGAATGCACAATAAATGTGCACTCAACTGATTGCTGTTAGGCTGTACAGGACGAAGTACTGCAAGACTAACAAGAACAACTGCTTACGACTCAAAGAGCCTTCTTTGGTGATTAAAGCGTCATTCTCAGGAAACATTCACGGGTAAAAAGGATGACGTTAAGCTCTTAGATGACGTACGAATGGGCGAAAGACAAGAGAGGGTGGAGCTGAGAGGAGGCGAGAGGGGGGACGGGGGTGTCGTATATGGGGGAGGGGGGGGGGGAGGGTAAAGAAAGGAGTGAGGGTCTCGGAGGTGACGTCATATCAGAGATTATCAGGGATAAGGTGACGTCTTCTTAGGGATTATCGGAAATAATGTGACGTCATATCAGGGATCATCATAGATAAGGTGATGTCATATCAGGGGTCATAGATAATGGTCTTCATAGATAACGGTCGTCATTCCACATGAGGGTTTCGGGTGAGGGTCTCGGTGTGAGGGTCTCGGTCGTGACGTCATATCATGGAATATCAGGGATAAGGTGTCTCCATATCAGGAATTATCATAGATAAGGTGATATCATATCAAGGGTACGTCATAGATAACGGTCGTCATATATAATGGTCGTCATAGACAAGGCAACGTCATAGATAACGGTCACCATAGCTAAGGTGGCATGAGTTCTGCCGCGTTGTTGTCTTTCCGTATCGTAGCGACGAGAGGGGTGTGTGATGAGAACCGTTACGAAGAAACTGTTGGGGGGATGGTAGTGCTGAAGTTGTTGCTGCTGACTGTGAGAAAAACAAACAAACAAACAAATAAACAACGATGGCAAAGCCTACGAAAGCATTCTTAGACATGGCTGCGGAAGAGATAGGGACATTAACGTACCAACATTGCGAAGGGTGTCGATACAGTCAGGGAAACCAACTCACTCATGCGTATGTTACTTACAGCTGGAATCGAAGAGTACATGCTCTCACACGATCCGCGATAAAGCGGATATGTGGCGGTGAATAGCAGTCGTCAAAGATAAGGTGACGTCATCGATAACGGTCGCCGTAGATAAGGTGACGCCATATCAAAATAAAAAATTCTTAATCACTTAATCACGTGTAACTTTGATGCTCACTCACCTTTTTGGGAGAAGGAATGTCAAACAGTTACAAGCAACTGTTTTGTTGAAAATCTTGTGGATTCCTCCCTCTTGTCTTCTAAACGATGGGCGAATCACACGCATACCCGATAATCCAATCATAGAGCCACGCCACTGACTTAACACTGGTGTCACCTGAGTTAACACCTTTTTGTACCTGGAACCCAATAGATGATCTTCTGAACAGTGATCATAGATGACCAGAATTCTTTTTTTTTTCTCTTCATCTATTACCCTGTTACATTTATTTTTGGCTTTTTTTTCATTTCCACATAATTTTCAATAGATTGGTGCTTTAGATAAGCATTAAATCTTAACTTTTTCTCGTATTTTGCTCTCTGACAATTTTAGTTTCATTCCACCAAATGTTACCGACATGCTTTTTTGATGCTATTGACTTATATTTGGGAATGGATTCATCAGCGGCATGCAGAACAGCTTTAGTAAACAAATTTTACGTCATTCTTCATTGTTTTCAGTTTTTCCCATACTTTCTGAAGATCTTTATAATTTGAAACTCCAGTCAGCACGTTTGTAATTGTATTTTGGAACCTTGTCTTCTGTTGAGTCTGTAACTGATGGTTGATTTAGTTCAAACCTGGTCACAGTTACTTCATTGTGATCTGCCAACTAATCACGAAAAAGCTGAAGCCTTTGCTGACTTGTTGGCAAACAATAGCCGCAGCAATAGACTATCGGACAAAGATAGAAAGTACACAGCAGAACATGAGTTACATCTTAGTGATGAAGACTCGGAACAGACCAGAAATCTATCTAGTAATGCTGCAATTACGATGGAAGAATTAAAAGAATGTATCTCTAATCTCGGCAGCAAGAAAATATCAGTTGAGCTGGATGGAATTTCTAGGTAATTTATCACTTAATGTGTTGAACTTTTTACAGTTTATTTTTCAAAAAATGCTGGGATAGTGGTCAACAACCAAATATATGGAAACAGTTAATTGTTGTACCCATTCACTAACAGGGAAAGCCCCGAAACGATAAGAACAGCTGTAGACCAATTGCGTTAACGTCACATACATGTAAACGTTTGGAGAGAATTATATTAAGGAGATTTAATTATTATTGTGAAAAGTATAAGGTGATTCCAACTAATCAGGCAGGCTTTAGAAGAGGTAGATCAACCATTGATCACCTGATAAAAGTAACTACTCAAATTAAGCAACAGTTTGCCAGACGAAAGAATGTTCTCGATACGTTTTTTGACGTCAGAAAGGCTTATGACCAAGTGTGGCATGATCGACTACTGACAAGGTTGCAAAAAGTTGGTATTGTGGGTGATAGGCCTATATTTGATTGCATTAAAAGTTTTCTTCTTAATTAATAAATACAGACAATGATTGGGAATACTTATTCTAACACTAGATCTCTTCATATGGGCATTCCTCAGTGATCAGTCATTGCCCATATTTTGTTCAATATTTTAATATCAGATATTCCTAGGGGGTTATTGAAAGATACAGTTTTAGTTCAAGATGCCGACGACATATGTCTACGGATGAAAGTATCAATGAAAACAAAAACTCCAACCAGAGTTCTGAATTACACCAAGAAGTTATACCAACACGAACTCGATAAAATAAGTAAATACATGACTGAAAATGGTCTTTCCTTATTCTTAATTAAAAAAAAAAAAATGATGCTTTTTAATTCAGGATATAATCCTAAAAAAAAACTTCCTGTATTTTCTATCCATGGCTCAGTCATACAATATACTCAAATAACTAAGTTTTTGGGTGTTTATCCTACGTCAAAACTTTCCTGGACAAGCCATATTGACCATATGCTAAGCAAGGAAGAGTTTAAACTTCTTAAAAATCGTTAGCAAACAAAAAGCGGGGACATGATAAAAAAAATATTGATATTACAATCAACGTTACTTGTGCGTTCCAAATTGACGTATGCACAGGAGGTATTGTTCAGTGCTCCGCAACATCTATTAACTAAAATACAAAGTGTTGATTGCAAAGTCTATAAACTTTCCCTAGGAGTTCCATTTCATGCTTCAAATTTAGAAACCCATAAAGAAGCAGGTGTTTTACCTCTTGATGAGCTAACAGCTCTTTATGCTGCCAAATGTGTTTTACGAAGTTCCTCGTTCGAAAATTTCACAGAGGCTGAAGTCTGTCGGAGGTCCGATCTCCATTGTGCAAAAAGCGCTAAATCCATCCAATCATTTATTCCATTAACACATTTACTTCAGATCTTTTTAAGAAATCAAAATTAGTAGAAGTAAAATAGAAACCAAACCTTCATACTCATCTGTACCTACATGCGAGATGAACAATCTGAAACTTGACAAATGAACTGTACAGATGGACAACAAACACGATGACCACTAAACAAAATATGTAGGGGCGACAATATGCGACGGCAGGTTAGATACAAATTGTCGCCGGCGATAATTTGTACCGGTGCGACAATTTGTGCCGTCATGTCCAGCACATTCTGTCGCCGGTGACAATTTGTGCCGGACGACAGTTTGTGCTGTAACACCCGGGTTCACTGACATCCTGTAAAGTTTAATGATAATGAACAGAGTCAAGAAGCGGGTACGAGACGCGTCCTTGTGTTAGCTGTGTATGATTGCTTTTAGGAACTGGAAGGATTAATTCCAGTCTTCACAGCTCTTCTGTCTTGTCGTCCCTGGTGTTACTTCTGTCACTACTTCTGCGGGGTTTCTGTTGTCCAGTAGTCAATATCAAATATCAAACATTTACGAATCGATTGAACAATTCCATTAAAATTCATTTTCCCCCAAATAACCAAATGTTTACGTATAGACTGTACAACTTCAGGCTTCTGTTGTTGAAATTCATTCGTCCCTAAATGATCTTATCCCATAGCTCCCCAGTATATGTGTAACGCAGTATTTGTATAACGCGGTACATTGACGCCTGTGCGTGTGTGCGCGCGCGCGTGCGTGTGGATGAGTGTGTATGTGTGTGTGTGTGTGTGTGTGTGTGTGTGTGTGTGTGTGTGTGTGTGTGTGTTCACTTTTGGCCTATCTACTAAATACGTGAGCATCTAATGAATCTACTTTATGACCCCTCATTCTAACTCTTCTCCAGCCTGTATGTTTGTAACTCTGTCCTTTATCTTTGTTTCTCAATCCTTTGTCTTTTATATTTGTTACTCTTGTTACTCTATCTTGGTGATTCTGTTGTTTGTGTTGTTATATTTGTTGTTGTTGATTGATTGATTGAGCTAATTTAATCAGGTAAGCATTTGCTTTTGCGAAGCTTTGCAGACATGATATAGTATATATGGACAAATTATCAGGCAGTGACATGAAGTTTCTTCTTGAAATGGACACTGAAACCCTGTGTGTGTGTGTGTGGTGTGTGTGTGTGTGTGTGTGTGTGTGTGTGTGTGTGTGTGTGTGTGTGTGTGTGTGTGTGTGTGTGTGTGTGTCCTGCGTATATTTTAGAAACTGATTTATTAAACTTGTAAAGTGCCCTGTAGCCTATATTGTCGGGATGGGCGCTATAGAAGTGGCCCTCATTGTTGTTATTATTTTTTTTTTTTATTGTTGTTGTTGTTGTTGTTGTTATCGTTGTTATCATTATTCGTCTCTTTCCGTGGTCATACCTCTACAAATGTTACCACCATGGTGTCATCTTTCACAGGGTTTTATATACCATTGGTTTCATTCCAGTCAACTTTAGCATTTCCAGCGAAGCGGGGCTCCAGAGGAAAAGAGAGTTCATCAAGGGAACAGGGCCTTCTCACCACCGGCCATTTGGTCTCAGCTCTCCTGGACTAATGAAAGGTCAAACAGGGCTGCAGGCAGGCAGTGAAGGGGTGGGCGGGGGAGTAAATGAGAAGGTCAGGTCAAAGTCTGGCGGCTCGTGCAGCTAGGCTGGACATGGACTATAATCTCTCTCTCTCTCTCTCTCTCTCTCTCTCTCTCTCTCTCTCTCTTCTCTCTCTCTCTCTCTCTCTCTCTCTCTCAGCAATAAAGAGAAGGTTTAAAACTAGAATGTCCACGATTAAGAGCCATTTTGTTTTGCGACAGAAAACTAAATTTCTCTCCCCCCCCCCCCCCCTCCCAACAAATCCGAAGTGTCCATTTTGTAACCCAACATTTTGTTTGTTTACCACAGTTTTGAAAACCTGCAAAGGAACTTAAACCAAACGAAAGCAAACTAAACAAAAAAAAACAAAAAAAAAAAAAGAAAAACTCACCTCAGAGCGAGGGTTGCCGGGGAAGGGAGGCGGAGAAGGGCAAAACAGAGGGGTGGGGCGGGGGTGGGGGGAACGGGTGGATGCGGGCTACATAAAAGATGGAAGCGAAAGGCAGAAGTAGAAGGGTTACACTGATGAGGGTGAAACGAGTTGGGAGACCAGTGCGAGAGACATCGTTGATAACTGAGCTGTCAAGCATACAGACATAAAAAGGCATCAAGATGATTACTAGTAAGCATTTTTTTTTTATTTATTTATTTTTTTTTAATAGATTTTTGTACTACCTTGAAATAAAACCAAATGTTAGTACTGGATTAGGTAACCAACGAGTACATTTAGACCTTAAAATATTCAACTTCTCTATGAATAGACTTTTGAAAATGATAAAGAAATGTTGTAAACTAAACTATATAGCTTTTGTTTATACCCACAGGGATGGATCTTTTTACGGTCGGATGGTAATGGATGAAAGAGAATGGAACGTTGAAGTAGGTTTCAATTACTTAGCTCGAATCTCGAAGTTGTTGTGAGGACAGTAACTGCGTGTGATGAAGTAAGAACATGATGGTGCTTTCTGTGCTGTACGACTGTTAGTAGATATCACGAAACATTTTTCATTTTTCACAACATTTCAATTTCTCTTATAGTGCCAGCAAAGAAGGTCATGTTGAAAGCAGCCCCGAGCGCTACAGGTACAGCACACCTCGGACATGGACACCGAATGCATCTTTTGAAAGCTTTCATCGATAACACAACTTAAAAGCTTTCATCCGTAACACAAGTTAAAAAGCTTTCGTCGATAACACAACTTAAAAGCTTTCATCGATAACACAACATGAAAAACTTTCATCGATAACACAACTTAAAAGCTAAGCTTTCATCGATAACACAACTTAAAAACTTTCATCGGTAACACAACTTAAAAACTTTCATCGGTAACACAACTTAAAAGCTTTCATCGATAACACAACTTAAAAACTTCATCGACAACACAACTTAAAAACTTTCATCGATAACACAACTTAAAAGCTTTCATCGATAACACAACTTAAAAGCTTTCACCAATGACACAACATTCCTGTCCGCCAAGGAGGATGACACACACAGTGAGTTTCAACCCAAAGAAATTAAGATGCCTTTATCTTTCCTGCGGAAATGGAAAGTAATTGGAACAGTCGTCTACACTGTAGCCAACGAAGCCTTTCCGACAGCATCAGTAGAACCGGTCCAGAGCTTTGGAAGATCGCGTGATGACTCTCTGAAGGGTACCAAGATGGGAAAGGAAGCTAAGCAAGTAGCAGAACAAAATCTGCAGATAACACAGCAGTGTAGCTTCCGTAATAGATACAAGGTCTGGTATCAACAGCTCATGCCGATCCAAAAGCTCCTCTGGCCTCTTGTGATTGATCTGCAGCAGCACAGTGGACACAAATGTGGCCAAAAATAAACAACTACAGAAGGAAATGGCTCGGTGTCCCACTTCGACTCACTCATGTTGCGCTCTACTGTGGCCAGGCAAACCGAAGCTACACCTGATGTCCAGAGAGAGAGGGGGAGAGAGAGAGAGAGAGAGAGAGAGAGAGAGAGAGAGAGAGAGAGAGAGAGAGAGAGAAGAGAGAGAGAGAGAGAGAGAGTCCATTTAGTCATGTAGACCTTCAGACATAAGGGCTTGAATGAATATTTTTTTCAAAACATTTTTATTAGCCCTTTACAATGTTTTGCACAGTGAAAAAAAGGAGAAAATACCCCATCTTCTCCCCAACCTACCCTAACCTCCAACGTACAAATACCCACCCTCTCCCTCCCTCCCATCCACTATCTCTCCCCTCCCACTCCCCAAACTCCCCCTTTTCATCTAGCTGTTGACAAAATGTTGACCAAAGATTGCTTATATATGCATCTATCTTCTCACATGGCCGCAACGTTATGTACAACAATGTATCATTGAACAAAGTATGCATACTGACATTATATCAACGTACAGAGAAGAGAGAGAGAGAGAGAGAGAGAGAGTTATTGTCCAGTAAGTCATGCAGACCTTCAGACATGAGGGCTTGTATGAACATATTTCAGTAAACCCGCTTGTTTCGCTCCGCCAATCATTCTTCCCGACCGTGCAACCCCAAACAATCTTGTGACACACCCAACACGCGCACACAGACACACTGCGCAGGGCTCTCTCTGAGCGATGAATGGGCGTTCCTGCACAAACTGCGGGTCAAAGAATTCAAAGATGCTACTGTACAGCTGGAAGAGCCTTCAAGTTTCATGCGTGTGCACGCACGCTTAACTTCGCGTGCTCAATCATATGGGCACGCGAACTTAAGCATATGCCTGCTCGCACACACACGCGCACGAATGCGCAAGTGCACACACACACACACACACGCACACACGCACGCACGCACGCACGCACGCCCGCGCGCGCGCGCACGCACGCACACACGCACGCACGCACGCACGCACGCACGCACGCACGCACGCGCGCGCGCACACACACACCACACACACACACACACACACACACACACACACACACACACACACACACACTCACTCACTCACAGAATTCCGATACGCATGGAAACGGGAGTACATTAGCGGCAATCATGTGAACTGCAGCGTCTGAAAATGCCTATACCGCCTTTGCGACTCGTAGTGACCCAGTAATCCGGTGATGCTTTGGTATTCAGCGAACCAGTTCGTTGCGACTTATGCCAAAACTGCCGAGGGTAAAAATTACAACTTCACTGACCAAAATATCTGGGAAAGTATTTTGCAACCAGCAAAATTGAGTGTTACAGCTGCCTTCTCTAAAGCTTGTAGAAAAAGGAGAAGTGGAGTTGCAGTAATATGAAATTCAGCAAGAACATGAAATAACGGCAGATTTAGATCTACTTCGAAACTGTTTAATGCTCAGATGGAACCGATGTGACTTGCGCAGCCGACGTCTAAGGGCAGAAGAAATTCAGTGAAATCGTAGAACTGTTGTACATACACTTTCCGTAAGAGATTCCAGGCTGAGCATGCCTCAGACTCTGCAGAGAAAATCCGTAGATATGAGAGAGAGAGAGAGAGAGAGAGAGAGAGAGAGAGAGAGAGAGTACTACGAGAGCAGGGCTGCATCATTTAAATGAGAGGTTGGGGTCGCGTGTCCAGAAAGAACAAAACCGCCCCCAGCCTCGTCCAGCCACTCCACTGAGAGAGAGAGAGAGAGAGAGAGAGAGAGAGAGAGAGAGAGAGAGAGAGAGAGTAGTTTAAGTAGACACGAACAGACAATAAACACAACAGGAATTTAGAATTCCTCGCCTCGTTGGCCGTGGCTACACGGTTTAAGACATCTTTTTGCAAATACAGTTTCCTCGTTCTACAAGCTAAATTGTGCATCAGAACTTTGTAGAATATATCCATTGACTTCGTTCGCCGTCAATGCCACCATTATGATTATTTGCATCGTCATATTTTTATCATCATAACCCAGAAGCAGTTGTAGTCACCGAGGAGCAAAAGCAGTGTGGTGTTGTGTGTTGTTGATGATGCTGTAGTTGCTGTAACGGTCTTGTTGCTGTTAGTGTGTTATTGTTGTGAGTATTGCAATTTTTGTTTTCAAGAAGAGAACACACACACACACACACACACACACACACACACACACACACACACACACACACACACACACACACACACACACATGCGCGCGCGCGCGCGCGCGCGCACAAAGTTCCAGTACTGACGCCAATAGGTGGCCATAACTTAGTTCCTCAACTTGACGGCCCATTTCGCAAGCCGGCACCGGCAGTGCAGTAGCAACAGACACGCCACTCCACTCGTGTGTTGTGGGATAAGCAGGGCGCCTCGACTCGCTGTCTTCCCCCTGCACTGACTGCAATGCTGTTTGAGCAACAGGTAGAGCACACACACACACACACACACACACACACACACACACACACACACACACACACACACACACACACACACACACAGAGGCTGACTGCTTTTTCCATCATCTGTGTTCCAGCAGCCGCCAGCAGGTGTTTGTATTTCTGTGGAGATGTGAAATCTGACAGTGATATAGGCTGTGAAGGGAGAACACACCAGTCGAAATGAGAAATCCGAAGCCTACGTGGCTTTTGAACGGACCGTGTGGATGAAAACAAAAGAAATCATTGTTGCTTTACTGAGGACCGAAAGAATCGCGTTGTTCACACTCAAACAATTCAATGAATTCGTGAGGCAGTTAATGTAAATCGAATATACAATTAGATGTTCACAACCTCATGTCAGTTCGCGTATCTTCCTATGCTACATGAAATAAACAATTGAATACATGCGAACAAAAGTGAATCAAACACGAAAACAGTGAAGAGATTAAAAACTTCTGCGTATCTTTCATTCTATAGCTAGATTGAATTTTGTTCATGGAGAACAAGGAATCATCTCTATGGCTTGGGTGAATATGTAAATAACACACATTTAATATCTCTCAAACTCATAGTCTGAAGTTGAGAAGAATTTTGATGTGGCATACTACTCTGTAAGATTAGGATGAATCTCTTCGCACAATGATTACCTGTCTATGGTTGAGTGAAGTCTGTTAGTAGCGCACATGAAGTAACTACTTACAGCAGATGTGAATTCTTTTAGCGGGTTACAAGGAAAAATTAATTATGGATGAAATTAATTCTGTAAGAAGGGCACATGATATACCCCTCTACGCCTGAGCTGCATTCTGAAAGCAGGACACACGGGATACCTCCTTATAGATGAGCTGAACTCTGATAGCAGGACACACGGGATACCTCCTTATAGATGAGCTGAACTCTGATAGCAGGGCACACGGGATACCTCCTTATAGATGAGCTGAACTCTGATAGCAGGGCACATTGAATATCTCTCTATGGACGAGTTGAATTGTGACTGCGTGGTACATGGGATATCTCTTTATGAATGCGCACTATCTCTCTATAAATGACGTGAATTCCGTTTTGCAGGGTATATGGGATACCTGTCTATAAATGAGGTGAATCCTGATATCATGATAGCGGGACATAATCATATAATGATTGTCTTTAAACTGGATGGATTCTAACAGCACAGCATAAGGAATAGCTGTCGGTGAATGGTGAATGGTACAAACAAAGGCATGGTGCAATGCTCTAGATAGCTTACGGCACACAAAATAAGGCTTCTCGATGTCTGAGATGCACTATGTTCGCCGGAAGGGCATTTAGATGCTTTCTACAGATGAGGAGAATTCTGTAAGCACAGCACAGAACTCTATGGAGAGGCGAATTCCCTTAGCACAGCACAGAACTCTATGGATGAGGAGAATTCTGCTAGCACAATACAGAACTCTGTGGATCAGCTAAATTCATTTAGCACAGCACACAGAATTCTTTTCAAGGATGAGGTGATTTCTGTTAGCAGAGCAAACAGAATACTCTACGGATGAGATACATTCTGTTAGCAGGAGCACACCTTTCTAAAGATGATGTGGATAACATTTCTATTAGCAGGACGCACGGATCGTAGTTAAATCCGATTCCAAACACTTCAGTTCATCCACACAGCAGCTGTTCAGAATCTCCCCTCGGCAGAGTGCACGTGACAAGTCACATAGTTGGCTTCACATGTGCACAAACTGGCATGCTTATAGGGGTGTAAAATCCCCTGAGGCACTCTTTGACCGACTTTCCGCTTTTATACACAAAACTGTGTAAGATCCCCTTCATTCTATTTTCCCTTTCTGGAGTTGCGTCTTCTCTCTCAACCTGCCAAAACCCCCGTTTTGAACTAAAAACCTTGGGCGATCGTTCTTTTTCTTTTCGGGTTCCCCGGTTTCTTAAAAAAAAACTCCAATTTTCTTTGCGTTTTTCAAACTCTCTGTTCCTTCAAGGTATTTTTAAAAACAACCTCATTCGTAAAAATAGCATTTTCTTTCTTCCCTTTCCTTCCCCACGAACTGTTTCTGCGATGTGTGTGTTTTGGTGTGTGTGTGTGTGGTGTGTGTGTTGGGGGTTGTGTGTTGGGGGTTGTCACGGAAAAAATAGAACAACCAAGTCGTTTCCAGGTTGTTTGGAAAAGTCTAACCAAAATTTATTTTCTGGGCCCCCAAGACGGGCCCTGGTTGGGATCCACCCAAATTAAGCAAGGGGAGAGGCACCACAGAGACGGTTGTGCGAGGATAGCGTTTGCCGACGCCTCGATGTCTGCGAGACGGTCTTTTGCGCCTGGCTCAGGTCACAGCCAATTTGGGGAAACCGCGCCATTGTTAGTCGGACGTCGCGGGGTTTTAAAGCAGGAAAAGGGGAAGGGGGGGGAAGGTGTGCGGGGGGGGGTAAATCTAGAATCAATTAAAAAGACCAATTGACCCCCCAAGAGAGTAAGGGGGTAGGCTGCTGGCATGATTTGAACACCCCAAGGGAATTAGAGGGAGATAATTCGGGTATAAAGGGGTAAAAATCGACCAATGGTACTCGCCCTTTTTGGACAGATCAAAAAGGGAAAATAAAAAGGGGAGTGGGAGTGATAGAACGGCAAAACGGGGGGAGAACAAAAGAGACAGAAGAGAGAAGAGAGGTTCGGGGGTGTAGTCTCTGCGGGGAAAAAGGCAAAGGAGATGGAGGAGTGAAGTTTGGGCATTAGCACCAGAATAGTCTGCAAAGGGGGACAAAAGAGAGATGGGAAAGGGAGTTTTTTCAAAATTAAAAAGAGGAAAAAAAAGAAAAGAAAAAAAAAAAAAAGAAAAAAAAAAACCATGTCCATTTGATAAGGCGACAGAGAAAAGAGAGAGAGGCAATGCTTTAAATGCAGGAAGAAAAAAAGGGAAAACAATCGTTGTTGTTGTCACTGTTCTATCTTCATGGGGTTCGCCCTATATTGGCCACGCCACTTTATCGAAAGCCCAAAAACCCCCCAGTGCCAACGTCTCCCCTGACCAGGCGCCAGCGACCAAGACCATGCCAGCAGTTTGTGTCGTGCTTTTTGAAAGTGAAGTGAAAAGAAAGAAAAAAAAAGAAAAAAAAAAGGGACGTGTTTCGTGAATATTTAAGATCCCCGGGCAGGTAAAGTAGAAATCTTTTTAAAAACCGGGGGTTTTGGTTAAATGTTTTTTTAGAAAATGATTTTGGAATTTCGGGAAGAGAGAACTTTTTTATTTTTTTTTTTGATTCCATATCTGATGGTTCGTTCTTAAAAAAGTTAGAAAAGTATAGATTTTACAGTGGTTTGATGTGACGAAGCATGATATAGATGAGACCCGGAAAGCAAGCGTGAGTGTTTTTTGGGGCTGGGCTGTCTTCCTCCCTGACACACCCGGGTTGCATTTTTGGCAGCCTCCCAGGATATTCGGGCCCATTTATTTAATTGTTCAACTTCTCAGAGGGAAGTGGGTGGTTAAGTATTGTAATCCTAAGAAAAGGGGGTTTTTGTCTTACTGTATGTTCCCCAAAATGTTAAATACTAGGCTTGGCAAATTTCTTCCAAGAAGTTAATACTGGTTTGGGATTTCAGCCCCAGAGTACTTATTTCGACAGTTGCCTATAATTCGCTTCCAAAATTGGGTCAGGCGCTGGGCTTTATAAAAAAAAACAGTTGTCCCAAAATAATTTTTCTCGGATTGTGCTTTAGTCATCGGTCGGGAACCCCCCCTTTTTTGGGGGTTTTGTAGTAGTAAAAACTTGTTCAAGAAAAAAAAAAAAAGGGATTAAAGGGGGACAAAAGAAACCCCCATTGAACAACCTGTGAGCGTCGCTCGTGATTTAGGCAAAAAGGGAGGTGCGTGTTTTGTGGAAAACCAAAAAAGATGGAAAGAGATGAACAGCGGAAAGAGCCGTGTCGCAGGAAATAGCCCAGAGCAGGAAAAGGCTAAGAAAAGGGAGAAAACAAAAGTTAAGGGTTCGGCAATGATAATCAGGTTTCGCAGGAAAAAAAAGAATAAGGCAGGAAAAAGAAAGACTAAGGGGGAAACGCAGGAAAAACGAAAAAACAAAAGGAAGGGGAAACAGAAAGATTAAGAATTCAATTTGAGTTAGAACGAGTGAAAATACAAAAGAAGAGACCACCGAGGTGGTATTTACTTTTCCCGTGACTCTGTGCGCAGTTACCTCCCCCACCCAAGTTGCCAAATTCTCCCAAGGAAACCCATTCGTTTATGCATACATAGTCGTTTCGAAAAATTTTCGACAGTCAGGGGTTGGGCCTTCAGAAGGTGGGCAGTCTTTTGTCACGTTTTACTGACGGGTAAAGGCATTAAGATTTTTCTGGTTACCAGCAGAACAACAGTCTGATTTCGGCGCTTGAAAGGAATCGTGATGAAAGGATTTTACCCCACAGAGGAGGGGTTCAGGGAAGAAAAATTTTTGTTCAGCTAAATTTCAAGCAGGGGAGCGTACATCAGTTTGGTGCACGTTTTTGTCACTATTTTTAGAAACTTTTTTGGTTGAGTGGGAAAGAAGGAGTTCGCTGAGTTGAAAGAGCTGGTTTTTTTAAAACATTTTGTCGGTTTCGGCCCCCGAGTTTTAAACCCTACATTTTTAAAAAGGGGACAGCCAGAGACAGCAGGAGAGTTTTTTTAAGTTCGCAGAGGTGTATAAAGGCACGTTTGGGCATAAGGTGCAGGGAAACAGGTGCTAGGCACAGGTAAAGGGCAAGGGATAGGGGAGTTTCCCCCCAAAGTTCCAAAAACCCGGGGGGGGCAGAAGGAAGGGCAAGGGGCATTGGGTGTTTATTTGTCACAAGAAGGGCATGTGGCGAGGGGTTGTCGCTGAGTTCCAGAAGGCACGCCTTGCAAAAAGGTGGTTTAAGGGGTCGTCAGGGAAACGACTGCAGTGGAAAAAAAGGGGGTTCAGTTGAAGAGGGGGGAGTGCGGCCTTGGCTAGCACTGGAAGCGTCATGTAGGGATGGAGGGCACTAGGGAGTGGGTTCGTTACCCGGGGAAAAAGGTGGTTGGCAGCAAGGGGGAAAGTGTTTTCGAGACACTGGGTTTTTCTGTGGTGATTAAACAACGTGGGCGGAAAGGGGGTTTGACAGGGGAAATCCGACCTGTACTCTAAATCGATGGACTTGAGGGAGTTTCCAGTTGCTAAGATAGAAGTACGTACCCCTTACTTCTCAGGCGTGTTGTCGGGTTTGGTGATGGAAGAAACCCCTTCACGATTTGATCATTGGAAATATTCAGGGCAAGGGATCCAGGGGATCTGAGTTGTTGACTGTACAGGGGCCAGCTGTTCAAAACACGGAGCAAGAAGGAGGGAAAGGGTTGATAAACATTAGTCGTTCCAGCAAGGAAGTCAGGCATAGATGGTGTCACTGATGGAGTTTAGAGCAGCGCTGGAACAAGACCCTTCGCTCGTGTGGCAGTCTTGGGAGTGGCATGAAGGTGGAGAGAAGAAACAGGAGGTTAGAGGAGGGTGAGACAGATTTCTTGTGAAAAGGCGGGGCCCTGTTGTACCGAGTGTTCACCAAGGGGAAGACAGGTAAGGTGACCACTCAGTTTGATGGGTGACCAGCAGAGGTTTCGTGACCATGTCATGTCAGTGGGGGATCACGAGTCGCTCATGGCGGTGGTCAACTCGGCACCAGCAAAACTGCTGAACGAAATCTTCGATGATTTTTCATTGCCCTAGAAGGGCAATGGCAGTCATCAGCGTTTCTGCATGTCATGTGAGTGTGTCAAGGTCAGCCACAAGGGAGGGGTGAAGAGGAAGGCGCCTCTTAAACATTCCCCCTTTAATTTGACACACATTCAGCGAGAGTGGCTGTTGATCTGATTGGCCCAATTAACTCGCCCTGTTCCAAAGGTGGGCACAGGTATGAGGACATGCAAGGTTTGCAAGGGGAAGGGTGGCTGGAGGGCTAGGGGGGGTCGTTCAGGAAAGAAGCAATATGACAGGAAGGTGAGGAAGCAATCCCTCAAGGTGGGAGATCAAGTCCTGGTACTGCTTCCCACGGATCACAACAAGCTGCTGATGCATTGGAAGGGACCATTCACCATCATTGAAAAGGTAGATCAGGACTACCGAATTGATGTGAATGGGAAATCAAAACTTTTCCATGCAAATTTGCTCCGCAAATATATTCAGCGTGAGACTCAGCACATAGGCGCAGCAGCAATCATTGATGGAGGCGAAGGAGACCCAGCAGAAGAAGGGGAGATTTTGTTGCCTGAGTTTCCAGGAGAAGAGTCATACAGGGATGTGTCACTGTATGAAGGGCTAGACAGTAGGAGACAGGAGGAAGTTAGGGGGCTCCTAGAACAGTATAGGGCGTCCCTGACTGATAAACCAGGCAGGACAACTCTAGAGACATGTACGGTGGAGTTAACATCGCAAAAACCCGTACATGTGAAAGCCTACCCAATCCCATATGCCACGAAGCAAGTGATCGAGGAGGAGGTAGAAAAGATGTTGGACCTTGGGGTGATTGAACCGTCCAAATCATCGTATAGTGCACCCGTCGTCTTAGTGAGGAAAAGTCAGGTGAGCATCGATTCTGTGTCGACTATAGACGTCTGAACAGTGTCACCAAGGTCGATGCAGAGGTCATACCGAACATGGAAGACCTGTTCGCTCAGATCGCCACAAGCAAGAGCCAGTATTTCACCAGGATAGATCTGAGCAAGGTTACTGGCAAATAGCCTTGAGTGAGGACTCAAAGGAAGTCACAGCATTCTCCACTCCTATGGGGCTATACCAGTGGCGAGTACTTCCTTTTGGGATGGTCAACGCACCTGCAGTCTTCTCTCGGATGATGAGGAAGTTATTGACGGATTGGAAGGCGTTGTGAATTTCATGGATGACATTCTGATAGCATCCGAGACATGGGAGGAGCATATGAGGCAGCTAGGAGCAGTTCTAGAGAGGCTGAGACAAGCCAATCTCACAGCCAGACCAACAAAGTGCCAGGTTGGTTTTCCAAGCCTGGAGTTCGTAGGTTTGTTGTCGGAAGCGACACAAAGCAGCCAGAAAGGGGAAAGGTGGAGAAGATGATGAATTCAGAGAGACCAAGACCAAAACAGAAGTCAGGAGTCTGCTAGGTTTTATTGGGTTCTATAGGGAGTTTGTTCCAAATTTCGCAGCAATCACGAGTCCTCTCAGCGATTTGGTCAAAGCAGGAAACCGGCAGTGGTCGAGTGGTCAGACGCTGCAGAGCAAGCACTGCAGACGGTGTTGGAAAGATTAGGTTCCCGTCCCATCTTGAAGCTACCAGATATGTCCAAACCATTTTTGTTGCGGACAGATGCATCAGGGGGTGGGATAGGTGCAGTATTGTTGCAGGAGCATGAAGGAGTCGAGTTTCCTGTGAGGTATGCTAGCAGGAAGTTGACAAAGTGTGAAGAAGGGTACGCAACTGTAGAGAAGGAGTGTTTAGCCGTTGTGTGGGCCGTGCAGAAGTTCCACAAATACTTGTATGGGAAAGAGTTCGTGATAGAGACAGATCACCAACCACTCAAATTCCTGCAGGAGCACAGCTGAAAAACAGCAGGGTTCTACGTTGGGCAATGGCACTGCAGCCCTACAGGTACCGAGTGCAGTACATTCCAGGTCGACAGAATGTCGGAGCTGACTATTTAAGCCGTGTAGTCTAGCAAGCTGCAACTCAGAGGAAGTCAGTCATATCCGGGGTGCTTTGTTGATAATATGTGTTGACTACAGTTATGTTGATTGGATATGGTTCATTCCCAGTTGGCTATGGTTCATATTTTTGTGTGAGACTTGTTCATGTTTTCTTTGTGAGACTTGTTCATGTGAATGTAGTTATGCTTGGAGCATACAGTCGCTTGTGTAGTGATGCATTATTTGCAATAAGTGAGGATGGAGATTCCTCAGTGAAGTGTCATGGATCGTGATCATATTATATTGTGCTTTTCATAAGAATTGTGAAGAGAAGATATGGCAAATCCGCAGGTAGGGGGATTGCATAGGTGCGCACAGAGGTCGTTATAAAATGAGTCGAAATAACGCAAGAGCGCACGTCAATTATAACTCATTGGAGTGGTATTCACTAATGATATATTTTATAATTTGTAAACCGGTTGGTGTAGAGTATTTTTCAAACTTTGCACATGTAGCTGTGTGTCAGCAAATTCGGTTGTTGTCCTTTTTGTACCGTTGTTTTGAGACAATGCGGAGCATAGTCTTTTGCAAGGGGGAAATTGTCACGGTCAAAAATAGAACAACCAAGTCGTGTCCAGGTTGTTTGGACATAAGCTCTAACTCAAATATTCTGGGCGCCACATAGACGGCCCATGGTTCGGATCCAGCCAATTAAGCATAGGGGAGAGGCACCACAGAGACGGTCTGTCCGGCTAGACGGACTAAGCAGCTTTGACCGACGCCTCGATGTCTAGCGAGACGAGTCGTAGCGCCTGGCTCAGGCTCATCTAGCCAATTTGTGGAACCAGCGCCATTGTTAGTCGGACGTCGCAGGTTAAAGCAGGAAAGGGAGAGGGGAAGGTAGTGCGTGGTGGGGGTGAAATCTAGCTAATCAATTAAATGACCAATTGACCACCACAGAGAGTAAGGCGTGTAGGCATGACTGGCATGATTTGAACATCCAATGGAATTAGAGGGAGATAACTTCGGGTATCAGGGTAAAAATACTGACCAATGGTACTCGCCCTTTTTGGACAGATCGGAACGGAATAAGAAGGATGTGAGAGTGAGAGAACGGCAGAACGAGGGGGAGAACGAACAGAGAGACAGAGAGAGAGAGAGAGGTTCTGGGGTGTAGTCTCTGCAGGAGAAAGGCAGAGAGATGAGAGGAGTGAAGTTTGAGCATTAGCACCAGATATAGTCTGCAAAGGGAGGACTAAAGAGAGATGTGGAAAGAGAGAGTTGCTAACTAATGAAGAGGAAAAGAAAGAAAAGAAAAAAAAAAAAGAAAAGAAAAGCAACCATGTCCATTTGATAAGAGCAGACTAGAAGAGAGAGAGAGAGTGCAATGCGTTAATGCAGGAAGAAAGAAAGGAGAACAGATCGATGTTGATAGTCACTGTTCTATCTTCACTGGGGTTCGACCTCATACTTGGCCAGCGCCACTTTCATCGACAGACCAACGCCAGTGCCAACAGTCTCACCTGACCAGGCGCCAGCAGACCAAGACCAGTGCCAGCAGTTGTGTCGTGCTTGTGAAAGTGACAGTGAAAAGAAAGAAAAAAAAAGAAAAGAAAAGACAGTGATTCGTGAATAGTTAAGATCACCTGGCCAGGTAAAGTAGAAATCTATTTATACCCGGTTAGTTAATGATGTTTTAGATAAATGATTTTGTGAAGTTCAGGAAAGAGAGAACGTTTTATTTTGTTTGATTCCATATGCATTGATGGTTCGTTCTATGAACATGTGTAGTAAAGTTATAGACTTTACTAGTGGTTTGATGTGACGAATGCATGATATATGAATGAGATCGTAAGCAAGCTGTGAGTGTGTTTGGGCTGTGCGCTAGTCCTTCCTCCACTGACATCACCCGAGGTTGACAGTGTGTGTGTGTGTGTGTGTGTGTGTGTGTGTGTGTGTGTGTGTGTGTGTGTGTGTGTGGTGTGTGTGTGTGTGTGTGCACGCGTGCTGTTGTGTCCGTTGCTGTGAGACTGTGTGTATGGGATCACGTGTTTTGTGTGTGTGTGTGTGTGTGTGTGTGTGTGTGTGTGTGTGTGTGTGTGTGTGTGTGTGTGTGCGCGCGCGCGCGCGCGCGCGCGTGGATGGGTTTCAATATGCACCCTTGTTTGTAGGTGTATGGTACTTATTGCAATTTCATCTTCTTATTGGTTTCATTTATGTTTTCTTTAACCTTTTCTGCATTTGTAAGCGCTTAGGGCTTATGATGTAAGATTAAGCGCCATAAAAGATAATAATTAGGCCTATTATTATCATTATTAAGGTTATCACTAGTTGCACTGAAACAACCATTTTCTCGCCTTTGAAGAAGTTCTAG
>CM031599.1:43729780-43739780 GCA_018398815.1 Conus ventricosus | reverse complement strand
GATACTGGATGGCCGCTAGAGAAAACGAATGGTAAGATAGTGGATGGCCGCTATAGAAAACGAATGTAAGATGCTGGGTGACCGCTATAGAAAACGAATGTAAGATACTGGGTGACCGCTATAGAAAACGAATGGTAAGATAGTGGATGGTCGCTACAGAAAACGAATGTAAGATACTGGATGGCCGCTATAGAAAACGAGTGTAAGATGCTGGGTGACCGCTACAGAAAACGAACGGTAGGATACTGGGTGGCCGCTACAGAAAAGGAGTGGTGAGACACACTGACTGAGTGCTGTAGAGAAGGAGGTGTTAGTCACGTCACTGAACGGCCAATGCTGACATTGATTACCAACTAACAGTACTTGTGACAGATGATGTAAGACACTGAATGGTCAACGGTCACCAGCTAGTGTTAAGTCATCGGTGGTATATACCGACAGTCATTACTGGCTGGCGGTGACAGTGCTTGCATTTGGGTTCAAGTCTATATCCATGCGTTGGTACCAGCGTTCATACTTGATACTTGATGTTGTCGGTGTTTGAGACCGGTGGTTGCAGGTCAGCTCACCGGTCGATATGTTGTCCATATCCACAAATGCTTGCACATGCAAGGTCTACTGATAGCAGTCCGGGTTGTACAGTGCTGGGTGGCTGGCCCAGTGGGCGTCAACTCTGTTTTTAAATGCGGTCATGCTGAGTGTTCATGTGTGTGTGTGTGTGTGTGTGTGTGTGTGTGTGTGTATGTGTGTGTGTGTGTGTGTGTGTGTGTGTGTGTGTGTGTGTGTGTGTGTGTGTGTGTGTGTGTGCGCGCGCGAGTACGCGCGCGTGCATGCGTGTGTGCGTGCGCGTACGTACACACACACATACACACATACAGAGAGAGACAGACAGACAGACAGACAGATAGACAGACAGATAGACAGACAGACAGACAGACAGACAGAGAGATAAAGAGACAGAAAGAGAATTTTTTGTGTGTGACTATGTTGACGTAATGCATCCAGCAAATGAGACATGATAATACCCTGAAAGGTTGGCATTCTGGAACCACGACCAGCATTTGTGTCCTGACCCATCTTCTCTGCATTATTCCAGACGCTCTGCAGCTGAGCTCTCTGGTCACTTACCCCATCAAGTTCCTCGACAACATCACCTCTCAGACTGAGCTGGACTGGCACTTTCGGATGGGCTTATGGGATAGGGTGGGGCGCCGCCATCTTTGTCTTCGTGGCGGGTCTGCTGCTGTTGATCGACAAGGGGGCGGAGGAAGTGGTGTACAGAGAGGTCACGGCCAAAAAGAGGGCAGCAGAGGAGGAGGAGGTGGTGTGTAAGCCGCCTTAATGTTGTGGTGCGGAGACGAGGACTCGCAACAATCCCTGTGTGATCAGACCTTTAAGCTGCGCTTCTGCTCTTGAGTTTTTGTTTTAACGATCTATACACTTTTCCTTGATTTGTTGAATTTAATTTCGATTTGATATATATGTTAAAAAAAATTACCCTGATATGTGAAAGTCATCTTGACTGTCTGAGTTTGTTCCTGCTGTTACCTGATTGTGATTCCGATATTCTATTTTGAAATTAAAATCCCACTTAAAGAAAAGTTTTACAGTTTGTTGTGAACAAAGCAACAACGACAGGGTTTTTTTTCAGAAGCATAATGCCTCTCTCTCTCTCTCTCTCTCTCTCTCTCTCTCTCTCTCTCTCTCTCTCTCTCTCTCTCTCTCTCTCTCTCAGGTTCCATCTCTTTTCTGCCATCTTTCCGTCTATCTGAAGATAAGCTTGACCAGAAGTACAAAAATTAACAGTGACTTTTATCTGTTCATACATATCAATACTTACTGGTAATCTTCCAGTGCGAAGTAATTTTTACCTGAAGGCTTCCATCCTTCTTTCTAACGCTAGTTCAGCCTCTTCCTATATCGCCCTTACCTTGGGGCAACCTGTATAACCACCATGCAGTACCCATTGTGGTGTCGAAATCGTTCATTCACTCTGCTTTCACATGCAAACCCCGTTTCTTCTAAACTTACCTCCCCTTCATCCAACTCCCTTCCCCTCAAACCCTTTCCGCGTCTCCCCTCCTTCATTTTTCAGTTCTCCTGAGCAATCAGCCTACCGCCCCCCCCCCCCTCCTTCTCTCCACACTCTTCCCCATCAATCGCTTCTAATTGCTTTCACATGTTTTCTAGTTCTTTCCAGTCCCTGCATTTCTTATTGGGACAGAACATGGCCTTAAAACCAAAATGGGTAACATGGCCTTAAAACCAAAATAGGTAAGTATAACGGACACGGTGTATGGAAACCAGTCACAAAGGAACGTAGACCATGGTGATTACAGGGCAATCTTGTTGCGTTTGAACCACAGGATTTATAAGAAACAAACAAACAAACAAAGAAAATGTGTACCAGCCCAGCGTGTGTAATTCTCCCATCTGTAAATAAAGCGATTTAGCTTTTTAGTAACAAAGCTGAAGTTATTGTGAAAGTATCAGCTGAAACACATGAAGATATGCTCCTCTCCGCTTCTCGTCACCCCATCTCCACCATTTACTGGCTCGCGCATGCGCGCGCACACACACACACACACACACACATGCACTCACACACACACACTTCAGACAGTCAGAATTTTTAAAATGAAGCCACTATAACTCGGTTTTATCAGCAGACTATTCCTTAAAACTTTTCTCTTCAAGAACTGTTTTGATTCCGATGTAAATGCCATGGACACTCCAGGGCAGGGAGCGCTACCCGCTCACCGGCCTTCTCCACGGTGTTTTCTTTCCGTTACCAAACACCTTTATGTTTTTGAACAACGTCAAATAAACGCGCAAGTTGGAACAATTATAAAGTTTGAACGAATCCGACACTTATATTTGACAGAAAGAAGGTGCATTTATTTTTTTTCTGTTCTTCTTTCTTTTTTTGTTTCTTTTCTTTTCTTTTTTTCTTAAAAAACAAAGTTTTTGTTTGTTTTTCGTTTTTTTGTTTTATTTTTCAAGGGAGTTACCTGTAGAGTTTTCGAGTAAGGGTAACTGAAACCACAACTAGATAACTTCCCTTGGTGTTTTGACACGGTAGCGTTTGTTGCGTGTTATGCGGTCATGGCCTAATGCAGAACCGGATCTCAAAATTTAATTACAAGATATGTGTACCAGCCTAGTATGTATTGGTTGCCCCCGTATGCAGATACTTAACTCAGCTTCTTAGCAACAAAGTTAAGCCAATTGTGACATCATTACTGACATACGCCAAGAGGTGCGCACCTTCCCCGTCATCCCAGCCATATAATCCAAAGGCAGGCACACACACACACATACACACACACACACACACACACAGAGAAGGGGGGCGGTCTGTGGACTGAGAAAGAAAGAAAGATGAGTGGGAGAGGAGAGGGAGAAAGGGAGGGGCAAGGATACTAATACAACTTGATAACATGGGTTTTTTGTTGTTGTTGTTTTTTTTTTTTTTTTTTTTTTTTTTTGTTGGCGCCAGTGAAGTGCATGAAACTTCATATGAGGATGAATGAAAATACAGACGCATTCCGTGACTGATAATGATGAAGAGTTTGTGCTCAAACAAGGAAAATGAAAACGAACATGCACAACTACATAAAGCAGTATAAATCTGCACACAAGGTAAATAAAGTACGCGGTTTTTTTTTTTTTTTTTTTTTTTTTTTGTCCATTGAAAACGATAGCTTCCTGTTACATGACTCTCTCCACGAATATTAGCAGTCATATAAGTCAATCAATAAGAAATTAAAAAAGAAGCTATGTGTCCACTTGAGTGCTCTTTGAGTTTACAAACAATCTGGGACAAACGTCGCCATGGAAACTTTCATGCTTTGTTCAGATTTTTTTTTTTTAAATGGTGACAACGATGTTGCATTCTTTCGTTGGCTTCGGAGCTAAAATGATACAAAATAAAGAAGATAACAGACGGAAGGACAGACAGATAGACACACATATATATATATATGTATATATAGATAGGTAGATAGAAAGATCGACCGACAGATAGTCAGACACGGATGCATAGTGATGTCTTCACTAAACCGATGTCAGAGAGAGAGAGAGAGAGAGAGAGAGAGAGAGAGAGAGAGAGAGAGAAGAGAGAGAGAGAGAGAGAGAGAGCAAATCAGTATCTCCGACTGATATGGTTTATGAATGGATCTGTATTGAACAACCGTATCAGGTACTGGTAAAACGTGTTTTTGACTTTTCAGACTTTTGAGGCTGGAGGGAGGGAGGGGGGGGGGGATGAAACACCTGGCCTATCCAGTCTGCTACACATTGATCGTGTTCACGTGTAATATGGAATAACTGTTGGCTGAAGAGTGCCATTCACCTGGGGAGGGGGTGTGGGGGTGTGGAGGGAGGGCTGGGGGTTGTTTCCATCTGTTCAACCCGTTGGACTTCTTGGTTCACTGCTCACTGATTGTGGGACAGTTGAGGGAGTCGAGGGGAGGGAGGGAAGCGGGGTAGGGGAGGGTGTAAGCCTGTCACTGCTATGATAAGTTGACGTCCAATGTTTGTGTATTGGTGACAACAATTTCTGTTGAAAAAACATGTACAGGCCTGCGCCTACGAATCGAGCCGAACTAGTGTGTGTGTGTGTGTGTGTGTGTGTGTGTGTGTGTGTGTGTGCGTGCGTGCGTGCGTGCGTGCGTGCGTGCGTGCGTGCGCGTGTGTGTGTGTGTGTTGTGTGCGTGTGTGCGTGCGTGCGTGCGTGCGTGCGTGTGCGTGTGCGTGCGTGCGTGCGTGCGTGCGTGTGAGTGTGTGCGTGCGTGCGTGCGTGCGTGCGTGCGTGCGTGCGTGCGTGCGTGAGTGCGTGCGTGCGTGCGTGCGTGTGTGCGTGCGTGTGTGTGTGTGTGTGTGAGTGTGTGCGTGCGTGCGTGCGTGCGTGCGTGCGTGCGTGCGTGTGTGTGTGTGTGTGTGTGTGTGTGTGTATGTGTTTGTGTGCGTGCGTGCGTGCGTGCGTGCGTGCGTGCGTGCGTGCGTGCGTGCGTGCGTGCGTGCGCGCGCGCGTGTGTGTGTGTGTGTGTGTGTGTGCGTGTGTGTGTGTGTGTGCGTGCGTGTGTGTGTGTGCGCGCACTCGCTTGCGTGCGTGCGTGCGTGCGTGAGTGTGTATGTGTGTGTGTGAGTGCGTGCGTGCGTGCGTGCGTGCGTGTGTACGTGTGTGTGTGTGGTGTGTGTGTGTGTGTGTGTGTGTGTGTGTGTGTGTGTGCTCAAGATAGGTAAAAGGAACACGAAAGGAAGATTCAATAAAGGATTTTGTTTTTACATGAGGAGCAAGGAGCTGACTTCAACTGGAAGATTACTGGAGTTGGCGGGAAAGAGGTACTAGGTGTGTGTATGCGTAAGTGAGTGAGTGTGTGTGCCGGAGTTGTCGTTTTGCGCGCACCGCTGTAATGCGCGCGCCGTTTTGCGCGCGTTTTCCACAACCGGAATGCGCGTGTTTCACCGTCAATTGCACAGCCGTTATGCGCCCACTTAAACAACCGGAAAGCTGAAAGACTGAGTTAATCGCGGAACATCTGCTCAGTCGTCAGGAAATTTTGTACTATGCTAGCATGCATGCCGTTGTTTTGTTGTCAGTCTTTTTTCTTCTGTCACGACTGAGCAGATGGTCAGCAACTAATTCAGCAAAAGTACGGCATGTCAGAAGATTGTCCTTGCCTCGCCACATTACATCTTCAACTGCAGTATGGATGACCAAGTAACCGTTACGACCACCAACAGAAACAAGCCTTCACTTATGATTAACGGCTACATGTACAGACTCGACAGAACATCCACTAAAGCGAAGACATGGAGATGTACAAGGAGAGACTGCAATGCAAGATGTAAAACTACCGTCGACAACAAAAACATCGTATTCACAAAGGAACACTCCGACCATGAAGTTAAAAATGAAAAGCAACTGGCTGTCGACGAATTTCGCAAACGGTGCAAGCGGCGAGGTGCCGATGACCTCTTTGAACGTCCCGCCAAGCTAATGCGACAGGAACTGCCACAAGACAACGAGCTCATCGACTCCACTGACATGGAACGTGCCCGAAAGGCTGTGTATCAAGAGCGGCGAAAGCAGTTGCCAAAACTACCTAAGGATCGCGCAGAGACACATAGCATTGTGGATGAGTGTTGTTATGATTTGATGTCTGATCACTATAGTCTAGTGTGCCATCTCAGTGTTCCAAAGCAAAAGTCGGCACCCCAATTCAAATGTGTTCGTGCCATTCATAAGATCGACCCTGCTGATTTTTCTCATGACATCGCTAACATTATCACGCCTGACGTAACACTTACTGATTTGAACATTGGTCTTAGAAAAGTTTTGGATAAGCATGCGCCTGTATGTCAGCGGACGGTACACTGGCGTCGCCCGGCTCCGTGGTACAACTCAATTGCACCTGAGCTGCGAATATTGAAACGCGAGCGACGTCGAGCTGAGCGGCGCTGGGTATCATCTAGACTGACAATACACAAGCAAATTTACGATGCTGCCAAACAGAAAGTCGTACAGTTTGTCCATCAAGCCAAAACCGCATTTTATTCTTCTAAAGTTGCAGCAGCATCCTCGTGTAAAGAACTGTTTAGAACTGTCACTAGCATGTTGGGTAAGGCTGCAAGTGTTGAATGCCGTCCACTCATGAGCCGTCACAGCTTCCTGGTCTGTTTTCCTCATTTTTTTCGCCCATAAAATTCAGACAATTCGAAACACTTTCTCCCCATCCTCAGATATTTCAGATCAGTCTGTTGTTTTTAACGGTACCACACTCTGTGAGTTCCTGCCAGTGTCGGAGCAGACTGTTCGTAAAATCATCACACAGTCTGCGAAAACATCCTGTGACCTTGACCCCATTCCCACCCCACTCCTCTTTGAACACCTTGACTCTCTCCTTCCTACCATCACCAAAATTCTTAACGAGTCTCTGTCTTCTGGCACAGTTCCCACTGACTTTAAGACCGCCCTTGTTAAACCTCTACTCAAGAAAAGCAGTCTTGATCCCAACGTTCTTAAAAATTACAGACCCATCTCAAATCTTCCTTTCCTATCCAAAATTCTTGAGAAAGTCATTCTTCAACAGCTCTCTGACCATCTGGCCTCAAACAACCTCCTCACACCACATCAGTCAGCCTATCGCCCTGGGCACAGCACGGAGACCACCATCCTTCGCATTCTCAATGATATTCTAAATTCCTTAGACGAAAACAAAATTTCTGTCCTTCTTCTGCTAGATCTTTCGGCAGCCTTTGACACCATAGACCATGAAATCCTTCTCTCTCGTTTGAAATACACATGTGGCATCAGGGAAACAGCTTTAAATTGGTTTCGTTCTTATCTTCTAGATAGGAAACAGTTCATTCAAGTAGGTGACCACCGTTCTGATGAATCTAACCTCCAATTTGGAGTGCCTCAGGGATCCGTGCTGGGACCTGTCCTCTTTATTTTGTACACCACTCCATTGTCTAATGTCATCCACGGCCATTCCGTTTCACACGAAATGTTTGCGGATGATACCCAGCTGCTCCATTCCTCTGTCATCGATGACTACTCACCCCTTGTTTCTACTCTTCAATCTTGTACTTCTGATATTGAGACCTGGATGTCAGCAAATAAGCTTAAATTAAACTGTGAGAAGACTGAAGCCATCCGTTTTTTAAAGCGGTCACATCATGGCCCTGATCCGCTCCCTTCTTCTTTGACATTAGGTTCCAGCACTATTGAATTTTCAAACACTGTTCGTGACCTTGGTGTTCTCCTTGATAGTGACCTCTCGATGAAACAGCATGTCACAAAACTTGTCAGTTAGTCTACATGGAACTTAAACGAATTGCTGCTATTCGACCCTATCTCACTGAAGACGCCACAAAAACTCTCGTTTCATCATACATCCTTTCAAGGCTAGATTACTGCAACTGTGTTCTCCTTGGCTGTCCCTCAACTGTCATCCAACCCCTCCAATGTGTACAGAACTCTGCAGCCCGTCTCATTTGCAAATCTCCTAGGACCCAACCCTGCAGCCCTCTCCTGAAAAAGTTGCACTGGCTCCCCGTTGAAGAAAGAATTAAATACAAATGTTGTTGTCTCTGCTTCAAGATTTTCACTGGCGATGCCCCTGCCTATCTATCCGATCTCCTTCAAGTATATGTCCCATCACGTACGCTCCGCTCCTCCACCGACACTAGGACCTTCCGCTTTCCCAGTTACCGCCCCCATCGTAAACAGCATGGCGAACGAGCTTTCTCATACGCAGCTCCCAAACTCTGGAATAAACTCCCCTATGACTTAAGACATTCTCAAACCTTTTCTTCCTTCAAAACCTCCCTGAAAACCTACCTTTTCAAACAATACTAAGAAGACAGTCATTACCAGATAGTTGATTGACTTTTGTTATTTTGTGGATTGCTTAGTAGTTTGTGCTTGTTGCAGCTGTTGTGTATTGTGTGTCTGTGCGTGAGAGTGTGTGTGCGCGTGGGAGAGAATGAGAGAGAGCCTTTGTTTTCATTTCTGAGCCGTTTTTTTCAATGCATTTTCTTTACATTTAGCAATTGCATTTTTTTCTGCCTTTGTAAAGCGCCTTGTGCCGTGGAAGGCGCTATATAAATCCCCATTATTATTATTATTATTATGAGCAAGACATGAGATCGTGCAGAAACGAAAACATGATTCATGTGAACGACGCAGAGAAGGGGATCATAATCATCACAACAAAGTCCAACATGGTGCTGCTGTGTGATAGAGACTCACGGGTTTTTGGAGATGGTACATTTAAAACTTGTCCCCGGCACTTTCTCCAAATGTACACTCTGCATGCGCTCAAGGCTGATACCTACGTACCCTGTGTGTACGCTCTTTTGTCGTCAAAGACAGAACAAGTTTACATTGAAATGTTTCGACATGTGAAAGCCATCGCACTGGACTATGATCTGGAGCTTGAACTCGAACAAATCCATCTGGACTTTGAAAAAGCCTCCCACCAAGCAGTGAGAGTGGTGTGGCCGAACATTTCTGTGAAAGGTTGTCACTTTCATCTCAGCCAAGCCTGGTACAGAAAGATCGCATCACTCGGTTTGGCTGACGAGTATCAGAAACCCGATTCGGAGATTGGGGTCTGGCTGAAGAGATTCTTTGGCCTGAGCTTCATTGAGCCGGGCGAAGTGGAAGAATGCTTTGCTTTTGACATGCTGGACGACACACCGGCTGATGCGAGATGTACTGCTTTCGCCGATTACATGCTGAGGACATACATTGGATCTGACGACTCCGAAGCAGTTATGGGCAGACCCAAACTTGGACGCTCCACGCACAACAAACGCATGTGAGTCATTTCACAGCCATTTCGCAGATCTATTCTACCATTTTCACCCCAATATCTGCGAATGGATGGACAAAGTGAAAGACGTTCAGAAGGGCTCCTACACCAAAATGAACACGATAAGTGCTCGTGCTGGAGTGATCGGAGTGATGCCATTGAGGCCACCAAGTCGACAGGCACGTTTGAAGCGACAACAGATGAACCCATATAAAAGAAGTCGAGAACGTGGAACCATCACTCGAAAGCAGTTCGTCCAACAAATGGCATGGAAAAACCTTCCCGCTGCCATATGATTAGATGATGTAGACATACGTTGGGTCTGACCACACCGATTTTATCATGCGCACCCCAATGTCTGTGAATGGATGGCAAACTGACGTTCAGATGGTATGTGTTTTTTTTAAAGAGTTGTTAGTTGCTATTATGCGCTGGCGAAGGCGAACGGAGGTTGGCTGAAAAAACTTTGTGTTGCTAGGTGAGACAGAGACAGAGAGAGAAAGACAGAGAGAGGGAGAGACGGGGGAGAGAGAGACACAGAGAGATATATATTAATTAATATTATTGGAATTCTTATGCTCGTTGTAATGTATGATTGTGTGATTTTAGGATTGTGTAATACAATATGTATGCCAACGGCCGGTGCCAACCACACCTGTATGCGTGCGTGTGCT